>VWYP01032443.1:498974-560171 GCA_013400435.1 Pycnonotus jocosus
TTTTTTTTTTTTTTTTTTTTTTGCAAACAGTGCAGCCCTACATCTTATACCACACTATATTCCTCACTGTCCTCTCTTTTGTAGCATTCACTGTCTTTTGTCCAGTGTCCTATCAATTATTAAAGAGCCTTATATTCCTTAAATCCATGGTGCCAAGTGCAGTCCTGCTGCTGGTTCCCCCTGTATGGCACCTGTAATTCCCCAAAGCTATGCCTGAACCTGTGCCCTGCATGGTGTCATTTGCTGCCAGGTGGTACACTAGTGTGCCAGGGATGGGGAATGTTGGTCCAGCCTGCTATTTGCAGTGTTTCTCTGGTGCCCTGGAATGCCTCCCAGACTATGCCCAGATGAAGCCAGAGCACATGGTGAGACCCCCTCATCACCTGTAGTTTTCCTCACTTTTGCCATGGACCTGGAAGGTTTTCTGGCAAGGGGCAGGTGCAGGGAGGTTGAATCAGGAGACCCCATCAAGGTGCCTTCCAGCTTTACCTGTTCTGTGATTCAAAGGCGAGAAAGAAGAGGACCAGGGATGTTGGAGAGAGGAATGAGATGGACAATGGGAAGAGTGAGACTAAGGAGGTGGTCTTCAGCCATACATCTTGAACTACAGACTGAATCCAAATTCCATAATTTTCACAGCTTCTAGAGTTTTTGCCTCTGGAGACTGAAGCAATTTCCTATTTCTGCTATGGATTAAGCTGTAATATGTATTCCACTTGAACAATAAAACAAAATTAAATTGTTTCCCTTAAACAAAAGAAAAAAAAATCTGGTTCTTGTAATTTTGTGAATGACTCCATAGCTAACATTGGAACTATTTCATGTTCAGTGCTATTATACTTCTGCAAGCAAAATGGTAGTGTTTTAAAGACCTGTTTTGAGTAAAAATTGTCCTGTAAAATGTGTGTGATAGAACAGTGGCATTAAGAAGAAACCCCACAACACATTCAGCATAGTTGTGTGAGCTGGAAAATTCTGGGAAATGCATTTCCTCTGCAGTTGCATTGATTTAGTGAAAACATCTGTATCTGTTAGTAGCAGCAGTAAGATTTCTTTTGGGCTTCTCTTTGGAGCTGTTAATGGGTGTGAGGAAACACACTTCTCTAAGTGGGTCTGCAGCCAGTCTAGTGAGGAGTGTGCAGGGGGGGTCTCACAATGCGCGAGTCAGGTCTCAGAGGAGCTCTCCTGGTCATAGTTGTGCCATTTCCTGCTGTCTGTCTCCCATTCCCTGTGTCTTTCTGCCCTTGTGTTTTGCAGTAACTCCACAGCAGAGATGGCAGACTGGGTTGTGTTCTCCTTTGTGTTTTTCCAATTTGCAGCCCATTATGCTGGCTGAAGCTGCTGCTGCTGTAGCCCTGTTGCTGTAGTCGAGGTACAGACATCCTCATGGCTTGCCTTCTGCTTGCAAGATGTTGATGTTATGTGGCTGGGACAAGTCTCACTGGTGGTGTGGGGGAGCTTTACCTCAGTTTTTGGTAAAAGTGAGTTGGCAGTAACCAGCTGTACATCTCTTTGTGCTCTCTGGGATCCAGTTAACATTTTGAGGTTGTGTTGTCCTCCTGCATGAGGCCTCCTTGCTGAGAGAGTGAGTCAGGGTGCTGGACCAGCCTGAAGCTGAAATGGCAATTGTTCTCCCACCCCCTGTTCCTGTTGCCACCTAGCTGCAGAAGGGGATGAATGCTGTGAGATGCCCATGGATGCTTGGTTTCTGCAGCAGTCATCCTGGATGTGTGCTCTGTACAGGAGGGAACACATGGATTGGTTCCCTATAAAGCCAAGCACTGTATGGAGGGAGGGACAAAGGCCTTGCTTGTAGATACTTCTCAACTGCAGCTTTCAATGGCCAGATACCACAGTGCTTTCATTCTTGCCAAAACCCTACTGTGCCTAGGCAAAGCTGTTATTTGCATTAATGAAGCAAAACAATTCTTAGGTGAACAGGTCTACCGTGGCTATAGAAGTTGCAAGGTCCTGTTTGAGTACAATATAAAATTTCTTGGCCAGCATGTCTTAAAGTGTACTTAGTGTGAAAAAAAATCTTAGTGGGCTGAGAAAAATGAATACTGGAATCATCTGGTTTTCTCCTTTTTGCTTTTGATTTTACCACTTTTTTTCCCTGCTGGAGAAAGACAGTGGTTTTTTGAGTTGTTGGGAAACAACTTCTGTGTATCCAAGAGGAGTGTGGTTTTCAAACCCAGGGTGGAACAGATTCCCCACATTGAAACTTTGCTGAAAGTTTCATTGTCAGAGTTTTGGCACAGTACATGAGGATGATGTGCTCTGTCACTAACAGTCCATAGGACATATTAATGTATTCTGATGTATGTGGAACAATTCTACACTCAGTGCATGAGTGAAATTAATGAAGTTGCTGTATGCTGGTGTAATAAAGTAACTCACTTCTGGCGATGCCCTGCTTAAGCAACATCTTTCATTTAGTCACCATATCAGTTACAAACCACTAAAGAAGAGAATTCTTTAGGGTGTAGGAAGATGCTGGCAGTATTTTAACTCTTGTTGCATCTCTCTCAGTACAAGTATTTGGTTGTCTTTTTTGCCTCATGTAATGTGTGGAATTTTAAAGTCACACCAAGTGATTATTCTTCTACTGTGCTAAAAGCTCTGTGTTTGCTGACACTGTCAGTCATGTCTTCACCAGCAAAATGATTTTATTAGATTGTGACAAACACTAGGTTTGGTTCTCTGGGCATGATGCCTATCAAAAGTTTGCATGAATTAGTTCAAGAATAATTTTTTTTGTTTAAAACCCTTTATTTTTTATAAAAATGTGCATTTTTTTTCTGCCATTGCAGTAGTCTACCACAATATGCTGTGCCAATCTCTGTGGGTTTAAAATATTTTTTTCGGAGGTATAAGTAGGTTGCTAGATGTAATGGTAAAGAATTAGAGTGAGAAAGAATAACAAGATCTGGGTCATGCTGGCTGAAGTGCTTGAGTGCCAGTTAAGAGCCATTCTAAACTCATTTAACTACCACTGTTTTAAATGCAACCAACAGACAAATAGGCACACCTTTGCACGTATTAGTATATTGGGGAAAAAAATGTTTTCTTGTTTCAGTTTGGAGTTTATAGTGGTTCTTAAATGATACTGGAGCAACAAATGCTGCCTAAATAAGGGCCTCATTACAGCTACAACATATTGCCATTGTATTGGGTTTATATTGTCTTGCTTGTGCTGCACCCAGCAGATGAACACAAGTTGCACCTTGCCACAAGTAGGATATTGTTTTTACTGTGAAGAGGGGGAGGATGTTGTCAAAAGTGTCCCTGAAGACATCCTGTGGCATTAGCTAGGAAGCTATTTGTCTGCCTAAAGCAGGTGTGTTCTCTATATTAAAATAGAGATGGGTTTGCATGCATTTGCTGTGTGTTGGCTTTCATTGCATGTTCTGTTGAAACTAAGAGTGCCAGGTCTGTCTGCACAGAACATATGGATATGCTCTGCTTCCATCTCATTCATGTAATGTGCCAAACAAAATCTGTTAAAGCGTGGAAGGATTGATTTTGCAAAACATAGCTGGTCAGTGAATGATGCCGTGGATTCTTAAAAAAGAAAACCAAAGTGGGAGTGTTGCTCTGCGTGAAGCTACTGCATCATATGGAACTTCATCCCTGATGCATACAGAACATACACCAAGGTCAGCAGAAAAACTAGTATGCATCAGTTCTCTTCTTTTTTCATCCTTCATCTTTCTCTGGTCAGGAGTCCTTTTCCTGGTGGTGGCTGGAATTAGCAAAGAGTTACAGCTGAAATGCTGGCAGCAAGATATCATGCTGCTGGGTGTTTGAATATGAACCCTTGTTTGTGGTTCCTGTTCTTTCTTGGAAACCCATTTTTTCCCAGGATGAGTATTTGGCATAGCACTGTGGAGTCTGGCTGCCTGGGGCTGAGTGGTAACCCCTGAACAAGGGGGTGTCTCACCTCTTCCCTCTCTCTCCCAGGGAAATCCAAAACTTCACCCCTTGAAGCCAAATGATACTTAATGGCTGAATATTCACAGGTGAGTCGGTGTCTTAGGGAAGTGTGTGATGATGGCACCAAAGCCACAGGGGGTTGTGGCCTAAGACACCAGAATTTGCACAGATGTCCGGTCCAGTTCTGCTGGTGAAAAGTGTGATTGCATGTGTATTCTGATATCAGCCTTCAAATGGGTGGAAATGTAATAAAACAGATTTTTTTTTTTTTTAAATTATTCACTTTAGTTTCTTTCTCTCTGGTTCTGGCACAGTGATCTATCTTTCAGTGTGGTGAACTGTGTTTGACTTACTGTCTTCATGCTTATATCTCTTTCATAAAAAGACTTTTTTGGTTTAACCTGTGTGATGTTATGGTGTATTCCAGTTACATTTTCCTTCTTCCCTTTTTTTTTAAGATATGTGACATGCCATCACAACTTACTTTTCTGTAACATTACATTTTGATTTTGCCTTTAATTTGAAGTCTTAAAGCTATGTCACAAGAACCCCCTATGGAAAAGGTTAGCAATAAGTTTCTCTTTCCACGCTCCAATATTTTTTAATGAATTATCTGAAAAGATATTAAAAAGGAAGAAAAGTCAAGTCTGCTTTGAGTTTTAGTTGAAATTTTGGGATTAAAGACCATTAACTTCTCAGCTATTACAGAATTACCTTTGTCACTGTTTATTTTACTCTACCATTTCTTCGTGTCAAATCTCTTTTTGAATTTCTGATGCAAGTTCACTCATTGTCAACCAAAGGTACAATTTATAAATTACTTCACTCTAGCAATTTTCCATTTGATGTTAATATCTCAAGCTGGATTACTAAACCCATGAGAGCAGCTGTGTGATTCATGTGATTCACTGTGATCTATTTCCTAGTATTACTAGGGTCAATTTTTTGCTGTATTTTTTTTTTTTTAACCGGTAAAAGCTTTGGTTCTTTCTTTGGCTTAAATTGATATCACAATTTAATATTAGTGTATAGCTTTTTCTTCTTCCCCTCTACCTCTCCAGCTCCAATTACTCTCTATAGAGTTGCCTTTTTGGAAAATCTTGTGTCACTATTACAGAAAATACTAAAACCAAAAGTAGCTTTCATGAGTGAAGAGAGACAGTTTTCTTAAGTCTTAGAACAGGAGCTCACCCTTACTGTGAGAATGGTGAGGCACTGGAACAAGATGCCCAGAGAAGTTGTTGTTGCCCCATCCGTGGAAATGTTCAGTGCCAGGCTGGATGGGACTTTGAGCCACCTGGTTTAGTGGAAGGTGTCCCTGACCATTCTGGGGCGGTGCAGGGAGGGATGTGGAAAGACATGATCTTTAAGGCCTCTTCCAAACCAAACCATTCTATGGTTCTAAAAGTAATTAAAAGGGAAGCTGCCATCTACATTTGGTGCTGTGTATGGCACAGCTGTGATAGTCCTGTGTTCTAAGTTCTAAGCTAAGTGTCCTGTCCAGAATGTTTGCCAAAAAGGGGTAAATTGTAAGAGGAAAGATGACACATATTTCCCCTTGTAGGCTTCCTCAAGCCTTAAACCATCTCTGTTTGAGTCTGTCGGGGTCTTGACTTCTGTGGCACTTTCTTCCATGAACCTTTTCACCTTTCTCTGAACCTCTGTATGGATGTTGAACATTAATTGCATACTGCTGTGTGAGAATCACTCCATTATTACTTGTTTGGACCTGTTTATATGCTTGCTTCACTCTCTGATTCCTGTGTTGGAAGAGATGATGAGCAATCAGTGATCTTTCTGGCCACTTTTGGCTTTACAGGCCTTTATCCTGTCCTTTTCCCCAGAGTATTTTCTTCTGTAAAACTTATTCCATGCCTGCTTAGTTTTCTGAAAATATTTTTTAAGGAAAATTTGAGTAAGTTTTTCTGGCTTTTGTAGAGAGAGGTCTTGCCTTATAAAACTTCCGGAGTATTGGAAGGGTTCAGCAAGCTATTTTGACTCTTCCTGAACATACTTCATGATTGTGAAGTGCTAAAGCTGAGAGTTGTCCTCATATTTACTGTCTGGACTAAGGTAATAGGCACTGCCAGAATGGTTGTAATCAGTGGCTTTGTAGGGTGGACTGATAGAAAGTGTAGCATAACACAAGGCCTGTCTGTCTGAGATTGTATATATACTGAGTAACTAAAGGTTAAACATAGTCTCTGTTTCCCTTTTGGTCAGGATGGCTTACAACCCAAATTTACCCACGAGTTCTTTTATTACAAGGCAAAGCTTTCAGTTTTGTGTTTAAAAAAGAAAAAAAAGCTAAGGGATTTATGGATGGATTTGAATGGAATGAATGGATTTATTTTGAGGTAACGTGAATGCATGAGTATGGAGCCTGTTTTTCCAGGCTAAATATATTAGTTGAAAATACTGGAAATAGAAACATGTTGCAAAAGCCTTTCTGTGCCTCTGTCAGTCAGGGGGGATTACAGCGGGGACAGTAAAGCACTCATTATTGAGGTTGAAGCCTTCACCATTTCCCCCTGTCCTGCTGTGACCTTAATGAGAGAGCTGCCCTTTGCATCCAGCCTGGCAGGCAGAACCCAGCAATTTGTCTGGTACCATCCCTGTGTGATGGGGGAGACTGACAAGAAACTTCTGTAGCGTTCTGGCTGCTCTTGGCAATGCCTGTCCTCAGCAGAGCTGTACCCAGTGCCTGGTGAGGCAGCACCTTGTGCCTGCTTCATCAGGATGCAGGTGCTCAGGCAAGACCATAGAAGAGTTGCTTACAGTTGACTACATGAGGAGAGCTTACTTTGTAAACAATCTGGTTAGGCAGGAGACATTTTTCCATGGTGATAATAAGCAACTCATGCTCTTTGATTCTGTGTTGTTTTGTTTAAAGTGATTGATACTTCAGATGGTGACAGTGTGATGACTAATTGTGAAATTACATGAGAGTAAAAAGTGGAATGAGGAAGGTTTTTCACATTTGTTCTAGACAATAGTACAAAGATCTCTTGAAGGCATTTTCTTGGAAAACTAAGACCTTTGAGCTCTTTTCTGGCCCCTAAAAGTGACTCACACCAGTTGATAACTAAACTTTTTTTTTTTCAGAAACTTTTGGAAAGATTAGTGTGAGAACATTGATGACAGCTATCAATCAGGCACGTGGATCCTAGGAAATCAGTTCTTACCTAGGCTCGAATTATTAGTGAAATGAGTTTCCATTGACTGCTCTAGATTTAATTTTTATCCTCCTTTTAAAGAACCTTGAATTCCTCTGTTAAAGTCATCCCTGGTTCTGTTTGTAATATTGCAGGAGAATGGCATCTGTGATGTTACTGTGTAAAACCTTCTCACTGAGTTCTATATTGAAGAAAACCGCATCTTTATTTTCTTCTCCTTGAACTTTTCTTATTTCTTTTCACCCTGTATCTGTCCTACTGAGGTGCTTCAGCTTTCAGCTGCCTTGCAGACCCTTTTTCCTTATTTCATTTTCCTTTTCATGTGCTGGTTCATCTGCTTATGAAGTAGTTATTTTCTCTTTCTAGTGTTCAGTTGCTGCCTTGATTCCCTCCTACTTTATCTTTGATTAATTTCTTCCAATCCTGGAAATAGCGGAAATGATGAGAGGAAGCTATCACAGTAACTGTTATAAAATTATGTGGAATGTAAATGACAGTATAATGACACATACCGTGGGGTGTGCCAAACGTTCTCACGGAACTGATTATCTTTCAAGGCTTGGGAGGGATGAAGTTGATGTGTGCAGGGAATCTTTGGATGCTAAAGTTTCAACTATATAGACAGTGAAGAGGAGACGAGAAGAAGAGTGGATTTTTTAGGTGGGAAGGTCAGTTTTAAGATGATGAGGCAAAGATGACTTTGGCAGTCCTATCCTACCCAGCTATCCAAGGTCCCAGGGAGCGCCTTAATGGCATGAGGGGTGTAGCTGAACCTTAGTTCTGCCCTGGGATGTCAGGTGGTGCCTGCTTGTTAGAGCTGCCCAACAGAAAACATGATCATAATAATGCTTTGTTTCCTTGACGCAGTGGGCATTGATCCCTATGTTCCTGCTAAGTGAAGGAAAAGGTTTTGTACTTGTGAGTTCTTCCTCTTTTCAAGTGATTTGTGCTCCTCCCGCTTCCTGGTGTCATTTTATGAGCTGTCTGAGAATCTGTTCAAGTTCTTGATGTACGGGAAGCGATCCCTGTCACATTCCAGCTTCCCTCCCTGTGTCTTCCTCAGTCCCTTGCCCTATCCATCTCCTCTTCCTTGCTCCCCGCCCCCTCTGCCCTGCTGTGTCCGAGTGTATAAACTGTGGTATCATGAGAAAAGGAGTGAGGGAGGAAAAAAGGTGGTGAGTCAGCTGTGCCTGTAATAGATAAGCTCATTGTTGCTTTATGGGAGGGGGCAAATTGTTTGGTAGTGGCCAACGCAGAAGTTGAGCAAAAAGCGTGAAACTGCTTGACGACTCTGCTCACAAAACACACCTCTCTAGTTTTGGGGAAGTCAGGTATGCCACTGCTGGATGGCTGACATCTCTCAACTATAGAAATGTTAATTCTCTCTGAATAGAAAACTGATAGTTATGGCTTGGACCCAAGCCTCACCCTTAACTCCCTCAAAGTTGCTTCTTTCTTCCCCTCAATTCTTATACAAAATAACTTTCTTAATTGTGGAAACAGACTGAGATTGGTATCAGCTCAAATCCTTAAGCGTAAGCTCTGTCCTAATGTTTTTGCATGAATGCAAGGTATTGAATGTCTTCAGGGGTGCTTTGCGTGGTGGTTATTTTAGACAGAAAAGTCTAGACAGTTCTTAGGATCTATTGCACATCTCTACACCTGCCAAAATTTGGGAGAGAGTTTTGTTCAAATTACACTACAGTTCATCAGAAAGGTTTTCACAACACGCATAGCAGTAACTGTATTAGTCTGTCTCTCTTGCTCTCCCCCTCTCCCTCTGCTACTAGTGTTCTAAAACTCGATTAATGTTCTGCAATTGCTATTTTTATTTCTACCTTTCCTTATTCTCTGACAATTACGTAAATAGAAAGGACATTCTTTCGTGCATGGTTTTGTTGTATGTGTAAGAAATAATGTAAAGATTTCACACATGATTGAGACAAACGCTTTTTAAACACGCTTTGAGCCTAAAATGAATAATTAACTTTGCAAAAGGCTCTTCAGTGGATAAAGGATATAAATATAGATACCTTTTTTCAATGTAAATCTTATTTGTATTTTTTCAGAAAAAACAGAAAACTACTTTCTTGCTAGAACCTGCCAATATTGCACTGTTGAAAATGACCTGCCATGTAAGAAAGTCTCTTTCTAAGTAATGTAAGAAAATATGTAAGTAATGTCGACTGGCTTTTTATAGTTTTTAGTTCATCTGAGTTCTTCAGTGATATCCAGACATTGCAATCGGCAGTACCAAGTGTCCATAAAGCTCTGAAGTTCATGGAGAAAATACATGGAAAGAATATAGATGTTTGGAAGAAAGGAAAAATGAGCAGTTCATTTAGACTACTAGGGACATTTCAATGCTGATTTTAAAACTTTGCTTAAATATTATTAAAATTGATTGAATTAGGTTATGAGTCCTTCTTCTTCCCTTTTCCCTTCCCTCTTGGAAGTGTGGTTTGCACATGATGTTTTTGATTTGCATATGATTAAAAATTTCATTCATATAATGGAAAATTAAACTATAGGCTATAAAATGTGGTTGCAACCTCAATTAAAATGTTTATTATCTTCCCCTAGGTTTCTTAGTAAAAATAATAACAATGTTCCTAATTTTGGTAAGCTCATCTAAAACTATCTACCAATACATGAGAATTTGTGCATCTGTCTTCACTTCGTGCTTTGCATAGTTTTGGTCATTTAATCGTAAATACATGTCTGAGCACTTGTGCCACTGCGTTGGCTATTTTGAGTCACCATTTTTGCAATTTTGTAGTATCTTATTTTCTGAAATATAGTCCTACAGTGTGATTATAAAAGTCCTGTTTTTAAAGGCTCTTGATGAAAAAAAAAATTAGAAGTAACCCTTCAAGTTTTAGTAGACCTTCAAGAATGGGCAACCATGAGCTAAAAAAGCACAGGCAAACTAAAAGCCACAGTTATATTTCTTGGGTAGGATATATATGTTTGCGTCTCCATGTTTTAGCATAGAATGTAGTTCTAGAAAGGATAGTTTGGCAAAAACCAAACTGCATAAAAAAACCCTTAAAAAAATAAAACCTAAACTGCATGCTGAATGAAGTGTTTTATTTTAGGTGTTTGTGTAGTTTGTAATGAAAACTGTGGGTTTACAGGAGTAAATGATGGGAAACAGTGGTCTGTGAGGCAGCAATAAAAATTGGGAATGCCAAATATGTGCACTGTATGTCAGCCTTGGTTGTGAATTTGTTTGAAAAAATAAATTGTTGAACAATGAGGAGTTATTCTTTTAAATTATTTTTCCTGGGAAAAGAGTTTGTATAGCGTAAGGGGGAATTTGGTGGCTGTGGGAAAGAGAACAGTGGGCTCAATTTTCAAAATTTGTGCAGCTTTGCCAAGACATATGGGAAGAAACAAGAGTGCACCCTGAACAACTGTAGCCCTGAGAGACTCTGCTAGTCTTGCATGCAGGTTTTCCCATTTATAATTACACTTAAAAATCAAACTGTGTGCACTGGTAGCTCTGCATGGGGTGGGGGAGTTGAGCTTCTTCAGCCAGATGTTGATTTACTCTAATAATTAAGCTTGGCCAAGTAATGTAAAGGAGTGTCTGTGCTCATTAACTTGGAGAGGCAAGTGGTGTGTTTTTAGTCAGCCTTTGGGAGCCCATCCTCTGCACATCTGCCGGGAGCAGGCACTGCGAGGAAGCAGTGGCTGCTCCTGCTGCTGTTTGGATGTGAATATGTTTCATGTGACTCTTCAGACCTCCTTTGTGATTTGTGTCAAATGTTTTCACGGTGGTAGAGTGTGCTGGGAGTGCTTGTTTTCCAGGCTGCTGCTGCAGCTCCACAGGTGGAACTGAGTGCTGGTCTTTTGGCTCTCATTTCTCTGTTGTTCAGGATGCTGTTCATGTTTCTCATCTGCTGCGTTTGATATCCTGTCCATCTCAATGGTTTCCTTTTGAACCAGCATTGTGCATAAACATCCTTTACTCAAGTAAAGGTTCGACCTTTTTTTTTTTTTAAAGGAATGGTGAAACAATGTGAATGATACAAAGATAATGCCAAATGTGTTATCTGAATTTTTACTCATGTCATCTGTTTTCAATGAGTGTGGTGTATTCCTGTGAAACAGACATAATTGGGTCTGTCCTTTTGCTCTAGCCAAAATATTGAAGGGGGAACAGAGTTACAAGAGCACTGAGACATTTTTAAAATAACACATCCATCCAAATTCACCCCCAGATTGTTGCTGCTCACAGGCTCTTAAACAACAGAGGAAATAAGGAGAATACACAAGGAAACAGGATTAACACATGAAGCTTAGAGTAAAATAAGATGGAAACCAGAAACACTTTCTGTAATCACTTGGGAAAATCTACTGTAGAGAACAGGATCATGGAATCACAGTTTAAAGTGAGGATTTGGGGGATATTGCTGGGACAAAATAGTCCAAACTGTTTAAAAATACTTCTAGATAGAAAAATGAGTTAGATTTCTTACTGGTGTGTGTTGTTGATCGTTAGAAAGGGGGAGCAATGGCTGCTTCAGGGAGCTGCAGGCTCTTATAGATCAAGGTAATAATGAGACTTGAGGCAAACATCCCTTTGATTGCTGTGCCTTTGTGTTTTATTTTGTTCCTTCATTTTCCTTCTCATAATTTTATGCTTTTGTTTCTTTGCTTGTTTAGGCAAATTCTTGCCTTGGATTGGTGGTTAGGTTGTTTTTTTGGGTTTTTTTTTTGGTTTTTTTTTCCGCTGTTATTTTTTGGTTGTTGCTATGGATGCCCCTCAGGGTTTAGGTTACCTGATGTGTATGTCCCTTGGTCACTTGCCTGTGCAGACAACAAAGGCACATTTTTACTGACTGAGCTTGATCCGCAAGGAGCAGGCAGGTTGTGCATTGACTTAGGTGACCCAAAGGTCCCCATAACTTATGTGCTCTATTTCTATGCTCCCATGGTACAACCTCAGTCACACTGCAAGTTTCTTTCATAATTTTGCATTGTGTATTATATGAACTTAAATTTTTTACCTTTTCTAATGTCTTTTTTTTTTTTTTTTGGGTTTGTTTATTTCTGATGTCCTCTTGTGTCTCTTCTGTGTTTTGGTAGGCCTGGATGATTGCCTGCAGCAGTATGTCCATAAATTTGAACGGGAGAAGATAAATGGTGAACAGCTGCTACAGATTTCTCATCAGGACCTTGAAGACTTGGGTATCTCACGGATTGGACACCAGGAACTGGTTCTAGAGGCTGTGGATCTCCTGTGTGCACTGGTTAGTTAAGTTGTGAACAGATATGCAAAATATTTCTTAAAGGGCTTTTTTGGGTTAATAACAAAAGCAAGATTGATAAAACCAGAATACCCTTGTGTCTTGTTTTCTGTTACACATCACAGTAGAAGAAAAAAGTAAGAATTTGTTTAATTCTTGCAAATTGTGTATTAATAGCTCTCTAACTTTTTCCTGAAAAGAGGCAACTTCAATTCATTTGGTTGCACTTCCAAAGGAAGAAATTGTCTTGAGTGACATTGTTAGATCTTGTGGCTCCTGTTAGTGAACAGTTTGTCTTAGAAGACAGAAGGCACCTTTTTGAAATGACAGGTGCTAGAAGTTCCTCACATCAGTTGAAATAGGTTTAGGGTAATTCTGTAGCAAACCTAGGAAGTGAAGAAGAATTAACTCTTGAGATGAGGGATGTTTAGCCACCTCAGTTTCAGTCTAGCTGAACTCTTCATGGGATTCAGAACTTAAGCTGTTCTTTTGTCCTGCTCCTGATATATAACTGCAGATACTTTGAAAACAAACATACTCTGAAAAGAATAAATATATTTTGGATTGTTTTACTAGAACAGGCTTTATTTAAAAGCCATAGTTTGGTCACAGTCTTGAAGGCCTGTTTGATGTAGTGCAGTGTAATGAGCACCAGAGGTATATATATAATTACATCAGGGAGGAGGGTGGGAAAGCCTGCCTGATGATTCCTTCCTTGGCCAGCACTGGCCTGTCTTCCCTACATTAGGCAAGGCTTGCAGCAGAGTGAGCATATGCTTCTTAAAATGGAGAGTGTTTATTGCCTGTGTGATGTGCTTTATTTGCTGTAGAGAGCTGACAGAGGCACTGTTCCTGCTCCAGAACCTGGAGCAAATTGTATGGAAAGAAGCTTATTTAATGAAATCTCTTCAAACAATCTGAAATGTTTCTCAAAGAGTTACTCTTTTGAAAGACATTTATAATTTCCTTTAGGTATTTGATCTACAAAAAAAATTAACATTAACTTGAAAACCTAATAGAAGAGTGTAACTAGACTGAAAAACAGTTCATGGTGTGGAAGGAGCTTGTTGAGCAAGTGCAGGGGTATGGTGAGTTAGTAAATGTACTATAGGCTGTATATGGTCGTGATTGAAGTAATCTATGTGGCAGTCCCCAAAGGCACATTTTTATTCTCTTAAAAATATTAGAATATAGTGAACAAAGCTGGACAACTGCCAGAATCTAAAGCTGTGTTTTATCTCCTACAATTTCCTTCTAATTTCCTTTGTAGACAAAAGTTCTGACCTCAGACCCATTTCTGGAAATCCTTTGTGAAATGCAGCTCAAGTTAATGCATTAGACAGATACTGCATATTACAGCTGAAATGTGCTTGTTCCCTTTTTAAGAGGTGACGGAAGAATTCCTGTGTTTTCAGTATGCCCTTTGCCACCTTCTTGATTCCTGTTCCCTTGAGTTTTCGAAACTGCATAGAATCACCACTGATTTTGTTTCCAAGGGGATACTAAATGCTAATGACAACTAATTTTTTGTGGTTGTTGTTGTTGTTTCTTCTTTTTGTGCAAGAGAGAGGTTTCCTGATCCTACCTGCATTAGTTCTTTGAAAGTGGAAATATTTCTTGTTTAGTGGATATTTTGTACATATGCTGACACTTCCCCAACTTTTGGGCCTTGTAAGCTAAGGAACTGTTTTTTTATTATTATTTTTTATTCTTTTTTTTTCCCCTTATGTTCTCCCTTTTTGACCCCACTGCACCCTCACTAAGCTGTCAGCTCACACTGTGAAAATGTGGCGTTGGCTGGGCCAGCCGGATGTCACTCTTTGAAAGGTTGTCATTCTTGGTGGACGAAGGCTGAGAGGGGGTTTTGGTGGTTTCCCAGTCCTGGAGTTCCCAAGAAAAAAAATCCCTTTTTATCTCGTTTTGCCTTGGCAGTTTCCCAGCTGAGTTTCCTTCAGATCAGTGCTTTGGTTGCCTCACTCCACAAGAACTCATGTGGCTCTAAAGACAATGAGGAAGCTCTCTTTGGAACATCTTTTTCCTGCAGTATCTTTTTTCTAGCATTCACCATACAGACCTTCGTTCCAGACTCAGCAGATCAGTCACTTAACAGAGTGTGAACATAGTCCTTGCGTTAGTAAAGAACACCAAATGCACCTAATTTTTTAAATTTAGTTTTTCTAGGGGTTAAGTACTATTTGGCAGCACCGAGCTAAAAATACGTTTGGAAGTTGCTGATGTGAAAAAGAAATTCATGCATCTTTCTATACTGCTTTAGTGATGAAGCAGTGTTCCCTCATGTCCTCGTAGCAGTGGCTGCATATGCAGCATCTTCAAGAGTCAGCAGGAGAGTGTAGACTGGGATAAACACATTTCTGTTGCTCTTGAACTGCTCTAACAGAGTTTTCTGAACAGGTGTTGAGGACTTATTTGAGGAATTTAGAGGATATATCAAAGGACCTGAATTCTCCCTGAAGAGGGGGGAAAAAAAATCAGCTTGAGTATTTCAACTTTTTGTTGACACTTGCTTGGTGGAGACGGGGGGGGAAGGGATGGAAGAAATGTCACATTTCTTTATTGATTGAAGTGTTTGGGGAAGGAGGGAACAAACATACTTAACTTTGCTTTTCATACCACAAAAGCAGGGACAGAAAACAAGCTTTTGAGGGCTTAATGAATATAAAACAATGCAAGCAAGAAACTATGCAAATATTCACTTTTAATGTGTTCTTTGGATTTGATTTCTGAGTCTTTGTCTACAGTGTATGATGGGAGAGTTTAATAAAAAAAGTGCATTTTTCTTGAGGTTAGATTAAAGAGATACTAATTATATACAATTAAAAAACACCCCCAAACCTTGAAAAAAACCCATAAACCAAAGAAGGACATAGTTGTGCCTTTGATAATTTTACTGGTGGTGATGTTCTGCCAGCATATTTGCAGTGTAACAAAATATAACATCATAACATAAAAAAATACGTGAAGACTTATCCTTTAGGTTCTAATCATTGTCAAAGGATATCTGTGCACTACCACAAAACATTTTAGGTTTTTTAGAGGCTTCAAATTTTGTGTTGTTTATTAGGAAATTTGCTATTCCACATGATTCTTTAGAATGGATTTTTGTTAAAAGGAAAAGACCAAGAATGGGTGACTGTGACAATACCTTTTGTTATTTCAAAGGTTTATATAGGCCTGCAGTGAGTTGGATCAGCATCTGAGCAAGCGTTTGAACTGGTTTTATTAATTTTTTTTTCCCAGAGCAGGTTTTCAGTTCAATCAGGCAGCATGTCCAACTCATCACATTGCAGTGTGAACATGGCTGTGAAAGGGAAGAGGATGCTGTCCCTGGGCAGTAACAGAGCTCTTTGTCAGCCCAATTCAGCTCTGACACAACTGCTCTGCTCTTTTGACTTCAGTTACCCACCTTGGGGTTTTTTAGGTTTTTTGGGTGATTTTTTTTTTGTTTTGTTTTGTTTTTTTTTTAGTTTTTTGGTGTGTTTTTTGTTTTTGTTTTTCGTTTTGTTTTGTTTGTTTGTTTTTGTTGTGTTGGCTGCCTGACCTTGAGCCATTATTTGGTCAGATTACTTTTTCTCATTAAATGTGATGGAGTTTAGAAGTGAGCTCGTGCTCTCTCCTGCACGTGTGGGTGCTGCCTCTCCTCCAGCCCTGCATGTGGCTCCCCAGGTTAATGAGTAATAGCCTGGGAATGTTTGACATCGGGTGCTCTTGACCGCTGGCTGCTGCCTGTGTTTAGATTACAACAACTTTGATGTTTAAAATCGGGAGCGATAGTAGAATGTAACCTTTTATTTGGTTCAGGAGCAACCTGAATCTAAAACCTTTTGGTTGCTTAGATAATAATTTGCTAACTTTTGTAGCCTTAGTCCTGTGGAAGTATTTCAAGAAAAGCCTGCTAAGCTTTGCATTTCAGCTGTGTGTCACTGTGAAGGTTGTTTGGTGTGCTGCCACAATATCAACATTCCTATCTGTCCTGGATTGGGGCTACAGTTCTATGACAAGTGAAATTAATCCAAGTCAGCTGCTGTCTCTACCCTCACCTGTCCTCTGATTAGTGATCCTTTGTGCTTGCACTCACCTGACCCTGAGTGAGCTACTTCAGGGAGCTAAACCAAGGGATTGGATTTCTTTATATTGTTTAGATCCCCAAGCCAACCCTCCCAATAGACTGGACATTACAAGTGAAGGAGGAAGAATAGTTGGTGATGTGAGAGCTGGTCAAGAGAGTTTCAGCTTGGATAGAAGCATTGCGATATCTGGTGAAGGGGCAAAATTCTTTCTGTGCATTAGAGCAGACAGTGAGGGGACTGGTGGAGCAGCAGTGGCTTAGGTTGGGATGACTCCTATTTCTGGGGTAGTTCATCCACTGGGGCTGATCCAGAGTTGTCCGGTTTGGTGTCCTGGTACTCAAGACCTGCATACCCTGTGTTGTGCTGGGTAGATGTGGTGCTTGGTCAGGACCTTTCCTGGAGCACAAACAGCTGGTTTAGCGGTGGAGGTGCACTCTGCAGAGCCTTTGGGGGAAGCTGTAGGAGAGCTTAGAGCAGTGACTTAGAGCTTGGCTGTGATTTCCTCTTGAAAGTCTGTTGGGGACACCAGTTGCAGTTATGAGCTGGAAGTCAATGCATCCCTAGAGGTAGCACCTGTCTTCCTGAAGTCATCCTCAAAACTGAGAACTACTTAACAAAATTGTTTAAAAACTACCTGAACTGGAAGAGTCACACCAGACTCACCCATGGTATAAATAAGGTGAAAGAGGTGTGATAAGGGGTATGTGAATGTTTTAAGGCCAAGCCCAAAATCTTACCAATATCAACACGTGTACTCTTAAATGCTGGTGCCACCTCTAATCTCAAGTACCCACAGGTGGTTGGCAGAGCTTCTGCATCTTAATAACAGAGAGAAAGATCTGGAGATACTTAACTACGTGAAAGCTCTCAAGTTCTGATCACAGTGATTAGGTGGTTATACCTCTGCACAGAAAAAGTGTTTTCTATCCCTCTATGAATGCAGGGGATCAGCGTCCTCTAGTTCCCCTCTTTAAGGGGAGGATTTCTGATACGTGGCTATGTTCTTGTGGTCATAGGAACTTGCCCCACATCCAGACCTGTTTGTGGAAAAGTATTCCTTCAGCAATAGACTAATATTCAGTCTTCCAAGAGAGGATAAAACTAACTGCAATAAATGCATCCAAATAATGCTCTTGGGGTGCTGGTTTTTTGCAAGGGTTTTTTTTTTTTGGTTGGTTTTTCTTTTGTTTGTTTGGTGGGGGTTTTTTTGTTTGTTTTTTTGGGTGTTGTTTTTTTTTTTTGTTTTTTATTATTATTATTATTTGTTGAAATTAAAGGGTGGTAAATTCATGCATCACAGTGTGCAAGTACTTTAAAGTTGCTTAGTAATCCAGATCTTTCCCTTTCTGTGATCCTGGAAAATTTAAGGATATCCTTTGCTGTTGCAACAGTGGCATTTTTTAAAATTGGACATATCCTTTCAACCTCTACTCCTGGCTGCGCTTTAAGGGTATTTCCTTGCCAAGAGCCTTGAGGTGGAGGAGGGAGGTACTTGTGTAACTTATACCCACTGGGATCTTATCCATGGGATGTAGTAGTATTTTTAAAGGTATCTGTAGCTGAAACCTCTCCGTACACTTGGAGACATATATTTCTTTGGATCAAAGATCCTTACATTTTGTAAATGACTTAATCTGCAATATTCCAGCCTGCTTTAGAGATGCTTCACCCTGGAGGGAATGGAGCCACAAGCCAGCACTGTGCCCTGGCAGCATCCTGGTCTGCATTAATGGGAGAGGGAGGGAAGTGTTTATCACCCTTTAGTTGTCACACCTTAGTCTAAATATGCCCTCTGCCCCTAAGTACAGCAAAGGTACAAGGAAACCTGAGCAAGCTCAGTGGAGGGCTCTCACCTTGGTCAGGGCTGGAGTACTTGCCCTTGAAGAGAGGCTGAGGGACTGGGACTTCTTCAGCCTGGGAAAGAGATGGCTCCAGGGAGGCCCAGCAGCAGATCCCCAGCACTCATCATGGTGGGGAGCAGCTGTCAAGATGACAGAGTTGGGCTGTGCGTGGCAGGAGCTGAAACAAGAGGTTCAGGCTGGATATAAGGAAACATTTTCTTGCACTGAGGACAGTAAGACCAGGTGGATCAGGCTGCCCAGAGAAGTTGTACACTCTGTCTTTGGAGGTTGTCAGGACCTGACAAGGTAAAATGCTGAATAAACTGGTCTGAGCTTATAGCTGATCCTGCTCTGAGCAGGAGATTGGTCTGAGACCTCTGAAGATTCCCTTCAGCCTGGATGGTGATCCTTAGTGCAGGTGTTAGGAACTCCTGGAAACCAGGAATTAAATGGAATTAAAATTTGTCTTAGTTAGTTTAGATTTTCAAGTAGGAAAGTAGAAAAATTAGAGAGTATATCTGACTGAACTATGGAACTTGCAGGTTAGTTGCAAGAATCTGCAGCAGCAAAGGGGCAGGGCTTTCTTGTATTTTTATGTGTTTGTTTTGTTCTGGTGGGAGTATTTTTTTGTGGTTTTGAGTTTTTTTCTCAAGAAAACTAGGAATTTGAATTTATAAAGTTGAAGTTATAGGCAAGACTCTCAGATTGTTTTTAGGTTTTGTAAATGAATGAAAAATATGATGTCTAAGAAAGGGTTTAATTACCATGTATGATGTTAACACTGTCCTCAAACTTGCAAATAGTTGCACTATTGTAGCCAAGGAGCAGTTACTGAAAACTGGTCATCCAAATATTTGCTCAAGCTTTTGATTGCAAAATTGCACTTGCTTCCTGTTGATGCTTTCATCTCTTACCAGATTTAACTTATCTTTAGTTGTGAATGAAATGTTACTTCAGTGTTTATTTACCAAAGAATAGAAAATAGTTTAAGAAAAACAAAGTGCTTGCTCTTCTTTAACACAAAGAAAACCAACACAATCTAGTTATTAACAAGTAAATTATATCTATTAGGACATTGGGACTTCATTCTGGTTAAAAAGTGTCCTTAAATCTCATTAATGACAGAAACTGAGGTTTGGCACCCACAAAAGTATTCTTTACTGGCTGTAGTGTGGAACAAATCTTTGAAGGCATTTTTGTCAAAACCATGAGAAAGTTGTGCAAATCATCAAGACTTTTCATCCCGTGTGAGCTTTTAACTTGTTTTATAATAAATAGGAGAACTCAACAAGGATATTTATCAAGCTTAATAATGTTCCTTGCAGAACTATGGCCTTGAAACAGACAATATGAAGAACCTGGTTCTCAAGCTGCGGGGGTCATCCAACAACCTGCAAAACTACATCAGCAGCCGGAGGAAAAGTTCGAACTATGATGGAAACACCTCTCGCAAGCCTCCCAATGAATTCCTTACTTCTGTCGTCGAGCTCATTGGTGCTGCTAAAGCCTTGCTTGCATGGTTGGACAGGTAAGAATAAAATGGTTATATTGTAATATGCTGCTCTAATGAATTGCTTCTCTACGTAGGGACTTTCCTAGATACTTGCCTGTAAAGGTCATAACGTCAGTAACTCTTTTTTTTGGTGTTACTAGAAGACCTCTAGCGGGTGAATTTAACCTAGGGTGCCTATTCTTCCACTTCCACTCTTGCAAAAATCAATACAACTGTTCACATTGCGCTCAAACTGGTATTTGAAAAAGTAAGAGTTTTCCCTTTTAGGTCAGTTTCTCATACACATGGCTTTCCCAGCTTCTAAATTACTTGTCACTGGCAGGTCCCTTCCTGAAAGATGTTTTAATGTTCTGCTGAAATCATGGCCTTAGCTATGTGATTTGAAAACTGAGAAGTGGGAGAGATTATCCTTCTGCTGTTTCACTTTTTTNTGGTTTTTTTTTTTTTTTTTTTTTTTTTTTTTTTTTTTTTTTTTTTTGGTTGTATTTAATTGCTTTTTTCCTGGAAAAAGCCAGAGTTATTTTGTTACAAATGCAGCAGGTCAGATGCTGGCAAGGGTGCAGTCCATGACAACAGATGAACATAAATTCTCAAAGCTCTTGCTAACTTTCCTGAGAAGGAAAATTAGGAGAATAACTGCACAGGGCCTGGCAGCAGGGAGCACTTTTATCCTTTATCCTACTCTCAAGCAAGGAGTTGATCTGTGTCCAGGCAGTGATGTTACCAGTTTGTGCCTCTCACCTGGTCCTCTCCTCTCACTCTTTTTCTGGCAGCTCACCCTAAATTTTTTTCTGTAACTCACAGTCATTGAAATTTGGGTCTTGTCCATTTCCAAACCTGCTATGGTTATTTCTCAACCCTTCTCGGTTTTGCAGCTGTCTGAAAGATCAGAGGTAGGGCTCTACAGGCCCTAAAGCTGCCCTACCTGTAATGATTCGTCTCTAAGTCTCACTGCATCTCAGTGTGTAAAATGTGAAAATCTATTTTTCTTCTTTTAGAGAATTGTTTTTTCCCTGTCCAGTCAAAAAGTTGGAGGTCTACTCACTGGTAAACCCAAGGACAGGGCTAGAAAATTCCCAGTTTTGGTGCAAGAGTGGAGCAGGACTATGCAGTCAGGAATATTTACACTGTAAAACTCTCCTCACACCTGTGTCAATGTCAGAGTTGCAGCACTTGCACTCATATGCTCTTCCTCACTGGTAAGGTAGGATGGGAGAAGGCTGGTCCCTTTAATCTAAAGGGAATTTTCTCTTGTTGTAGGACTCCATTTACAGGTATTGCTGACTTTTCATCAATGAAGAACAGAATCATTCAGCTCTGCTTGGATCTCACTACTACTGTTCAAAAGGTCAGCTGATTTCTTTTCCTCTCTGCTTTCCAAAAGGGAAGGAAAAGGGGGTGTTTGGGGAAGTAATGTGCTTGCTTTGTGCTGAGTGCTAATGAAAGGCAGTTCTGGGAATGAGAGCTTACTTTTAACTTTGAACGTCCATGAAAGTTGGTTTCAGCTGTCTGTGTTTTGAGTCGTGGGGTTTTTTGTTTGTTCCCCCTGCCCTTCAATTTAAATATCAATTTTGGTATTGCTGGCTGTATCTTAAGTGATTGCAGCTTAAAGGCTACTCTTATTTTCTTGAGCTTTACTGGAAGGAGGGTTAGTCTTTGAAATAGTTGATCTGCATTTGAAGATTTTCACATTCCAAGCAGCATGTTGAAAAACAGTTATCAGTGTTAACTCTAAACAAAAATATGGCTCCATTGGTTTTTATACCTATGTTTGCAGACTCCACAGATCTTGTCCCATGAAGGATGTTTTAGCCATCAAATGGGAAATGCTGCATGTAAGAGAAGGACCTGCCACCTTTATGATACAGATCCCACTAGCCAGACTGCTTCTGCTACTGCAAGACCAGAACATTTTTCAAACTTTAATTTACCAGCTGTATGATGAGTGCTTGTACAGATAATAGCTAAAAGGACATGTAGCAACTGTGGCAATCTTGGCAGTTGAAATAATTTTGCTTTCTGAATAATGCTGCCTGTTTTTGAGCCTGTTCTGGCAGCATGGCACTGCTGTGGCTGTGAAGCTCTGTCTGCACACTTCAGTGACTGCCAAACTTGCTCATAACCATTATTCTGTGCCCAGATAATGTTTAAATTCTGCAGGACCATACCGTTTGACATGAATTATTCCGTCCCTATGCTGAAGGGATGATGTCAAAGGGCAGAAGCATCCTGATCTGTCACGCTGTGATGATGTCAGTTATGTCATTGTGCAAGGATGGTATCTGGGTACCCCAAGGTGCACATTCCTGCTGCCCAGTGCCCTTCTTGCTCGGATGCTCTGTGTGTAATGGCACAAACTCAGTGATTTACAGCTACAGGTGTGCAGGTTGTGCAGTGGAACAGTACATGGTTCTAGCAGCAGAGGGTGTTCACCCAGGAGTGCTACAGGAACTGAGATAGGAGATTGCTGAATGTATTAATAAAACTGCTAAAAATGGTGTCTAATCTTTCTGTTAGATCAGCCTTTGATGGCAAGGGAATGGAAGTTGTGAATACAAACTTGGCCTTTAAAAAAAGAAGTTAGACTACTTCTCTGCCAATTTGATATGAGCTATAATAAAAGATGGGGTTGGTGCATATGAGAAAGGCATTAATGGAGGAAGAACCAACCAACACAGTTTTGTCCTGGGGCAGGGCACATATGCTAGGATAGTGTGAAGGAGTCTGCTGATATGGAAAAGATACAGTTGAAAAATCTTTAGGAGGGTTTTTAGACTTATGGACTATAGAAACAGGTGGTCAGTTCTAATGGCGAAGAAGAGGCCAGAGTGGCTCTTGTGGAACCAGTGCTGCTCTGCATAATCATAAATTATACATAAAAGCATATCATAATAAAGCAGAGCAGGAATGCAAGAAGATTGTAGTTACCTTTGATGATAGCTATGTAGATTCCAGGACAGGATTTTACTTCACTTAAAGTTCCATGTCAAACTTTAGGTCTGGAATAATAAACAGTATAAACAGAAATGAGTGGGAGCAGAAGGACTTTGCAGTATGGAGCATTTTGGCTGTGTGATGATAGATGGCATTTGCTATTGATTTGTGCAGATTTATTTAACAGAGAAAAGCAGGGGAATGTCCTCCCCAGACTTCTCCAACATGACTCCTTCTTAAGCTTATTAAAATGTTAGGGGGTTTTCTCCCTGTAGATATTATAAATCTTGTTTTATTATTTATGTGCTGTTTTAACTTTTTAATCTGAGAATAATGTCATTCTCCAGTTCAGCACTTCTTGCAGAAAACAGTGATGACTTATGTAGATTTTTACATGAACTTGTTTCAGTTCAAAGACCTTTATACCTGGGCTGTGTAAATAATGCCTTGTGTGCAGTCCTCTGCTCTTCAGGAATGTCATTGGTAGCATATTTTTTAAAAATCACCTTCCCTTCTGTTTTTAACAGTGTGCTTTAAGTCCATTTTCATGCCTGGGGCAGAGGAGTACCTGAGTTGGGGTTTATTGGTGTAAGGCAAATGCATCTGCCTGGCCTTCTGAGAATCTGATTTAATTGTGCAGGGTTCTGCTTTTCTGGAAAAGTCAGCTGCTGTAATTGAATCCCACATTCTCTAAGTTTTCAAGGTTTATTGTTGCTTTCTACCAGGGCCAGAAAATAGTTGCTTAACAGTACTTTTGAGCTCTACTGGGTGAAACTAATCTGACTAATCCCTGCAGCATGAATATTTCTATTTGAGGTTAAAATGGAAGTTTTGCAAAGTTTTCAGAGATTGTTTCCATGTTTATTGGTTAATGTAGAGTTTTTGTTCTTGTTTTATTTTTAGGATTGCACTGTGGCTGACATGGAAGATAAAGTCCAGACTGTGGTAAGTTTATGTTTCTGTTGAAACTCAGCTGTCTGCATTCACATTCATTTTGATTGCTTTTGTGCTGGCTGTATTGACAACAGCTTTTCAGTCCCAAATGCACAATGCTTATCATGCAAGTAAACATTACTGTGACTTGTTTTGTGAATGTTCTTTATGCAGAGGAAATCATTGAAATTTCAGCAGATGGATAGTGTGTGGTGATAACATGGAGTCAGGTATTCCTTAAAGTTTCTTTACACAGCTAGATTTCCAAGAGAATTTAACTTCAAATTTTCAAGGGAGGACTAGTACTGTAAAATGATCACAGGTTAAATAAACCAATTATGCCTGTGAAGTGCATTTAGTGCTTTAATAAGCAACTGCTCTGCTTTATTGTGCTTCTTTATGTAAAAGAACTGCCCTGCCACAGAACTGAAGCTCTGGCTCGGTATTTGAGCTTAAGCTTCTAGAGTTGTTTGAAGCAGCCTTGTGACCAAAGGCAGAGTGTAATGGAATGCTTTTTATATTTTGTAACAGTTAATCATCGCTTCCTGCTTTTGACATGAACCAGGCTGTGCTCTTTGATAAGGCCTTCCGGTAGCTCATAGATGCTTAGGAATTTAGTAGCACAATAACTAAAAATAATTTTGTTCGTAAATAATGAGACCATGTAAAAGGGAGTTTTCTGCATCTTTCTTTTTCCATTTGTGCACACCCACACTGGAAGTAGGTATTGTTATTTGGAATTCCCTTGTTTGAGCAGTTCCTCGCATTCACACTTAAACATTGTTTTGATTTATTTTATTGCTGCTTTATAAATCTGACGTAAAACAAAACAGAAAACGTTGCAGCTATTGTTTCCAGGGACCATTGTAATCCAAACCAATGTCTTCTTATGACATAGCTCCCCCCCATTCTGTAATTGCATGTGTCTACTTTGACTGAAGGATTCAAGTTCCTTGTGAAAGGTGACTTACCTTGCAGGTTCCCAAACTGTTTATATTTAAATACTGTACTGTGTACTAATCCTCTCTCTCCTCTCCTTTAAGATTTTGTAACCTACTTTGAGTGTCAGCCTTACTTCAGTTGATGTCAAGACAGAAAACACAGTGGGACATAATGAAATTCTTGAGTGTAGAGAGGGCACATATTTTAAAACTTTTTTTCTTTTTTTTCATGTTTAATTAGACATTCTGATAGTTACATGTCTCCAACTTTACTGACATGCATGCCAAGGTTAGAATTAGCCTTTAGTTATAATGTTGGCTTAGGATCAGTTATGTTTTGGTCAAAAAGAAATATGAACCTTGTCTGTGTAAGCATTCCAGAAGAGGTCAGTTCAGAGGCACAGTGGAGGGAAGTACTGCAGAAGTACTTCCATGCTGGATGGTCCTACCTTATGCTCTAAGGTTTTATGCAGATATGTCAATGGCCAGCATATCACTTTTGTGATACATGGCCAGTTATATTCTTATAGCAGAAATACAGAACAAGATGAAAAACTGTCAATTGTTCCCACAAGGAATCGTCAAAATGTTTCAATATTTTAATGAGTTCTATTTTGGTTAAAGCAAACAAACCCCAAACCCATTTTTTGCTGTATTTTGTGTGTTTATTTTTTCAGACAGAGGATGTGTCAGCATCTCTTAGTTATGGTAAGGTAGCACTAATGGAAACAGGTTGTTTCCGTGTTACAGTAAGGATGTAAACATGCTGTAGAATAGACCTGTACAAATTAATCTTCTATTTTAGAGATTTTAGAAGCCATTTCCTTTATATCTTTTGAAAACTGAAAGAGGAAGAAGCCAGGAGAGAATTTTCCTAACTGTTTTCTGCATGCTGTCATTGCAGGCCAAGACTTTAAATGGCATTTGTGATAAAGCCATCCGATCAACTACAGACCCACTGATGAGCCAGTGTGCATGTCTGGAGGAGGTCCATTTAACCAACATTAAACCTGGGGAAGGCCTGGTAAGAACCAATTCTGGAATGTCCTGATGTTCCCAGTGTTTAATAGGTAGCCCTGTGAGCCAATGCAGGCATGTATTTATAATAAAGTATTTCAAAACAGATGATAACCTGTGGGGAAAAGAACGAGGCATGAGAAGGAACCCTAAAGGTCAGTTGTTAGGCGGTGTGCTGAAGTGACTGCCAGGGACAGATATGCACATGAATAGGCTTGATCCCAAATATAATTTCTGACTCTAAATTGTTGAAAATTGGTGTGTTTACCAGGATATTGGAGAATTTACAAATGCCTGTGAAGCTAGTAGTTTTATGAAGCTAGCAGCTAGTGGTTTTTTTCAGGTTACCATAACCACTTTTTTTCTAGGGGGGCTGGGAGAGGGAGAAGGCAATGAGAAATTATGTTTGTGTTTGGAAAGATGCTTTTTAATGTGTGTTTATAACAAGATTGAGATGAATGGGAGAATTTTGGAAGTTTGCTGTTAGCAGGAAAATGAGAATTTTTTAACTGTTTGGCCATGTCTCGTTACTGACTCTTGTTTGTTCAATGGATTCTGCTTAGCTGAGTGCTGGTAATGAGAAACTTAATTTGAAATCTTGGTGGATTTTCTTTCTAGGGAACAGACGTGTTAGAATGAGTTGGAGGGAATTTAAATTGTTACATGCATTTTTGTTCACCCCTAGCCCTGAAGGCAGGAGAAATGAACATTTTTAGAGAAAGCTGCAGAGTCTTACTGTGCTATATAGTTTCACCTAGACCAGTGGATTTGACTGAATCAGTCATGCATTCTTGAAATTATGGGAACCTCTTTGTTAATGCACAAGCTACATCAAAGCAGAGTCAGTCTTGCTTGGCCTAAGTTAGAGACAAGGAGGTGGGTGCACCCAACTGGATACTGACAGGAAAACAGGCAGGGAATTGCCTAGAGAGAAAGGGTCAAAAAGATCATCTACTTTTCCACCTACTTTTAAAGCAAATGTGGTAACTTCACACAGCTAAGCTGCTTTCAGCTCCTGAGTATCATCCAGTTCTGTACTTCTCAGTGTGTTTCTAACAACAGATATAGAAAGGAAAAGTAGTTATGTATTTGTTCATAAATAATGAAATCAATGTGCTGGTCACCTCCTGTGGGAAATCTATTGTAATTATTAGTTAATAGCCTGTTCATGATATTTAATTTCAAATTTTAATAGTCAACACCCTCTTCATCAACTTTGTCCTTGTGTTCACACTCAGCATTAACACATGGAGCCACAAATACTCTGCTGGAACTTTAGTGCTTATGTAAGCATTGTGGTTATGAGGCCGTCTGTGTATTGACTTACCAAGAGAAGCTGTAAAAGAACATGTCAGCAATACTTGTAGCCCTGTGTGAGTCTGCTCTGTTTGAAGAGCACTGCTGGCCACCTAGTAAGGCCTGTAATTCTCTAGAGCAGGCTGAGTAGTAAGGAAATAAAGTTCTGTTCAAGGCCGAAGACTGACAAGGCAGCAAAACCAGCAGTGTTTGGTATTACCAACCAGAGAGCGTTTCTATGTCTCATTCCGTACACTAGGTGTTTTAAGTCATTATAAATATTATAATAAATTACACTAAATGTGATCTGTGAAGAAGTTTAGAGTGTTGTAATACTAGACCACACACTTTTCTAGGGGAGAATATACGAATTGTTAACCGGCTTTAATAATGTTTTGAGTCTGTTGCCAACAGTGTTTTAATCAGATAAGTTATGTGGTTTGTTTTGCCTTTAAACTTGTTTTTCATTTTTTCCTTATATTTAGGGAATGTACATCAAATCAACGTATGATGGATTGCATGTAATTACTGGAACTACAGAAAATGTAAGTACAGCAAATGTAGATTATCTCAGGCAGCAGCTTTGACTGAGTTAGTTTGACTTACTACTTTTTGTTGTTTTAGACATGACTTGCATGGCATTACTGCTTTAAACACTGGATGATCCATCATTTGTTTATCCACAGTTTGTAAATATTTTGTGCCTGCATGTTTCACTGTTAGTCCAATTAAACCAGTTTCTGCAAGTACACAAATTAGTTCAAATGCTTGGCATTAAAGTAATTGCTTTAATAAGTTACTGTATCTGCTGTTCTGAGCTCTTATGGTATCTTGCTTAGCAAAGTCTTGGATGTATTTGCTCTCCACTGGCAAAGGCAATCTCCACTAATGGGAGCATTTAGGTGGGAGTGTGCTAAATTCAGTAATGAGTAATGAAATCAATGAGCTGTCCCGTGACAAAATTACCTTGCAGAGTAAAAAGACTGTGAACAAGTAAGACTTTAACAGTGGTCAGCTGGAAGGAAGTAGTTGGCAAGAGAGGCAACTAGTTTTTACTGCAGGTGGTTTCTTGTTTTATTTGTACACTGAGTCCTTTGTAGCTGAAAGTTTATTGAAGGCTTCTGGGCAGCCCTTGAAGGAGTGGACCTCTAGCCAGCAGCTGAGGCTGGCAGGTGATGCTGTGGTGTTTTCAAACAGACTACTACTGTCCAGGAGCAATGACTGAAAGAAAAGAAAAAAAAAAAGAGCAGAGAAACTTGGCTTTTGCAGCAATGCTTTTTTTTTTTTTGTGAATAGGAAAGAACCAGTGGTTCTACTTGTTCCCCTGCCAGGTCCAGGCACCAGGCAGGAGAGGGTGGAAATCTGTGCTTGCAGTTCAGAGTGCAGAGTGAAAGCCTCTATAGGTTTGATACTATTGTCCTGGCATAACTCTGTATACGATCTGCCACAGAGACCATGTCCACTTTTGCAGCAATTTTAATATCTGATAAATGCGAAAGAATGTAATGTTAACTGCTGACAAGCTGCTTCTGCATGTAGGTCTTATTTTGGGTCTGTATTCCTTCTGTAGCTTTGAGTGTTGGCCTAAGTGTCGTTTTTTTGTTATCAACATTGGTTCTTGCTTTGAGGAAACTCCTTCCTTTGGAGCTACAGAACCTGACAAGCGATTGAGGGATCTGTGAACACCTGATGACTTTACGGTGGTGTGGTATCATTTAGATGACCCAGGCTGGATCTTAGGTCAATTTTCTTGCTACATTTGGATTGGTATTTTAGTAGCTGGTGTATGGGAATGCAACGGAATTGCACCCCTGAATTGACAGTACTGAACAATGGAAGAACTGAGGAAGTCCGTTTGGTATGAGTCAGCCAAGAGGATTCCTGAGTTATGCCATCCTACGTGACTTTGCATGTCACATTCACCTAGAGCTAAACTTTGCTCCTTCCTCTGTTCTCACAATGTGATTCCAGTGCTGTGACCTGTCACTTGCTGCAGGAGTTCTCTGTGCAAGGGTCCTCCACCCTCCCTCAGATGATCTGTTGGTCACCCAAAGGACAGCTTGAAATGTGCTTTGTTTTTCACAAACTTGACTTTGTCCCAGCATTTTTTCATGATCTTAGTTGACTCCTATATATGCAGCTTTCTGCAGAGGCATTTCCTCTCGGAGGAAGCAAGAAGACAATGAAGAAATGGAGTTACTCGTGATAGCTGGAGCCTCCCACAAATTCCCCGTGTTTTCTTCCTTGGTTGCACTGTTTATTCTTACAGTTCTTTCTCGTAGCAAAGTTACTTGAGGTCTAAAGGTGTGATGAGGTGGAGAAGCAAGTCCTTAATCCCAGTACTTAGTTCTGGAGTCTCTAGGAGGAGCTGGCCTGCTGCCTGGTGGTTGCTCATAGGGTGGGGGGAATGGGAAGAGTTGCTGTCCTGTGACCAGGGTGCCCTGTACCAAGGTAACATGTCTGTGTGCTTTGCATGTTGTCAAGGCTGGTAGGAGTTGGTGTGTTATAGCAGTGAGAGTGGTTTTTAATATCTGCAACAAAGGCTGGTGCATTCCGCCAGCTGTTGATAAATCTAAATATTGACATACTTATGCTAATGACTCCCCAGAGCTTAGGTTTCATTCCAAGAAAATTGTATTTTAAAGTGTATTATTATTAGATAGGTATTTGAAAAATACCTGTCTATGCAAATATTTGTATCTGCTGACTTCGGTGATTCAGGCAGGCTGTTTCACATTTAAGTCAGAAGCTTTTATTTACATTGGAAAACAAAAAGGGAAAGTGCAAAGGACCTATCTTATGGATTGGAGGAGTTTTGGTCCTTTGTTCTGTACATTCGAAGTCTAAAATAAATACACATTTATTTAAAAGCTATTTAGGATGATTGTTGTGTTAGGGCAGAAATCCTCATCAGTCCTCTTCCATTACTATCTAAAACTATAGTACAGACTGGAGGGGAGAAAGGAGAGTGGAGACTGTCCCATGACTTAAGTACAATTTGGCCTATAACAGATGGAGGCTACGCCTTCTCTCTTCCCCTTTAGTTCCCCCAGTATAAAAATAAATAATTCAATTAATTCATTTACATTTCTCAAGTCATCAGCAGATGTGAAAATTATGTATAGTGAAGAGCATTGTTGATGCAACCTTTGACTTAGATTGGTGGGGGTTGTTGTGAGAGGGAAGGAGACCTGCTGCAGCACATGACTCTTGTTTTCCTCTTTGTAGTCCCCTGCTGATCGCTCCCAGAAAATTCATGCCGGTGATGAAGTGATCCAGGTTAATCGGCAAACTGTGGTGAGTAGCTTGCAGCATTACAGACCTTCCCTTATGCTTGCTCTGCACCACAGGGGCTGAATGGATGGGGTCAGGAGACAGTTCTGGTGTTTTCCTCGTGAAATGTCTGAGGCTTTTTAACATTTTGTTTTCATGACAAATTTTATTCTTTGCAGTATTTTGATAAAATAAATATACAGTATTTTATGTTTAAATGCTTTATGCATCGTATTAAAATAGTTCATGTTGCATTTAAGGACTGTTTTAAAATGCCTTGTTACAATCCACTGAAATGCAGACAAAGAGCTTTAAAAAGCACCCCCAGTAATTTGCAAATAGTTGTCCAGTCATTTGCACCTGGGAACTCGGTTGTAATGATTGCATTTTTGCTTAGCACATTAAGAGGTGCCTTTCAATGTGAGAAAGAAACATGACGAAAGTAGTTCACTGTGAATCCCTGCGTGAACCGATTTGAACATATCCATGCATCTTCTAGGACGGGAACTGAGGTAAAAAGAGCAGTGCTTGATATCTCAGTATTTAGTATATAGACTAAGTAGAGAACTTGGAAAGAAAATGAAGAACCTTGCAAAAAAATAGCTTTCCAATTTTTTTTAAATTCTTAATACAGCTTTTTTGGGTCCCTTATCTCTTCTAGGTTTATATCAAAACAAACAGTCTGACTTGGGAGATTTGGGTTTTTCTTGTTTGTTTGCTTTCAGAAAAGAAATGCTAAATAAAAGATGTCTTTATTCTCTTCCAGGTTGGATGGCAACTGAAAAATCTGGTGGCAAAGTTGCGTGAGAATCCTGCTGGAGTTAGGCTGCTGCTTAAGAAACGTCCTACTGGCTCTTTTCATTTCACTCCTGCTCCACTGAAGAACCTGCGCTGGAAACCACCCTTGGTGCAGGTGAGGGCCTGCCAGCTCCACTCTGATCTCAGGATGGGAATGCCTTGGTTGCAGCTAGAAAAAGGAGAAATCTCAGAAATGCACCAAAGTGCTTATGTTTGGGTATAGGTCAAGGCAGGTTAGGTGAAATGGCTGTCTTCCTATAGTTCCTAGATAAAAGATATTCTTCTCTTTTTCTTTTTTTTTTCCCCTTGCAACCAGATAATGCCCTGTTGGTACACAAAGGGACTAGGTGTGCTGGATGTTTTAATCTGTGTGCCATCAGGAGAATTTATCTGAGGCAAAACTGCTGATACATGTGGAATTCATCAGCATGGAGCAATAAATAAATGCTTTCTCTGTTTATCATAGTTAATATGTTTTTGCTGAAATAATTTAAGATTATTCCATATTTTTGTCCTCTTTTTAGTCTAGTGAAGGGTGAGAGAGTTTTTTTTCAAGAAATTATTTAAACTACTTGTTTAAATAAGATGTTGTTGGGCAATTCACAGATTGGGTACTGAGCAGACAAAGAAAGTGATGTTAGTAATTCTTAAATAACCATATTGAGGAGTGGCTTCTTGTAGTAGGAAACTTAGGGCTTAATGCTTGCAGGAGCAAACAACCTAACTAAATTTAAACTAATTATCTGAAATTAATAAAGCGAGGGAGAATTTCCCCTCTTCCTCATGTTCTGATCCAGATCTCCCTACAGCCGTGAGGGTAATTTTAACCTATGAAGTGCTAGTGGCTATCACAAGTCTCCTTGAAGGCAGATTTCTCTCAAAATGGGTAGAAGATGTATACTTGACTACTTGTTCATTCTTCCTTTCGCCAATGCACATGTCCTGTTTTTGTGGCATCATGCCTGGCATGTGCTACCAGTGTGAAGTGCTGAGGTGGGCTGGCTTATTGGTCATGCCCAGCAGTGTTTCCTTGGGGGAGGGAGTGATTGGAGAAAAGGTCTTTGAAACCTTTTCTCTGCTATAGGCAGACAGGAACCTGGAAAGATGCTGAGAATATATAGATGTGAGCCGCAAAGATGAGCAATGCCAAATCAATTTTTAATTTGCTTCCCTGGCCCTAGTTATATCCATTGATCCAGTCTGTGGTGAACTCTACTGTATTCCTGTCTGTGCCCTAGGCATTGGAGTGTATGGAATAAAGGTAGCATATGCCAGCTTCACAAGGCTTGCTAATCATATCTGTATTTAACAAATTGCATTCTTTTAATGCATCTAAAAATAGAAGAAGAGGTTCTGTCTCAGTTGCTTTTTTTGTCTGTGGAATTTACAGGAAAAATAGAACTGGAAAGAGCAAAATATTCTTGAGCAATGCATTACTCATGATAGGACTTCTGTGGGAGGTCCTGTAAAGCCAGCCAAGACTGAGGGTGGAGGAAAATGTGGATTCTAAGAGTTTTTAAAGTGTTTGTACATCACAGAGATAGTAGTTCACTAGGGGATGAAAATGGTGCTGTTGATTATTAAGTTATCTTTCTGTGAATGATAAATAAATGTTCAGATGTTTGATAGCTGTTTAACATTTCAGACCAGTCCTCCTCCACCAGCTTCAACTCAGTCACCAGAAAGCACTGTGGATACCTCACTGAAGAAGGAGAAGCCGGCCATTTTGGATCTGTACATACCCCCTCCACCAGCTGTTCCATATTCTCCTCGGTAAGCAAACAAACGGGCACCACTGAACAGAAACCTCCTTCATTGCACTTGTTTCTGGGCTGGCTTGCTGTTAGAGCTCTGTGCAGATTAGCTTGAGCAAGCTGCAAATCTCAAACTTTCTTCTAGCTGCCTAAATGAGTTGGATTGCTTAAACTTATGCTTAAATCCATATACTGCCAGGATTGTAACAGACTTTGTTACTGGAAGATTGTGTGCCACAGAGAGCAGAGTTGTTCCCAGAACATGAACCAATGTCATCTCTGGTTTTATTGTGGAGTTATGTTTCTGACTGTTTAAATCCAACTGCACACAGCAAGAAGTAATTTTTGTTCCTAACATTTTTCACTGTTGGATGTTTTCTGTTCTAGCAAGTTGAGTAACTGTTTGTGGGAGTTAGGATAGAAAAGAATGTCACGTTAAATGACGCCTATCATGTTAAATTTTTAAACTTGCAAGTTGTTTAAAACAAATATGTTCCCACTGAAAGGAAGGGACAGGCAATACATCAACTTTTATTTTTTTTTATCCTGTGGTCTAGGCTATAAAAATGCAGACCTGTGTACACAGTGGGAAGGGGGAGTGGTGTGTATGGTAAGGCTGACTGTTGTTTGTTCTCAAGTCCACGTTGACTCATGCCAGAACCCTGCCAGCTGATTTGGGAATGTACTGGGGAAAAAAGTTTTTAGGCAAGATGTGAAAGGCAGGTGTGCTTCCTGGCCTGCCCTAACATTTTGGGTTACATGTATATAGCCCAGCAGAGAAACCATGACCTTTTGCTGCAGGCCTTGTGGGAGGGTCCTTGCCTCCTGTCATGTGTGGGCTGATACAGAGACAGAGGTTGTATTACAGCAGGTTTTGGGGCAGGACTGGGAGGGGGCTTGCTTAGGTATGGTCTCTTTGCTGAAGCTGGACCCACCTTGACCTGCTCTTGCCTTGCTTTTATGCTTACACATGCTCAGTTCTTATTAAAGAAACTCCAAATTTTTTTGGCATAATAACAAGCATATAGATTTAGCAGATGAATGCCTTAGTTGTTTCTTCAAATCATTAAATTTCAAGCACATGGTGAATTTTATCCATGTGCTCCATTTGTTTATCTTTCCTAAAGAGGCACAAAATTATATCAAATGCCTTTAGACCTGAATCCCTGTTGAAAGAAATCAACCATACGAGCTGCAAAAGTTGTCCTGGGTGATCTGTGGAAAGAGAAAGGCATCTTGACTTTGACTTTTGAAGACAGGAAATGTGAGAAACTATGGCAGGCAAGAAGAGGAGAAAGGACAACTCTTTTGCCTTCTGTTTGGCCGTTTATTTTGACCTCTGCATGTTTTGCTTTTCTCTTGAAATTGTGGTGCATTTGTGTAATGGTTGCTTCCCCACCCCCCCTCATCATCCTATTCTCTTCCCTTCCTGGTATGGATCTCCTTTGCTACACACTGGGAGTCAGAGAGCAGTGTTTGGTTTCCCTCCCCATGGCACAGTCTCCACATGGTGGTGGTGTAGGAGAGCTCTCTACACACACTTCTGATGTAACACTTGAGTGCAATTTTTGGTCTCTGCCTCTCCATGAATAGCTCCTTCCTATTTGCTGAGCTGTAGCATTGTTCTTGCTGGAGAGCTGGACAGATGGGATGTGCTCTCCAGGGGCTGCCATGAATACTGGGGTGTATGTGTGCTTAGACAGTCAGCTATGTGTTTTTATGCCTGCCTCGGCTAATGGTTGCTTCAAGCAACAAGATTGTAACATGTAGGAAGGGAAAAAAACTTCCAGACAAACCTTAACTTGAAGGGTAGCTTGTCTTCCAAAAGTACTTTCAAAATTTAATCAAAATCATTTATATATATATATATATATATATATATATACATATACACAATGAATGTGCTACTGAAACTCTCAAGGGAGAGAGAAGGTGGTAAATGTTCAGTGACAGGTTTTGGACTCCTACAATGACTGAAGGGCAGAGTCCCTCAGATGGAGATAATAGGTGTTACCATTGCACATACAGAGATGGATAAATTTATGTAGCACTCCCGAGTCACAACTATGTACTGAGCAGGCAATGAATTGGGCTTTGATGCCCTCAGGACAGAAAGGTCTCATTTGTCAAAATCTTTTGCCAGAGTGGAGCCTCTAAATTTCTCAGTGTGTTAAATTACTAGCTCATTAAGAGTGAATTATCATGGGGGGGTAGCTTTCTTTTCTTCTTGCTAAATATAATGAAGTCTTCTATCACCTGACTTATTTGGGGTTTTTTTCCAGCTTGTTTGCAGCACAATGCCAGTTGTCACGAGCATGACCTGCTGCTAGAAGCATCTTTCAAACCTACTCATGTCTGTAGCTTTAAACTCTTTCAAGCCACTAACTGAAGTGACATGTCCTTTCAGAGATGAAAAGGGGAGCTTTGTGTATGGAGGAGGCAACAAACGCAGTCAGCCACTCCCTGGGTCCAAGGGTGCCGAGTCTCCCAATTCTTTTCTGGATCAGGAGAGCCGAAGGCGAAGGTTCACTATTGCTGATTCAGATCAGCTGCCTGGGTATCCCGTGGAAGTAAATATCCTGCCAGCCAAGATGAGAGAAAAAACACAGTCCTATGGTGAGTTTATTTCTCTTGTAATCGCTGTTGTTATAAGGGCTTTGATCAGTCTGAAATAATTTGTCTTAGAAAACTGCTCATCAGACTTGATTGCTATTAAGGCTATTTGTACAAATTGTGGATGTGAAATTCTACATCTGAAATATTTTCTCTTAAACGCTGTTATTTCTGTAATGAATATCATTAAGCTGGGGTCTGTTGCTACAGAAAGCCATTTCCACATGTGTTTTGGTTATAATATTATGTCCACTCCTGCTCTAAATGAGCAAGAGGGTGGCTGTTTAATCTCAGCACACTGATTTCTTATATGTCACCAGTGGAAGTATCTTCAAATATCCTTTTTTTCCTGCAATTTGAACTCCTTATTGCTTATCTCTCCTTTTTTTTTTAACTGGGAAAAGCAAAAATTTAGATTGATTTCCTCAACTTTATGTAACTCCTCATAACTTTCTGTGTTGTTTCTAGGAAAACCTCGTCCTTTGTCAATGCCTGCTGATGGAAGCTGGATAGGAGCTGCAGAACCCTTCTCTAGGCCACGAGGATCAGGGAGAAAAGGCAAAATTTTAGATTTTATCCCTCATTCTTTTCCTCTCCAAAATTTCCTTGGGATGAAGTACATGAAAATGTCTAAATTAGGAATGGAGGATTATGGTTTGCATATTGCTGAACTGATGCAAGGTGACCATTGTTGGGTTTAGCAAGAATGCCAGATGGTAACTGTGAAATTTCTGATGCTATTCGGTGATGGGACTCAAATCTTATGCCTTAGACTTGTAGTGAGCGTTAGAAGTTAGCTAGAATGACTAGGGCAGATCTGTACTTGTGACTTTATACCACAGGTTTACCATTTTGCTCTTGCACACAGCCCTTTCTACTGTGTCTAATATTGATCATGAAACTGCTTTTTTGCTAAGTCTTTCTTTTTGTTTAGCTCACTGTGGAGGCTGTTGAAGAAGCAAGCTTGTTCACAAAATGTAAAATGTAGGGCCTTTTAGGAGCTGCTTTTTACTGCTACTGCTGTTAGAAAGGAAAATATTCTGCAGGCATCACTGAATGGGAGAGAGACAGAAGCTCATAACATTTTGTGTTAGGTTGGATGGCTTTTTTTATTTCCCACACTGTCCTCTTCCCACCCTCTTTTGCATCTGAAAGACTATTTGAGTCCTGTTAGTGTGAGAAATAAGGATGACTGGTTTATTCTTGGAATCACTTATGAAAGCTAATGTCTAATTCTAGCTAAAATCAAAGCTGGTTTCTATTATTTTCATGTAAAAGTAGAAGCTGATAATAAGAAGCATCAACCTGGAGGGATACTAACAGAGTGATCACCAGGTGGCAGGGCTGGTTTTTGTGTGTATGGTTTTACCTTTGGTTTTGTGTTGTCTTTTTTTAATGCTTGAACTGTACCTAAGTGCTGCAGGCTTGTATTTAAGCTGTGTTGGATCAGAACCAAAGGCCTACCTAGTCCAGCAGGAAGTCTTTAGCTCCACCTGCCTTGGTCAGGTGTCTAGGGAAGAGTAAAAATAGGGAAAGCATCACAAATCACTGGTCATAACCAGAGAGGGAAGTGTTTACATCTTCACCTGAAAAATTAATTTCTTTTGTCCAGAGTAATGTTAGTAGCTTTTAAGTTATTCATGAGTTAGATTGAGAAGCTTATGGATTCAGCTCTGGTCTCTTCAGCATTTTGAATAACACATTAGAAGAAGGTTTATTACATCTCACCTGTGATAATGATTTGCACGAAGGTAGTCTGTATCAGCATTTTTGGTGTGTGTGAATCTGGAATATAACAGTCAAATGGTATCTCCTCAGTGTATGGATTTATTTCATTGTGTTACTTAAAAAACATTAAATATGCAAACAGCTGTGAATCTATTGATAGCTGCTTATGTCCAGGTGTTTTATGAACAAAACCCCAGATCTAGGTATTTGAAGTGTAACCAGGATACTTTTATGAAAATAGAACATGTTGATGGAGGGTTTTGAAGTCAGCAATAATTGGTTTTCCTCCTCCTGTTTGTACAGGTGAAGATGTCCTCTGCAGGTACTTCAGCAATGAAAGGATACCCCCAATCATTGAGGAAAGCCCCTCCATGCAGCACCCGCTCTCCAGGCCAGTGTCTGACAAGCAGTTAGTGAGAGGAACGGATTATATTCGAGGCAGCAGGTGTTTTATGAATACAGACCTCCACAACAGTGCAACAATTCCTTTTCAAGAGGAAGGCGCTAAAAAATCATCGGTTACATCATCCACAAAATCTTCCTCGGCAGAGCCCTCGCTGCTGGTCAATTGGTTCACGAGACTGAAATTGTTGACTCACTGACTTGTCCCCAGCGCTGTTATCAAGTGCCTTTGCTCAGACCTTCTCTTCTTTGCAGCTTAACTGACACACAGTGACTAATGCGGTGTTCTTTTCCTGGAGAATCTTACACTTTTGCCTTTCTGTTTGTCATTTTTGATGCATCAGAGGGTTTCACAGTGCAAGGAAGGAAGAAAGATAAATATCAAGTTCCTCTTCCTGGCCAAAAACTGAAGGCATTTATTCTGATGAAAATGAGTAAAATTTCAGCAAGGCAGAGGCCACACAGAAAATGTGTAATGACTCTGAGGAAAGCATTGTCTTACTGTGAAGCCCAGTGGCACTTTAGTAGTCTGAATGCTCAGAGGCTGTGCAACTGGCAGGGTGTCAGAGTGTGCAGAGCTCACAGAAGTTGTCGCTCTCCTGACTGGGAAAATAAGCAGGGAAACAGCAGTTTTGTGCAACTTGGTGATGCTGTTTCAAGTACTGCATGAGATCAACCTTGTGAGGAAGAAGTAGTGGTGTTACTGTTCTTTCTCTAATATCCAGAGTTCCCATGAAGTCTTAGGAAGAGAGTTCTCTTATTTGGAGATTTTAGGAAGTTGGACTAATTTAATTATAAATCAATCCAACCTTACATATATAATCTATTTTATTGAAGTCACAGTGCAAGTGAGGAGCACTGACCAACTGCAGTGCTCATCTATAAAGATCTATGGATTGCTACAACATGCCAAGGAAATGCATCTGTAGAGATGGTGAAAGAATACATATTTTTTCCTTAATTGTTGAAGAATGACTTGCTGTTAACCAAAGTAACGTTTTAAAGTCAGTCCTGTTGGACTTATGAGAACTTTTACAGTGGTTCAGTTTTTGAATGATGTGTTGTTTTTATGAAAAATATGTGCTATCATACACTACAATTGTAAGACATCTTGCTATTTTCTATATAGCTCTAATTTTTACCCCTCCAGAATTTTAAAGTAGCATTGGGTATTTTGGGAGGAAAATAAAACTTGTTTTACAAAAGAGGTATTGTTTAAGAAGGAATGTACATAAGATTGTTAGTATGCAAACAGTTGTGTTTAAAGTTATTTAAATGTTAAATATAGTTGTATATATTTTTACATTTAAACAGATAGTTTGTACCTTCCTGTATTGAAGTATCGGGCACAGCTTAGTCAAACGAAAAGAAAATAAGATTTTGTATTACCTTCTAATTATAAGACTAACTATTTTTGTAGATGATACTTTGCCAATAGCCTCTACTCCTCTGGTGTTGCTGAAAAGAAGGATTTCTATTTAATAATTGGTGGGGAAAGAGGAAAGTTAAATGCTAGTTTGCACTTAGAACTGAGGCAGGAATCACATGTGATAACAGGATGTTAGAAACACACTAATTCTGTCTGTGAAGATATCACTATTCTGCTGCAACGAGCTGATGAAGTTGTGCTACAGCCCCACAGAGAGAGACAGGGTGTTTCATTCACTTCTCAATTAATTATGTTTGATTGTGACTCACTGATGTCTGGAGAGGCTGGTTTGGACCTTTCTGATCACAGCAAGTATGTCTGTTTTCTGCCACTCTCCTCCACTCCCCGAGATGGCAGTCTGTACTGGAGACGTGAACTGCTGCTCTGCAGTTGAACCCTACAACAGTTTGGTCCTGCCTCCAAGAAAAGGGCTGGAACTGCCATGTTGTAGGTTCTGTGGTGTAGTATAGTCCAGCCTCAGAAAGGCTGAACTGTTCTAAAGCTGTTATCTAAACAAGACTTTTAAAACGGAAATTCTGCTCATCCTCAATGTCGTGTTTTCTGTACTTCAAAAATGAATGGGGGCCATCATGCTTTACCTCTTATTGTGTATAGTGAATATAGAGGGTACTGTACAGTTTAGGGGTAAAAAAAGGCCCCACAGATCTAGGAATAAATCCCAGCTGATATCCTTCTGGCTTAACCTACAGAAAATTCTGCTACTGTGCAAAAACTTGGCTCATCTCTTGATGTTGAAGATATATGTGTCTATCTGATCAAAAACTGTACCTAGGCTGACTTCCCTAATGAGTACCATGTACATTTCCAGATATCCTGCCATGATACAGTACTCCACAATACTCTGAATACACTGTCATGGTGTCAAAACAATGCAGTTAAATCGGAAAAGATCATAAACCCCACAAAAATGGAAAATAATATTTAGTACTCACGTATATATGTATAGTGAGGATCGTGCACTTTTGAAATATTGAGCAAGCTTCTGTTGTAGTCTGTAGAATATGTAAAAGCCAATACCTTTGATTTCTCTTACATAACCATTGCAAAAAAAATTCCTATTTTGGATGGTAATGTGTGAGAGGAAATAAGACATAAAAATGAATGCTAATGGCTTGTAGAGACAGAGTGCAGGGCAATTCTCCGAGCCATATGTTTCCTCTAGTATTATAGACAATTAAGTTAATCAGTGTTTGAATTCTGGATGACCAACAAACGTGGACACAGTACTGAGAGTATTATACTAATTTTGTGCAAATCAATGAGCCAATAACTTTTCCTTCCTCATAAGCAAGGCTTGTTTTAAAAACAACATGCTCCATAATCTTGATGCTCATTGAACAGAAAGGAGAAAAAGTAAAACTCCAAAACTTAACCAAACCAGGAAACAGATGGTGAAGACTAGCTTTATAGTTGGAGAGGATAAAGAATTTTCTTCTTGCATAAATGTTTCTTTAGACCGAATCTTGTCATGTTTTATTACACTGCCAGCAGGTAGTCTTCACAAACTGCTCTATACCTGCAATCACATCCTGAATAGACCAAGTTAAACCCCTCATCAGGCTTTAACTTAGATCTTGATGAATTCAGCTCGAACCCTTTTTTTGCAGGTTTTACTTCCCTAGGAGCTTTCCTGTAGTCATCATTCAATTTTTGGAATATCTTACACATAATCCAGGCAGAAAGGCTTTCGTGCAGATGCATTCTCAGAAATGCCTTTGCCAGCAGGATTGGTATCTTGGAGGAGTGTGAATGTTGGCTTGTGTTTGTGTTTTCTGCACTAAAATATTCATCCCCCAATTTCCACCATACATCTAGTGCACCGTCTCAAAGTGTGAGATAGGAATGCTCATGGGCAATTGGAAAGAAGTGTTGTGTCTTTTGGAGTAACCTTTATTCTGCTGGGCAACTGTGGCTTCTTTCTTCTCTGTGGCCTGAGCTTTACTTTGCACGTGCTGTGGTTATGGAGCGCATGCTCTTTGTGGCTGTCACATAAAAATGCGTTTGTCTCCTTACAGGCTGTAAGGTTTTTAAAATGGACAACAGCTGTTGAGGAAGCCACTGACTTAACTCAGCATATTCTGTGATTCACTTAAAATGTAGAAAGAGCGCTCAAAAACCCCTCAGTTTGGAGAATGAAAAAAAGAGGGGTCAGGCTAAGCTAAATGTGTGATCTGTGTTGAGTCAAATGCTGCTTCAACTGTGTGGCAGTAACTGCAGACACCCCACACAACTGCAGCGTGCACATTTGTTTCTACTGCTACATTTGTATGATGCTAGAATATGAAACAAGGGCAGTCTTTCAAAACAGCTATATATAGTTCCACACATCACACTTGAGCTGTAAGATGTATGACAAAAGCAGTCAAGAGCTGTTGTCAGTGTGTCATTTCACCAAATTCTGCTGCCTGTGCTGCTGCTGCAGCAGTTCAAAATAGTAACCTCTCTTTATCCTGTTGCACAATGCAAGTCCTCAACCATCAGTTTTGTCCTCCTTTGTGATAGTTAGAAACTACTGGTAAGATTGTGTCATGCCACAGGGCCTTGTGCAGTGGTCCAAAAGCTTAGTTAGTTTAGATTATTCTGGACTTTGTCCAAAAGTGGTAAATCAAATTTAAAAACAATATTACTGCTCCAGCATCACTTAGAGTTGGGATTTTTTTTTTTCATACCAAATATGCAACAGGCAGGAGTTGTCCGTTGCACAGACTTTGCCAGTGGAAGAAAAAATGAGGATTACATACTCAGTGGAGGAAAAAACCCCAGACCTTTGGGTGTCCTCCAGTTCCTGCCAGAGGGAGAAATGTGTTTGTTTTAGCATGTCATAGAATAGATGTAAACATTTCTTTTTAAACCTCCCTGTGTGGTCACCTCAGTTATTCAGGATGATGTAAGCCACTGACTTTCTCCCTTAAGTGGTTATGGAGTTACCCAACATATTCTCTTAGGAGAGGACAAAGATGTCTTAGGCAATTACATGATTGATTAACAGGGTATGGAGACAGAGTAATTAAGCGTAAAATAAGTGCTAGAGAGTGCCAAGTTATAGGGAGAATCTTTGGGGTCATTTTATGGTTGTGGTTTCTGTTTGTTCTCTGGTGAGGGTGGATGTTTGCCAGACAGCAGCCAAGGAATCAGTGGACCAGAAGTCCAATTTACTGTGCCATCTTCAGCTGAGAGGGATAGTTGCTTGGGCTTTTTTGATTTGTTGATTGGTTGTTTCTGACATCTCACACCCTCCTTGGTAAGTGTAGCCCTTTTTCAGTACAAGTGAGCCAGAGGAGGAACTGTTGAAATTTACCTGTGGAGCAAACCTGACAAGATCCTGGTGGATCACTGGGCTGTGCTGACTGATGGTGCTCAGCAACCATGTGTTTAGATGTGCTCTGGGAGTGCTTTTGCAGGTGAGGAGCCTCAGACCTTTGTGCCCTTTGCTTAGAGGCTTTTTTGTTTGGGCAGTATTTACTGAGAAGCATAAAATATGCCACAGTGTAAACTGATGTTTAATGTTTTGACTGTGTATTTCATGTTTTGGTTTGTTTTTTTTTTTTTTTGTTCGTTTGTTTGTTTTTTTTTCCCAAGTAATTGCATGCTTCTTAGTGCTATTTATTAATGTGTTTTCCTCTTTCATCCTCCATTAGCTGTTTTCAATGTTTTTAATGAAATCCTCCCATATTTCCAGTGACAGTGTTCATAATACCAAGTAGCCACAATGAGCCATAAAATTTTAATCTAAACTGTAAAAGAACCCCAACCAAACAAAACTCCATTAGCAGAAAACAAGAAAAAACACTTTTTCTGCTTCGTGAATAACAACTTTGTGAATAGTAATGAATAACAATGAAACTAAGGATTTTCATCCAGGTGAAAGATCAGCCAAACTTTAGTGGCTGTATCTTGGGTGATTTTTCCTTTTTATTTTATTACATGATAGTAGAAAGTGAGGGCTGTCATTCAGGTATTGTAGATTCTTGCACAGCAACTGTGGTGTTTAAATGTGTCTCCATAGAACATGACCAAAGGCTTTCTTAGGTGTTAAACAGTTTTAGCTGAAACTTTCCCATGGTACTGAATGTTCCATTGAACATGCAGAAGTATTACTATTGTCAGGCATAGTTCTTGACCACTGGTTTCTGTGGGGAAGTTGGTATAAGTTCCTATAAGTGAATAGGATCAGAGCAAAATAAATGATGTCCTAAATTAATTATTTCCCTTTTCCTATGTCCTTCTTCCTCTCTGATGTTTCCCTCCCTACACTGAGGCTAAGGGACTCTCCAAGAATTTATTTCACAAACAAACAGCTATAAATTCTTTAATATTTATAGCATAATCAGTTTGTTTTGATGTCTGAGATCATTTTGGCCAGAGCCTTCCAGCAAAAATAATGCTGCCCAGATACATTTCCAAGTTCTTGATTCGTATAAGAATTCCTCTCTGATTAGTAAGCTGTTGGTTTAGACTCCACTTTGAAGTTACTTAGACCACCACCACCACAAGCGGTCCTTGGTCCTTTAGGTCCAGACACATCAGCTTCTTATTGGATAGGAAAAAAGGTCTGTTTTTTGTCCTCTTTCAGAGTTTTGTAAGGCTGGATTCACAGGTTGCATTGGAGAGATGGGTGTGGAACTCCTGCCCTTCCTTGCCTGCCCTCTCCTGCTGTCTGTGCAATAGTTATGTGGGGTGCAGGGAGAAGGTGAGCGGAAACCCATTAACTAAAGCAGCAGCCCCTCTCTTGCCTCCCTCATGCTCAGGATATGAGTGACAGACCTCAGAATGAAAGGCTAATGGGACATGAACCATGATTTGCAGTTTGTTTTCCTGTGGAAGTGTGGGAGCATTATGGAGGGATGATGTGTCGCACAGTGTGAGCGCAGAGGTAATGTGAGGTAGCCATTATCTAAAACCCAAAAAGTTTTGGCAGCATATGAGCTCCTGGTATGGCACAGGCACATTTCACCTAGTGCTGCACAGAGAGGCCTTGTTTAAAGCAAAGGGGACAAGTTGAGCTGGGGCTGTCTGGGAGGGGCAGCAAGGCAGATATCCCAGGGTGCTCACACATGGGTGAATCTGGCCACAAGAAATGTGATTGACCTGCTGCTGACCGTGGCTGTGCTTGGAATGGATGTGGTCTGTGTGGGAAATAAGGCTTTTAGAAGGATGTAGAAGAGGCTCATGTTTCGGCATTGTGACTCATTTTCCCAGTGGTTGACCAAAGCGGGGGAGGTGTGATGGGAAGCTGTGATGAGAAGTACTCCTGCTATCTTTCTCCCTATCAAGAAATGTCATGGAGTGAAAACAAACATCACCAGAAGTCTGAAGTTCAGAAAACCTGAATCAAGCACGGTAACCAAAGCGCATGACTTCTCCCACAGGTCACTCCCGCAAACGTGGATTTTTCATCTAGTTTGCGATGAAGTATTTGGTGTGTTTTTGAAATGCAAAAGATTTCGGACACCCTCCGGTCTCAGACAGCATTTGCTGTTCAGGTAGCTGGCTATGAAGTGAGACATTTTGGCTAGAGAGGCTGACTCTGGCAGTGTAGTCTCAGGGCAGGAGCTGTAAGGTGAGAATTACGTCACCCTGACTAGTTCGATACAAGTCTTTTGGGTTGGATGTGCAGAACATGGCTACATTTTAAAATGAACTGGAAGTCAGTTATAAAATCACAAAGCATACAAAAGCCATTAGTGGGAGAAGACATGGTGCCAAAACATTGTTCTCTGGCTGCTTTACAGTACTCTTGCCTAGTTTGCACCCCTAAGACAAAATTCCAGGTGCTGCTCTAGTGGAAGGTGGCACGCTACATGACACCAAAGACTCATTTCCATTGTTCAAAGCACAGGTCAAGCAACACTTCTGTTGTTTTTCTCTAGGTCTTGAGTGATTTCCAGTGATGACTATTCAGTCTATTCAGTCTTTTGCCACCTTCTCCCTTTGCTGAAGGTGCCCTTGCTGAGCACCTCAGGCATTTTTGTCATTGCCACACCTGGGTGCCTGCAGAAGGCAGTGTTGTGTTCAACAGGCTTGTGCTGCTTTTGTACTGGAGCATAAATAATAAATTCTCCTGCTAAGTAAACAGGATTTTTTGGGCAAGAGGTTCTAAGTACTAGGTCTGATTGTTCCTTCTACTTTTTGTGTCAAATCTGATTGGTTGATTGGAGCTGTTTCTGATTTAAAGGGTGAAATGAAAACAAGATCATGCTGATGAAGATGATTCAAATGAACATTTGGCCAAATTATTAAAGGCCAAAGAAACTGGAGAAGTAAAACCAGGCACTAATTCTTTATCTGAGCAGTGCTAAAAAATTACACATAATAAATGTATATGTATTTTGCATTTGTGTGGGCTTTCATATCTCAGCCTGCTGTCTGGAAACTTTTAATATTATTCTCCAACCAGTTTCTTGACCATAAGCTTCAGATAACTGGGGGATGCTTATGATCGAGCTGCTGCTGTATTATTGTGCTGTTGTATTTTGGGAGAGCAGACTGCTTGCTACACCTGGGTTTTCTGTTCCTTCCCAGCCCTCCCACTCTAAAACCAATGCACATCACATCAAGTGGCTTTCAAAATTATAAGCTCGTCACTAGATCCTCTTTTCACTGTCCTACTCAGTTCAACCTCTGAGAACAATATGAAATGTATTTTTAAAGGCTGAAGATGCTGCAATACATAAGCACAGGCAGATGTAATTATTGATTGGTTTGAGAACTGGAGCCACTGTAAGGTAACAGATACACTGATGTATTTAAGATGAAAAGTTGTTCTTCAAGTAGAAATTGTGTTATGTACTTGGACTATTAAATACATGCTTGATTCAGAAATGCACAAAGCACCATTTATGCCACTTAAAGTTCACATGGAAAAGCTGAATCATCCAAGCCATCTGAATGATGCACACTATTTGGTAGTTGTTTTCTTCAGCAGACAGCTGGTGATCTCTCTTCCTGTATTCAGGGCTTGGGTGGGGGAGGAAAAGGAAGACACAAAGGAGTCTCCGGGGTGGGGGGAGAAGCTATTGCTTCATGTGTGCAAACTTTATGGTTTCCCTGAGATCTCTCTAAATTTGTGGTAAGTTAAAACTATATTAAGAGGCTTGGAGAAGCAATATATGTTGCAACTAGGTTATAAAGTGCTTTTATTTTAAAGTAATAATGTTTATGAACATTTTAGGCATGATTTGTTTATTATAAGTTATATTTCAAGCAGTTCTCCATGGGGGAAGACATGGGATATGTGCTAGGGCTGGGGGATCCTTCAGACTTAGTAGCTTCTGTGTCTCCTGCTCCCCTCTTGACATAAGGAGGTGAACTCTGAGGTTCCTTGCCTCAGTCACCAGCCAAAAAATGGTAACTTAATTTCTCTTGTGCTGCTCATGTTGTAAACTTAACACCCAATTTACATTTTTGCCCACTGCAGCTCAGTGGTAATGAAGTGCTGAAAAAACTTCCAGGTCAGGAGTGGGACAGACATGTGACAGGGTTGGGGGGAGCAGGAGTTTTGCAGAAAACCCCACATGTACTCCCTGCAGCTACATCCTTAGTTTTCTACATTTAGGTTGTATCTATTTTTCTGTGGATATTTTCTTTATATTGACATTGGTGAGGAAGATTTTTTCTTCTTTTTTAATGATCTATCCCTTTATTGCAGTCTTTATTTAGATGGTAAGATTTTCTTTTTTTTTTTAGCAAGCCTTGTCTTGTAGTTTTAACTTCCTGAGTGTGCTGGGTTGGGGATTTAATTGTTTTCTCTTGTACTTATTAGTATAGTTGAAAGGGTCTAAAGAGCAGTAGAATGGAAAAAAGCAATGCAGAGAGGCTTTCCTCAGATCTTGTTTGTCTGACTTTTCTTTGGATTTTTCTTTTTAACCAAAGCTGAAGAGGGACACAGTCAGCCAGCAGGCATTCAAATCTTCTTTTGAGTCTAAACCAAACTGTGTGACTCTGTCAGTGTGAATAATAAACTGCCTAGGAACTGATGGCAAATTGCTTGTACTTCTGACCAACACAGAACCGAAGAAAAGGTCTTGGGCTCTGGTTCTCAGTAGATTCTTCAAGAGAGCCTCTCATTACCTGTTCAGGGGGGCACTTCCATTCCTTTTGGTGGCTGTCATTTTAGGGCTGGCAGTGCCTGCAATAATCAGAAGTACTGGCCACAGCAGGTAGTTCCAGCAAGGGGGCAACAGCCCGTCTTGCTTAGGAAACACTGGCCTTTGAGAAAATATTAAATGTTGCATAATCATAAGAAAAGAGGATTGCATTGGTGTCATAACAACAAACATTAAAGATTTATGTAAGAAATTTATAGGACAAGAGACAATATGCTAAAATTACAGCACAGAGCTTGAATTTGGTTGAAAAACCCTGATGTCAGGGAGAGTTAAGCACTGAAGGGAGCTGTGGAACCTCCATTATTTGATGTCTTAAAGAACGGGCTAGGCGGCCTCTGTCAGAAGCAGCCCCAGTATAATTGATCCTGCTGGGAGGGACGGAATTAATGGTCTCTTGATGTCTCTACAACCTTATGAATTTGCAGAGATGTGAGTACACTGTATATGATTGCATCCTGGTAGAATTCGTCAAGTGCTTTCAGGCCTTTCTGGATAAAAGCCACCATGCATGCTTCACCATAACCCCAGTGAAATTTGGAGGTTTAAAGGATCCTGAAGCAATCAAATGAATGCATGAGAAAATGCAGTTCAGGGGCACCACACAGGAAAGAGGGACAGGGAACAATAACATTCAGTTTTGCAGTTTTAGTACTTATCTAGAGCAAAATTATCATTGAAAATTATCATTATTGTTCCTTAGTTGAGGCACTCACAGAACATTAAAAAATCACCACTTTTTGTTTTGAAGAACTATGGAGATTTTCCTCTTAATTGAGAGAAAGTATTAGGAATAGTGCTGCACTTCTGACAGGGGAAAGCATATTGATAGCTCTAAAATATAGTTTGGGCTTTTAAAATCAAGACAATAGACCTACAAAATCTGCTGTTTTATATTGCTTCCTGATTGAGTAGAAAAACACATTCCCACATCCCTGCTGTTTCTAAAGTAATTTTTAATTTTTAAAAAGGCAAATAACTTGCAGACAGGTAGGGCACCTCTGTGCTTATGGAAGTAGCTTGTTTCTGAATATAAGTTCCTTTTTATAACAAGCTGTGAAGGAAAAAATACCCACCTTCATGTTCTTTCAACCAATGGGTGGCCCAGGGTTATGAACTTTATGGGCAGACACATGGGTGGCATGATACTAAGAAATTAATTGCACATGCAGTGCAAATTGTCAGCGGCCAGAGTCTCCAGAAAGCAGCACCAGATGTCCTGAATATTTTGACATTCAAGTCTGTAGAAATCTCCAAAGAGGAGGAAGTGAAAGAATGGTGGCAAATCTCTTGCAAGCAATTTTAAGGATGTGGGACTTCATTTGCACATGAGTGTGACAGCTCTTTTCAGCAAAAAGCATGGTGGGAAGTGGGATAGACTTTGTCTCTACTACCACTCAAAGGTCTGAGCCATCTGCTTTTCCGTGTCATCAAGGAACACTGTCTGGTCTGCTGCCTTTATCTCTTCTGTGGAATATTTACTCTTTCCATAAGTAACACATGTGCTTCTGCAGACCTGTCAGTATTGCCCTCACTATGATTCAGAGTGCACGTAAAGCCAGTAGTTATTTTAGGAAGCAATAGCTGAGTCTCTGCATCAGATTTCAAGATACATTTTTGGGCAAGTTTTCAGATAATCCATTTATATGCAGTTGAAGTGCTTTGAAGATATAAAGTGCCATGTTACAGATAAGTACTGATTAGTCATGCAAATAAATGGAGATATTTTAATTAGGGCAATTTAAACATGACTCGTACTGTGGAAAAGAGCCTATGTAAACATATTAAATAGATAATTTATTAGTAAGAACAACCTGTGATTAAGGGTGTTGTGTTTTAATTTTTGGGGGGGGAATAATATATTTTGCAAAGGAACAATGCAAGAGAGTAACAGCCTGATAAGCTAAGAAACAATAACAAATAACCTCTGTTTTTCAAAGCATTCATAAAATTATAAATGAGATATTTGTGTCTGTTCTGTCTGCTTGAGCTGCAGTACAACTCCAAGTAAGCTGGGCATGCTGAAGTATGTACTGCCTGGAATGTGGCAGTCTTGCCAGCTGGTCAGTCTAAGACTACTTACATATCCTGTGGTGCTATAGTAGCTTTGTTCTGGGACTTGCCATCACTTTTCTGTCAGGACCCTTTCTTGCAGTAACTTTTTTTGGAGTGTGTGATCTGTCAGCATCCTGACTGGGACTGACAGCAAGTGACGGGGGTGTTTGCCACAAGGCTTTCTGGTGTTATGTAGGAGGTGTGTGAAGTGTTATTGGGTTATTCTAAATCTACTTCAGAGTCACTTTTGTATGTGCAATTATATGTAAGGTGAATAGACATGGGGGCCAAGATCAAGGTAATGTTTTGCTATACGTGCTCAGGAAGGCTTCTGAGAGTTAGAGCCAGACCTTTCATGTTCTTGGATATGGTTGCACACTGCACTGTTGCTTTCCTTGGAATCAGGATTAGGTACCTCTGTGATGAGGAATGGAGCAGAATATCAGACTATTGTTAGTGATATGTGTGTGTTTATCACCTTTGACAATATATCTGGGCAATGTAAACGATGAATATTTGATGAACTACAGGAATATATCCATGAAATGATTCCTTGTCTCTTTGTTTTTAGTGCCAGGACTTGTTTATAGTGGAGTGTGCCAAAGTTAACCTCCAATTAAAAATCAGGAAAGGCAACAGTTTACCCCGTGGTAAACACCACGTAGTGGCTCAATTTACTCTCTGTCAGTTAGTCACAACACCCACAGTGTTTTTAATTCATGACTAAAATGCAAAGGTGTAATGTAAGTGGATTTTCCAGTCTGGTTTCCTATTTTCAGTGGAATTTGCCTGGGCTTTATGTAAGTATAAAAGTATTTACATGTGTGTATGCCTGTGGGTGAATTTATATGCCCATGCACTGAATTCTGTTTAAGCTACTCAGCCATAATATTTGAGATGAAATGGCATGACTTGTCAGCTCTGTCTTTCAGATTCAGCCTTTTACCTTCCAAGAAGTTTAGACTCACAAACTATAGTCAAGGAACATGAGTCTGCTGTTGCCATATTTCCCAGTCCACACAGCCCCCTTACCTAGAAAGAGGATAAAGCCAGGCTCAAGTGAAAGTTTAGTGAAACAGCTTACATGTAACTTCTCACTTTATGCCTATAGGAGAGGTGTATTTATCTTTTTCATTTTTTTTCCTTTAAACTGAGAATATATAAGAATAAATTTTCACAATCATTGAGGCTGCAATTCCTACTCAGTGCATATTTGAAGTACCTACAAAAGTTCAGTGCAAAATCTAGTTTTAATCATTGCTATTCTTCTTCTAGAGGTTACACTCCAAGTGCAGCTGCGTCTATCTCTGCCTTTTTAAAAAGAAGTCAAATTTCAGTTAGAGTTGTGCTTTGAAAAAAACCCAAACAACTGCTGTGACTTCATGACCTTTCTAAAATGTGTTCTCTGCCTTTTAAATAGGGACTTTCACTTGAAGGAATTTACAACAGATTTTTCTCTCAGTCCTTCACACTTAGTCTTGGCTTCATTCCAGAGTGTAGAAACTAGATTTGTAATTGCCTTATTTACAAGGTATGGTTTCTCCTTCTTCTTGTTTGCTTAACTTGTCAGACTATAGACTATCAGGCGCCACTTAACCTTCTTAAAAAAAAAAAAGGTTTTATTTCTATTCCTTTTCTGATAAATATCTATTTATTCTCCCGAAAAACCATCATCAGAATGAACAGAAAAAGTGGGTTATTCTGAATTTAATTTGTAATATAAGAGACTGGGTTTAACAGAATGGAAGAAACTAGATAAAGTGGTCCTCAATTTGATTGAAAAATAATTTGACTTAAATTTCCTGTTGTATTTTTTCCCCCAAAAGTTACAGATTTAGATAAAATTTGGGTAAAACAGTGGTCTGAAATTCCATTCCAGGCTTTAAACAAGGCTCAAGCACAGCAAATGTTTTGGGAAACAAAGCCATTTTTCTCAGTGGCTTTTGGCTTGTGATTGTGAGTTAATTATTTATTTTTAACATCAGTCTCTGCCTCTTGGGTGCCTGACTGGCTCTAGAATACACAGAACCAGCACAGGGACACTTGTTGAGAACACCTGTGCTTTCAGGACATGCTTGAGCCTTTCTCTCTCAAACATGCCATCATGTGCCCTTCGGCTTCCTTGCTATCCAAAACAGCTCCTTGTCAGTACTTTGCTCTTCCCAATGTTCCTATTAGCAAGTCTGGCATCCTCTTTAGGAAGAAAAAGTTAATGGGTGAGAGGTAATGTCATCCCGAGTGTGTTTTGGGACCAACAGGCTATAAGAGAGATCCAGAGTGAGCTGTTTATCTTCCCATTGTCTGTCTTCTCCGCTGGATTCCTCCCACTGCAGGAAAGGGCAAGCAGCAGCTCCAGGTCCTGCTCACAGGGGTGGAGGAGGAGGAATAATGCCTCCTCCTTGCCAGGATAAGGCTGTACCATGGATCCATGCAGAAGGTTAGCCCTCATATGGAATTTCTGGACAATGTTTTGCTGCCGTATTATATAACCTTTTTTTCAAGTATCATTGGCCCTTGCTGTCTGCCTGCTGGTGCCATTAGGCTTTTATCTGTGTGACTGTGCTGTAGGAGAGCACAGTGTAGGAGTCACTCAGCTGGTTGGGCTGCTGAGGACTTGTCAGTGGTGACTAACCCTGTTGGATTTTCTAATCCTCTCAGCCCTCTCTTTCTTCTTATCTCAGACAGATTGTGAAAATATTCTGAATGGTAAAAATTGACTTGCCCATAACAGTGGAACAAGCAGATTATGTATCACAGCTTGGTGTACAAGTCCTTTGAAAATTGTTTGCCTACATGGTTTCCTGTGTGGATTTTTTTGTGGCATTTGACTGCTTGGCTGAGCTGTGTGGGTCTCTGCTCCCAGACAAACTTCTGCAGTGGGAGAAAGATGTTTTATTGTTCCCTGTGGATGAATGCTGGTATTCATACAAAACACAGCCTGTCTAGTCATGCTCATAAATAAAAATTTATTCAAGATAATGATGACATAAAGAGAACATACATACGTCAGATCATATTCTGTAAATACAGACAATGATGAGGTTTGCAGAATCTACTTAACTTAGGTCTTGGTCCTGCAGGCATGTGCATACATTTATGTGGCACTGTTGACTTTTAAGACTGCTTGAGTTTATAAGATTAGTCCAAAGGCTGTGGAATGCACATAGTCATTTTGTTAAACTTATGTAGTTTAAAGTGTTACCATTTTCTGACTGTGGTCATATGTGTTCTGTATGTCCTCACTGGGGGAAGGCCACCTCAGAGGTGGCTGTAGCTCTTTACTGGGAACTGGCAAGTGGTGAGTGCACGTGCCAGAGCTGCTGCAGTATCCCTGCCTTCCCTTCTAGTATCTCAGCCTTAGGAAAAGGAAGGTCATACTGGAGAAAGTAATATTTAACTCTCATACTGTAAAGTCTTGGAAGAGTGAATACTTTCAGAAGTGTGGGGCCATCAAGAACTAGCCATGGCTCTTTGTGTTTTCTATTTGGGGGCTGATTTTTTATACTGCATGTAGCTTATTACAAGATTCAGATGTGAAAATTCTTATAAATGCCTTCAAGTTTGACATCTGGAAGGAAATTTAGAATGGCTTGTTATGCCTCATCTGCAAGTTAAAACAACCAAATTAAAAAAAAAAAGAACTTTGGAGTTAAGCACTGTTTAAAACCATTAAAAACAAGACTGAAATTATTAGATTTACTTTTTTTTTCTGTTTAAGAAAAGAGATTTAAAGCACATATATGTTCAATATGGTGACAATGAGCACTGATAGTATTTTGTAACTATACTTTTTGATACCTTGAAGCTTTATGAGGTGTGATCTCTCAGCAGACATTGAGCTGATGCTCATTCCCACACCGTCACTGTTGTTGAATTGACTGAAATGTGAAAGTCCAGATATCTCCTTAGGGGACAGTCTCATGCTTTATCATGTGCATGTGTATATCAATCAGGTTTGATTGATTTCATGCCAGTGAAAAAGATTGTGTAGCTGAGTGGTAATGGAAACCTGGGTACGATGAATAGCAGGAGAAGAACTTAAAGGGAAAGAATGAGAACAGGAAGCCTAATCTTTAGCTTTTCTATATATAGAAAACACCTCAAGGGTAAGCACATACTGTGTTGTATAAATACATTTAAAATGTGTTTTGTAGGCACATATTTTCAATGTGTTGTCATGATCAGAAACACATGTAGACTCTGAAAAGTTATGTGAAGCATGCAGAACACTTGCTCATGCACATAAGTAAAAGCTATGCACAGTGTATGTGTGTGTAAACATTCAGCTGGAGGAACAGCCACATAAGAACTACTTCAGAACCATCCCCAAGTCAGGAAGCCACAAATTATAGGTCTGAAATTTACCGCACTGGCATGTCTACATAAATAAAACCAACTGGAAAGATAGAGAGGAAAAACACGTTTACAAATAGAATTAGGTTAGAGAAGAGGAAAAATGCTAAACCCTTTTCTTGACTCCAGTCAGAAAGCAGGAAGATTATTACAGGCAGGAGCTTGCAGACTTTAGCTAAACAACTTCCCTATGCTGAGTATGAGTCTTTTATTTACGTGTATGCATACAATCAGGGCTTTACACATAATCATTATTTTGATAGAGGCCAAGAGGGGACACAGTTGGATTTGTTTTTTCCCTTTCCAGGTACTTTGTCATCATCTTATTCCCTTTTTATCTCTGCCAAGTCTTTGGGATGGGATGATGTCATCTTCTTTATCTACCTAGTATCTACCATGATGAGCCCTTGATCCTGACCAAGGGTGTTGGCTGTTTCATGAATGTTGCATTGAGAAGCAGCCATAGGAAAGCTGAATTTCTGTTGCAGACAGCAACACTTGAGCTAGAGTAAATACAACTGATACTTGTAAAACCACTGAGGCAACTGCTAGTTTTCACAAAGCCTTATATAGGTCTTGTTACGTCAGTCCTCTTGCAGTCCTCCCAGCCTTAGCCTGTGCCAGAGCAAACTCCTAGAGCTCCTCTCCCCACTCAGTTGTCACACTTGGAACTTGGATTCTGCTGCAGCTGGGGTGATGGAGGCATGGGAAAAGTAGCTGCTCTGAATGATTGGTCGCTTCTTAGCCCCAGATGTTCCTGGAACTGAAGTAAGCTTAGCAGGTAAAACACAATTCTTGGAACTGAAGAGTAGGAAAAGGGGGTGTCAGTAGATCTGAAGAAAGAAAAAGAGGCCACCATTTGTGTTCATTTGGAGCTGTCTTTTCTTTCTGTCTCTCTGAAGAGACTCACAGAGCAGAAGTGTAATTGACTCTGATGTGGAGCATCCCCACATGGTAGAGAAAGTCTGGTGCTCACTTCATCTCCTGCTTGTGTCTGGGAAGTCTGTAGCACAACTGTGAGAAGATAGCAAGGATCACTGCTCTTCCTACTGCAGTCTTCTTGGAGCTCTGCTCATGTCCTCTGCTTCTTCAGCTTGAGGAATGTAAGGGAAGAGGAACAGAAGGAAAAGCATTGTGTAAGTTGAGGAAACTTCCTTACTATCTAGCAAGGTCTGAAATTTTTAAATGGTGGGGTAAAAGGAAGAGTTTTCTTGAGACTGAATGTTATGAAACTAGAATTAAACACACAGGTTCAGGCCCATTATCTGGCTTCTTGGAAAAAAAAATAGGAAGAGGTTCCTCTGTAAGTGCCTAGAATTTGGAGGCTTTTTGTAGGAGAAGGATGGGTAGGTTTAAAGAGTTTAGTTTTTTTCTCAGGCTCTGCTGTCAGACATCATAAGCAGATGTTGCACACAACCCTAAGGAAAATGACTGTCAAGAATGCATAGGCATTAATGCTTTATGTGAGGACTGGAGCACTGGTAGCCCCTGGACCAGAGTTGTTTCTGTGGGAGAGTAGCTCCTGCTCTTGTTCCGAGAGCTGACTTCTGTGTCATTGTAGCTGTGGCATTGCCATCGACTTCATTAACTTAAAATCATGAGAGTTTGGTCAGCAATTTTGAGCCTTTGCATATTTTTATGTTGTGTTGAAAGACTAATTGCTGCTGTTAATGAGATGGATAGATCTCAGCCGGCATTTAATAACAGGTCCTTGTTTTGGATGCTGACTGGGGACTGCAATCCCCATATCTGGGGAGTGAAGTTCCTTAGTGTTTTGTGGATTTACATCTGCCCTTCACAACACTTCCATCTGCAGGAGAGAACAGCCATTGCTTTCCTTGGATGATTTGAGGAACTGAGACAGAGGTAAACCAAGATTGCTCAGCACCACAAAGCAAATGGGGGAATGGAAAAACCTTGAACTGTAAACCAGTGCTCTTTGCAGCTGGACTGTCTTCCCTGCTGTCAATCCCCTAGCTATTCCATTGGTGTGGATAATTCAGTAGTGCATGGCAGTGGTCACCACCCATTATTCAGTCTTTGAAATGACCTGTGCTTGATGGGGTGTCTGTGCCTGCAGAGGATTCAGCTGAACTGTATTTAGTGAAGAACTTGAAAAAATTAAGTCTGCAAATTACCCTAAGAAAAAAAAAATTGGATATTTCTCTGTCCAGGATGAGTTTAAATTTTCTTTCAAGATTTTTAGTCCCCATTCTGATCTATTTGGAGTGGTTCCACCTTTTTTTTTTTTTTTTGTGGTAACAGAAATGGTCAATGTTTAAATCTTATTTGTTGAATCCTTGTGGATTAGAATGCACAGTTGTCCTTACTGGAAAAGGGGAAGGAAATGATTTGAGCTGTGGTATGGAAAAGTTGTGTAAAGACAGGCTTAGGACTTGCATTTTGTGGTGTTTCCACTGCCTGTTCTACTGTGTATATACAGAGCACTGTGTCCTCGGGGACCAGATGCTCATAGTGCTGTCACCTTCTGCAGCAGAAGGTTGAGTAGACAGCTGTGGGAAGGGGGAGCCTCTCTGATGGGTATGATCATTAAAATGAACCTGTTATCTCTTACAGATTTTGGTACAGTCAGATCTATATGTGGCATTTCTTCTAAAATATCTTTATACTTAGATCCTAAAAATTTTTCTGCTATCTCTGATGTTCCCTTTGAGCTTCTCCAAAAAAAGAGAAATATCTGATAAGGCAGGATTGGAAAAGGACACTTAAATGTTTAATTTTACTACCATTTTTGGGATTAAGAAATTGTTATAACAATATATTTATATTAGAACAATTATTATATTCTTTAATACCTTGTATACCTGTAGTCTATAACATTTTACACAAATGAATGCAGTTCCACATTACCAATTTCTACCATGCTTTTGGTCAGGTGGAGCTCCTGGAGTCATGCACAGGAACTAGGTGTCTTTTTAGACTCTCCTTATCTCCTCTCAGAGGATAAGAAGTCCCAAGGAGCATCCCACTGAATCCTGAGTCCTGCAGGCCAGCCTAGATCCCTGCTTAGCTCTGCTGGAGGAGGGCACTCCACCAGCTGTCGCATTCTGCTCTTCCAACCAGTGCTTTATCCAACCTTAATGCAGTGGCTGGACCAGGAAAAGTGCTGCTGATAGAAATCTGCTGTGATCCAAGAAGTAGTTAATGGTTAAACTCTCCATAGCCTAAGAAGGCTGGGTCATACTAGTTCAGATTTTTAATGTGGGGTTAGTCTGTAGAGAAACCTAGAGCTGAGTGTTTCTGGCAGACAGCCTAAGGGGTGGGAAAGAAAGGCTTTTGTAAATTCACTGCTGTGCAAATGTATGTTTAATGTGTGCATGCAACCTAGTATTTATTAAACAAGTAGGTCTTCCTAGCAGGAGAGATGAGCAGATGTTCTGCATATGGCTGGGGCATGGTGCTGCTTCCCAGCACAGCCTGACCCCTGTCCTCTCCTGCCAGGTGCCACCAGCCTCAGAGTGTGGGACAGCAGTGTCCTGCTGCCTCCTGCAGCCTCCCTGACCCCTGCCTTGGCTTTGGGGTGAAACTGTTATTGCTGCTTTTATTACTGCTGTTCATCTTCCAACTCAGGATTTCTGAGAAAACTAACAGCAGTACTTAATATGTAGGGATTTTTTTTTTATGATAGACAAAAACTTTTCTGTTATTGAGATTGTTTAGTAGGAAGTGCTTATAAAAAACCCCCCAAAAAAACATCCTGGATAAAATTTATATTCCATATGGCAAGGGTTAAAGGAATTGCAAAGAAAACATTATATGTCTCATCTTTACTAAGTTAAACAAATGTAGGAAGCACAGTGACTTCAAATTCAGCATCAATCTGGTAGTTAAGGAATCAAGTAAAGTAACTTTAAAAAGTGGACCTAAATGATGTGACAGTGTGTGTTGAGAGAAAAATAAGAGAAACAGCTAAAAGGACAAGCTGTTTGAAATGACATCAAGTCTCTTTAATTGTGTTATTAGTAGAAACCAAGAGTAAATATGTATACATGTCAAGGAAGATTTAAAAAAATACCAATAATAACATGACAAAGATGGTACGTGCAAACAGCAAATTACAGCAGCCTGTTAAAAATGAGTTTTGTTTTTTGTTTTGTTTTTTTTTTTCCAAAAATTGGGAGTCATGTCCAATAGAATAATAAAAAAAAACTTATGGAAAAGACCATAAGTTTTGGTAAATGTTGTCTATTTTTTTGTTTGATTGCTAAAGTCATAAAAAATGGACTGGGGAGAAAGTCACAGCAAAATCCTTTTAGACAATTAAAAACAGAAACCAGAGAAACATTTTGACTATGTTTGAGTTGTAGAAGTAGGAAAAGATGATAAGACTAAGAAACAGTATTTTGTGAGCTTGTACTAGATGTTTCTAGAGGAAAGCCTTTTTTTTTCTTTTTTTTTTTTCTTTTTTTTTTTTTTTTTTTTTTTTTTTTTTTTTTTTTTTTTTTTTTGTGGAGGAAATCTAAGGAGCTCTATCCCAAAGTGAACTAGTACAAGAATGAATTTTAAAACAAATAAGTAAAAAAAGTTTGTAGATCATGAACACCCATCAGTGTTCATGGAGAATTCTAGAGCAACTAGGAAAAAGAAATGCTAAAATAGAAACTGTGGCATGTAATTTATTAGCTGAATTAGTACTAGAGGAATAGGAAGAGGCAAATTAATAAACAGGTAGATTCATATGTATCAAGAGAGACATACTGATTTTGGGATTTTTGAGGGTAAAGATGATGCTCTTCATAAATCCAGCATTCTTTGGCTTTATGAGCCAACCTGAATTGAAGGTGCATGCAGTTGATGGGGGATGTTTTGACTCAGGCGTGTCAATTCAGATAAGGAGCGCACTTCTGAAGCAAATTTCCTGATTATCCCCACTTGCCTTGCTATAGTTCACGTGGCAGACAGATTTTGCGTTATACAAAATGAGCATCCTTTGAATAAAATTAACCAGACGTGCTCCAGGAGTGCCCTGCTAATCAGTCCACAAGACTGGACTACTGATACTCATTTATTTGTGTGTATGGCAGATCCTTGGCACTGCACATTTTGCTCTATAGACTCGTTGTTGGCAGCCTACTGCACTGCTTGCCTATGTGTGCATCACTGCAGCAGGCTTGGATTACCAGACACCTTTTACCAAAGGCTTGTGACAGCTAAGGCAACAGCTACAGCTCTTCTGTGAGCTAACAGCTGGTTAAACTATGGGAAGTTAAGGCTGGGAACAAGATATGGAAAAGGGGAATGAGGGTTTCAGTGCACTGGGGCTCCTCAGCTTGGAAAAGAGGCTTGAGAGGTAATGTGATGTCTTTCAGTTATGACCAACACATCAGTGGTTACAAAGTGGCAGTGAATTTTTTCCACAGGAAAACTAGTATGCACCATTTATTAAAACAATACAAACAACAAGCCACAGCCAATATCTCAAAAAAAAAAAAAAAATCAAACAAAAACCCCCAATGAAACTGGCAGTAAATTTAAAGGAAAAAAAGTACTTTTTCACAGACTGCAAAATTAAATTGTGGGAGTTAGTGTAGATTTAATTTTGCTGAATGTATAAATGGGTTCAAAAAGCAAAGAAAAGTTTATGGAAGTACAGATGTTGAGAAATTAAGCTCTTCATACAATGAAGCTCTGCAAATCTTCTTTCAGTATGTGCCCAGACTGTGGAACGGCAGAATTCCTCATGGAGATTTCACTTGACATTGTCCCTGTTCTTGACTCTTTCCCTGTTGATTTCCACTTTACCTTTATTCTGACACGGTTTGAGCACTAAATAAAAATGCCAGTCTTACTTCCTCTCAAAGTCTGGCATATAATTAAGTAAATAAGAAAAAATAATAATCCATGGGATCAAGTTTCTTCAGCTTGCTATTGAAGATACCAATACTTCCTCTCTGCATCCTCCTGGGACACCCAGATTATCTATACTTCTCTTTATGTATCAGTCTTGGGTCAAGCTCTCTAGAAAGAGCTGGGGATGAAATTGGCACTTGTATTTTATTCTCTAACAATATTGCATTGTCTTGCAATGCCAAAGGGAGCTTGCTTTAATTGTGGAGATGTTGCTGGTGCTGTGAGGGCTTGCACGGGGCCTCTCAGCCTTTTGCACCACCTGTGACCTCACTTGAAGCGTCCTGCTGTAGTTTCCATCTTTGGAAAGTGACCTGCATGTGCTGTTTCTGTGTCAGCCCCAGAAACAATATTGATGTGGGTGTTTGGGACAAAGCTCAGTGGTAGCAGGGAGGTGGCACAGGGCAAGTGGAGGGGTGCTGTGCCAAGGACCAAGACAAGCGAGAACGCCCAAAGGGCATTTGGTGGTTTCTGACTCTGAGAAGCACCAGTGAAGTTACAGATGTGGTTACAGATGTTGTAGAGGGCTGTAGTACAGCATGGGAACTTCTTTTAAGTGGTGACACTGGAGAAAATGTGGAGAGCTTCTTTGAGTGCTGAAATTATAAGACCAGGTGGATGGGTGTCCTGGTAAGCAGAGACTGCCTGGGAATCTATGGAGAGCTCCTCAAGAGATGTGATGCTCTCCCAAATTTCAAAGGTCCTTTGAACTTTGCAGCCCAGAACTGGTGCAGGCCCTTGAAAGAAACACATGTAGCAAAGTGGCAGTCTGTACCACTGGCTTTTCTAATCACATCTTCTATCTTGCCCTCTCACTCGTTATTTTTCACTCTTTCTGTAATCATTCACCTTTGGTCCCCTCCATCTCTTTTTTTGAGCGGACAAGAAATTCCTCTATAACAGGAGCTTGGAACTTTTAATACGTGAGTGTGAAGAGATTGTTGGTGCTGTTAAGCCCAAAGCCTCACATAACAAGTTTTTTGGGTTTCAGAAGCTGTTTATAGTGGTGGAACAAATGTGTAGGAGTAACAGTGGGGTTGGGGAGTTCCGAGCCCTTCTTGAAGAGGACATGTGTGGTAATGTCACTGAGTCATGCTGGCCACAGGCGTGGAGGACAGTGGAAGGGCTCTTTATCTGCTTCATTACCAAATAAAACTATTAAGGTTGTGAAAGACCTCCAAGATTGTTGAACCTTACCTTCAACCAAACAACACCTTGTTGACACCTTGTCAACTCGACCACAGTACTAAGTGCCATGTCCAGTCATTTCTTGAACATCTCCAGGAGTAGTGACTCCATCCCCTCCCTGGGCAGCCCACTCCAATGCCAACCACCCTTTCAGTGAAGGATTCTTTCTGATGTCCAGCCTGAACATCCCCAGTGCAGCTTGAGGGTTTTCCTCTTGTTCTGTTGCTGGTTCCCTGGGAGAAGAGATCAATTCTCACTGGGCTACAGCCTCCTTTCAGGGAGTTGTAGAGGCCTACCCTTAGCCTCCCTTTCTCCAGGCTATACACACCCAGCTCTCTTAGCTGCTCTTCACAAGATTTGTGCTCCAGACCCTTCACCAGCTCTGTTGCCCTTTCCTGGACATGCTCCAGCCCCTCAATGTCCTTCCTGTAGTGAGGGGCCCAGAACTATCACAGCACTCGAGGTGCAGCCTCACCAGTGCTGAGTACAGGGGAACAATCCCTGCCCTGCTCCTGCTGGCCACACCATTGCTGATCCAGGCCAGGATGCCATCAGCCTTCTTGGCTAACTGGGCATTGCTGGCTCATGTTCAGCTGCTGTGGACCAGCACCCACAGCTCCTTTTCTCTTGGGCCACTTTCCAGCCACTCTCTCCCATGCCTGTGGCACTGCCTGGGGTTG
>VWYP01032445.1:0-16172 GCA_013400435.1 Pycnonotus jocosus
CTTCCCTTCCCTTCCCTCTGCCTTAACCCTGTTCCTTCTGTAATCCTTCCCTTGTTTTACATCCAGCTGCTCCAGAATTTTACCTGTGACTCTTTGGCCATTTATTCCCATTTAATCTTTAATTCCCTTGGTTACTACTTAGCATCACTTACAGTCTTTTCTGCAGACAGGCCCTTTATTTGGCTGGGGGGGGGTCGTGAAGAATAGATGGACTGTGCACTAAGCTAAAGCACCTTCTTTTGTGAAGCCAATCACACATTCATTTGACTTACTAACCCCTTTTTTTTTTGCAGAGTATGAATTCTGGCTGTCACCTGCTGGGTGGCTCCAGCAAGCAGAATTTATCCAGGCACGAATCAGGCCAGGTATGCTCCACCTCCTCAGCATGCTCAGTCTGCAGCATGGTACCAAATCCATCCTGAGCAGCTGTAATCCCACTGGCACTATTCAGCACATCCATCAACGTTCTGCCCAACAGCAGAAAGGACAGGCTGCAAACTGACACAAATTCCTTTGTAAAGCTCCCTTTTTAGGACCTGCTAGATAATAATAACTCGTATTAGCAATTAACAGATGTGTGTTTATCAGAGTCCTCCCGTTTCCTTTAAAGAATCTGGTGATTGGAGAGAGCTGAAACACCAGTGGGCTGATCAGAGAGGACAAAGTTTTGTGGTTTTCTTCCTACTGCTGACATACTATAAAAGTTTTTACTGGCTGTAATCTGTTTATCCTTGTAATAGGTGAAGCCACGCTGGGCAACTCAACGAAGTCATGCTGTGACTACCACTGTCAGGAACATTTTCATCCCTTCACAGACCAGAATAAACTCTGCCATGCAATATGAAGAGCAACTTGTTACACCTGAAGGTTTTGCATTTGAGCTGGCATCCAACAAAGAAACAAAGAGCAGACCGAGCAAACCACAGCCCATAAAGACTTAGAAAGGCAGGCCCCAATTCTTTAGATATATGTTTGGCTTTAGAGGATAGAGAATTCTCTGGAGGATATAATCCTTTAGCTACAAAAATACTACTAAATACTCAAGTCACAGTGAGGAAAAACCATCTTCTTCCTTACCAAGTTTGCTCAGTTGTCACAAGAGCAAATACCAAATAATTTGTAAAAGCAAAAGTTGCATATACCAAAATGTTCTTCATTTTCAGTGTCCTTTACTGCTTTTCTCTGGTTTAAAGCAGCAAGGCATTGTTAGAACTAATACAATAAACAGTCAAACTCAAGGATGAAACACAGCAGTAAGACACTTAATTTCTCATTTATAAAATAATTTTTAGAACATGTAAGAACATGCTAAATAATTAAAGGTAGACTGAGATGATGGAATTTAAGGTATACTGAGATGATATATTCAAGATGGAAAAATAAGTAACACTTTTAGTATATTTTTGTCATTTTTTATCTACATGTTCAATTAAAACCTTCCCAGTATTATGAAGCTTATGGGAATTGGCTAGTGATTCCAAACTCCACATGCTGGTTTGAAGTTCTCTCTCTATGGTTTGTAGCTCAAAGGAGTATGAGGAAGCAACATGGTTGTATATTATTAAATTCTAATGGAAAAAAATACTCCCTTAAAAATCTTCACTGCTTTATTAAATGATCCAAAAAATGAGAGGTGGGGCTGGCATAACTGCCAGGTGGAATGGTTGCCAGATACCTCCTATTAGAAGAATACATTTTCAGTTGGTTAAAGGGTTTGCCAAACTTCAACTGTTTGGCTGAAAACAGCCCTCGCCAGGTGTGTGCCTCGGGGATGACTTGTTTGAAAATCTTCAGCCAAACATCTTAGGGCTCTCTGAGAAGAAGCCTATCGATTGGTCATGCTGCCAAATCACGGAAACCACTTCTTTGAGAAGCCGCTGCTTGCCCATGTTTGGAGCAGGGCTCAGGATGGGAGTGGTCTGGGAAGGAAGGTGGAGTTTGCTGCTTCACTGGCCAGGCTGCCGAGGAGAGAAAGCCTCAGCTTGTGTATGTTCGCCAGGGGCTTCCTGAGGCTTGACAGAGAAAATCCTAAAGCTCGCACTTCCACAAACCATGCTGCTGAGATGGAGACAAACCTTCTGCCTGACACCAGAGCTGTCATTCCACCTGGGATGCTGGAACTGCCCACCTGGGCTCCACAAAACCACGGTTCTCTGCTCTTAAAATCTCTCCTGGGGCATCCAGACAGCCTAGGGCAAGTTGCTCCATTTCAGCATGGAAGAACTAAAACTATTAAATCAGAGTACAAGGAAAAGAAGGGAGAAGGGCATCAGTAAAGTGACAGAGACTGGCGCAGCAAGGGAAGCAGGCTCAGTGCAGAAGGTGGGAATAGACTCTGTCTGAACAGGGAAATTAAAACTATTTGCAGAAAAAAACTGGGCATCTTGGGTGGAGAAACAAATGAGAGCAGGTAGAGAACAGACAATGCTGACAAGGCAGGGCATTGTCAAGGGAAAAGTGGGAATCACCAACAAGGGAAAAGTGGGAATCACCAACAACTGTGTTGTTTATGGAGATGCTTGAAAGAGAGAATTATCTTCTTATTGCCATCAGATGGCTCAAGTAGCACTGTAAGATGGCTCAGAATATTCCACTCCTCCTGATGACTCATGTGGATCTTAGCAGACTGCTACAGGAAAAAATCTCTGTTCATGCCATTTGCTATTAACCCCTCACCTGACTTGCAAAAAAACGATTTGCTCAAGCATGTGTACTGACACACAGACACATGCACACACATGTCAAAACTGTATTGAAACAAGGGTTGATCTTGTTCAAAGAGGACTGAAGTGTATAGAATCAAGTAGAGAAAAACAGGAATAAAATCTGCTGTGCAGCAAGCAGCATTTCTTGTCTATAGCCCTTGTTTGTATGGCACAATTCTCACTGGCAGGCCTTCCATCTTTTCTGCTGGGGCCCAGCTTCAGGAACTGGAGGAAACAAAACAATGCCAACATTGGTGACTACCCTGCTTTGTATTCTCCTCACTAACAAGGTGCACTTCCATGTCTTATTTGCTGGATGCTTCTCAAACTACCCATTGGAGCCTGAATTACAAGGTTTTCCTGTGGCACTATTTACCCCTGTGGTCCTTGGACACTTCTCAGAGATCCTCTAATTCATATTCACGGAAATCCCACGAGCTGAAGGAGAGATACTACTCACATTTTAAGGGGAAGATTTTGGCACAAGCATCCCCTCCATCCTGGCAGCCCAAACTCGTGGTAAAGCACCACAGATACTGGCACTGTGTGCTGGAAGCACCTCTCTCCTGGAGCCCACTGGCAGGGGAAAACCCTTGCCAGAGTTCACAACCAAGGAGCATATGAGGAACCAACATTAACTGACTTATAATTTGTTAAAAACAAAAAGTAAAATACCTGCCCTTTGTTCTATACAAGGCACAGTTCTAAAGCAGGCACTACCAGGCACTAGGGGGTTAGGGAGCATTTCCCATTAGCCCAGGTTAATAAAAGTAGTTTTCTCAGCATTATAATGCTGGAACACAATGTAAAATAAAATCAGTTTTAAAAACTATTTTCTAGCCTTTGATATCTTCTTTTAAAATAAGTAAGTATTAAGATTGGGGAAGGTTTGACCCACCTGCCAGGCCAGAGCCAGGTTTCCTTTGGCACTAAAGAAGACTGGGAGGCTGCAGGGAATGCACATTCCTTCCACACTGCATGAGGCAAGAGCATCCAGCAGCAGAGAAGGCCACAGTGCTGAGTTGGTGGTTATTTTGGATTATTGTTCCAGTCACACTCTGTTCAGCTGCTTCTGAATTTTCATCCTTCCTGGAGTATTTGCAGTGTTTTGAACGTGCCTAGAGTTGAAAGTTGTAACTCAAAGAAACCCATAATAACATGAATGCTTATGCTAACTTTTACTGGAACTTGCAGACACCTCTGGAAGCAAAGCTCTGAGTGGGATAAATCCAGAAATCACAGGCAACATGCCTTGTGCAGTTAAATGGGAGAGTATTTAGAAAGAAAATAGTTGTTCAAGGTGAATGAGTTTGGCAAGAGCTCACTGTGAAGAGATTGAACATCAATTCCTTTTTGCACAGCACAGGAGACCTTGAGCCCCAAAGGGCAGCTGAGTCTTTGGCAGAACAAGCTTTGACACTGCAGCATCATGATGCCAACAGCAAGGACCCTGCACTAAGTGTGGTCAGATGGCACCTCCCAGGAAGACACAGAGTAGGTGTTAGTGAAGAGCAAAGAGTTGCCTGAATACATGTTAGACACAAATTACTGAAACTCATGATATGGGCAAAGTGTTGCTATTTCAAACAAAGACCAGCCTCTTCTCAATGGAATGGCCTTTTGGGGTGAAATGCTCTTGGAGCACTGTTATAACCTGAAACTCAGGGCAAGCTTGACCAAGCTGAAGAAATGATTCCAGGAGCAAAACAGTTAAAATAGTCCAAACAAAATCTATAAAGGACTTGAGTATTATTTTGAAGGCATTCTTCTGATCTGGAGAAAGGAAAAGCTCAAGTTCCTCCATACAAAGTATTTCTTGCCTCAGCTCAGGCCTTCTATTTCACCAGAAATATAAAAAATTGCTAAAATCACATTCTGGAATCCTAAATGACCTATGTGGAAGAAATGTCCTAAATCAACTGGAACTGTTGGCTAATGTGTGAGCATTTTCAATGAAAAAAAACCCAACAAAAACCAAGAGAAGAACCTGAATGTGAAAGCAGATCTTTCATTTTCCTACAGAATGCTGGATTACTTCTGATAAAACTTGTAATTTATAAAAATCTGTTTCTTTGGAAAAGGTACTCTCATAATTAAAAGAAAAATGAACCTGGTAAGTGATTTATTGATGAAAAAGCAGGGAAACTAAGAGTTAAACTTCCTATACTCACAATAGGCACTGTCAATTTCGAAAGAAAAATGTTAATTTTGAAAGGCAAGTGGAAAAAAAAGGAGCTTAGGAGATGAGAAAGTACTGGAGCTTCCTTCTTAATGCTGTTTCCAACACTCAGCTGCAGGTAATCCTCTGTATAAACATCATATTCCTCTTATCTAAACCTTGTAGCAGCAGTATTCACATCTTCCAGAACAAGACATACACTCTTAGAAAGTAAGGCTGATACCCAAGCAGAAAAACAATGGAAGAAGTGGGATAAACCCCCAGACATTCCTCTGTTCAATGGATTCAAAGAGTCAAAATCAACCACCCCCAAATTTAAACCAACCTAGCCAAGTGTTATTTCCTAGCTTTGGTTTCTTTTTGTCACGACATTGTTACTGAAACGTGGATTTTGGTTGATGAATTTACTTGTAGCACAGGACTGTATGACAAACAATGCTGCTGCATTTTGTCATATGTCATTAGTTTCCTCCCCATAAACCATGCAGGCTGTCACTCAAAGATACCTTCCATGGGTTTTTTCAGTCTCAAGAGATTAAATTTTGAATGATTTTAAAATAAAGAGTGAAAAATGAGCTGGAGTTGTGCAATCAGGGTTAATTCAATCGCACTTTTCAGGGTATCCTGACATTTGAAAAAGTGGCCAAGCACATTCTGCCTGCTTGTTTTGATATAGATACATCTGTCAGGAATTCGTGCACAAGCTTGTATGGGACTCCCAGGACTGTGTGTGTTGGAAAATAAATCTGGACTGGTCTGCTCCCAATCTAAACACACTTGTGACTAAAGCTCTCACATGCACATAGAGATCTAGCAAATCAAAGTGTGTTTCCAGGAGCTGTAACTTATTGAATTTACATACAAAGTCTAACAGGTGATGGAAAAACCCCATACATCAAAGATTACTTGAACTCTACAGTAATACACTCCTACCATTGGATCTTATTTTATTGAATGATTCATGCCTTATTGGCTTCCCTAGATTTGCTTTTATATTTCTGCCTCGCTATTTTAAGATGCATTATCTTTAATCCAAAAACTGCCATCCTACCTAAACCTATTTAGAATTTTCTATGATTAAATCTCATTGAATGAAGATTAGTGAGAATTACAGCTCTTTCACAGCACAGTCTGAGGGAACACACCAACCACAGCTGGGCATAACCCAAAAATGCCTTGGCCACCTTTACATTTTATAACATCAAGATGTGAAGCTATAAAATGGGAGGGATTTTTTTCTTAATTGAGAAAAACTAATGGGAGACACACTGATTTATGCCCAGCTTGTTCCTCACAGCAGAAAGCCTCGCAGCTTTCATACATTCATGTGTTATTTGCACACACAGGATGTGTCACTTCTGTAGAGATGCTGAGACAGGGACCCAGAGCTCAGGGTGGGAGGGAGCTCAAACCAGGACATGCCTCACCCACAGAGCAGTTCCTCTGGGACTTTGCAGGAAATTCTCTGATTTGGAGCCACCACAGATGGCTCAAAATCTGTCTGCACATGCAAATAGAAGAAAATGAACAGAAAAATTGCCATTATTTGGGAAAGATCAGGGCAATAAGTGAAAAAAGTCCATTGAAGCTTTAATATCCCATACTTTCTGTTCACTTCAGATAAAATCCCACTCCCCATTTAAAAATTCCTAGGAATTATTTCTTTGGTCATTTAAGGAACCTGGAGCACACTGTGTGGTTTGAAGTCATCTGAATTCCTGAACTTTGAGGTGGCAGCAGTGGACAGGGATTCTGACTTTGGGCCTGACTGTGTTGAGTGCTTTGCAAAAACAAAGATTTTGATTCTAATGCCTCTTGAGCAACAACCCTTTTTACAAAATAAGTAAAAATCTTACGTATTTGTAATATACAATCTCAAATTTTAGTGGAAGTAATAGCATTTAGAAGTTATTCCTCTGCAGAATACTAACAAGTATTAATTAAAAGTGTCCACACTAACTTCATCACCTTATTGACTAAATTAAACATTTTCTTGTTAAAAAATACATATAATAGTTTAATCTGAATTTTCCCCCCAAGTTTCTGAGTTAGTGCATGATTATTTCTAATGGAAAATCTCAGCATGCCTTTTCTGCAATGAAAATGTTTAAAAGATAAAATTCTTTAAAAATGTATTTTCTTACATTGCTAGTTCCCTATAATTAAATGAAATCATCTTCTTGCACTCACCATATTGAGCTCAGCATTTTGTAAATAGAAAAGTTTAAGATGTGTGTGAGGTTTGTTTAATAAAAGTACTCCCTCCAGTTATTAATCAGTTATTCAGATACATCACAGTACATGGTAAGCATGGTAAGCATGTTTCCTTTGAAACAGCTTCTGGTTCTGAGGTGTATTTTAGTGGCAGAAGAATATTAGTTGCACTTTGAGCTGTTGATTTATTGAAGTGTAGAGGATACAGCCTCGGACACCACCTGAAGTGCCTCCTGCCTGAACTGTGCAGGCTGCTGCTTTGCCAGTATTTCAAAGGATGTTTAGCTGAATAAGCGTATTTTCAACACTACAACGGGGTGGAGTCACCTCTTCCCTCGATTAGCACTTCATGGGAGCTTTGGTACAAAAAGGCCCAAAGTTATACATGGGGAAAACCAGGCATAAATAGAAGGAAAATAAAGAAGTCTCTAAAACATTTTCTGCCCTCCAGCACCCTCCCTAATTAAAGGCACAAGAGAACCTGATGTCATGAGGAATGTGGGTCTCTTGGGAGTTTCAGGTCACTTCCCCCTTCCCTTTCCCCTTTCCCTTCCCCTTGCCGAGCTCTCACACTGCTCCACGGGCTGTGTGCTGTTTTGGGATGTTTTCTTTCACCTGAAGTGACCTTAGTGGCTCAGGCAGCACCTGAGGAACGGCTCTGTCCCCTCCACCAACCACTCCAGTGGCAGGAGCAGGAGCTGTGCCCAGGAGCCCCTGCCAGAGCAACCCACACCCTCTGAGGATGCTGCACCAACCACCTGAGGCTCAGCAGGACACCCAGGGCTGCCAGGAGGATACAGGGGAAATTTGTGTCAATATGTGTTTTGGATTTGTGCTGAACAGTGCTGATACCACAGGGATGTTTTAGTTATTATGGAGTTCAGGCAAGCACAGAGCCAAGGCCTTTTCTGCTCCTCTCCCACCCCACCAGGGAGGGCCTGGGGGGCACAAGGCACTGGGAGGATTCACACCCAGCACAGCTGATCCCAACTGGCCACAGGGATATTCCAGACCATCAGGTGTCACTCCAGCACCCACAGCAGCTGGGAGAAGGAAGGGGAGACATCTGGAGTGATGGAGTTTGTGTTCCCAAGTCACTGTGAGCTGTGATGGAGCCCAGCTTTTCTGGGATGGCTGAGCACCTGCCTGTCCAAGGGAAGGAGGAATGAACCCCTGGTTTTGCTTTGCTTGGGCACACACTTTTGCTTTCCTTATCAAACTGTGTTCATCTCATCCCATGAGTTTTCTCATTTTTTCTCACTTTTCCAATTCTCTCCTGTGTTCCAGGGCATGAGGGAGTGAGGGGCTGTGTGGAGCTGAGTTTCCTTCTGGGGTTAAACCATGACAGAGTTTCTCACACAATGAAACCCTTGTTCAGCTGCAGAGGAGAAGGCTACAGGAATGACAAAGCAGAACCCGTATGAAGCACACCACAGAAGAAGCTCCCCCACCCTTCCCTCTCCAGGTTTCAGAGGAGCTCCTTTGCTGGGCTGGTCTGAACACCCGTAAGGAGTGATCCTCAAGAAGGATCAGGCTGTTCCACATCACCCTGGGAGCTGGGCTGTGCAGGGACAAGGTTGGAGACAAAAGACAGGTCTGACACAGTCTTGCTGGAGGGAAGGCAGTGTCTGGGCTTGAGCTGTCATCCAGTTTAACCATCTGGTATGGAAAGGCAGAGCACGTGGTTCAGCACTGCAAGCTCACGCTTGTTTCTAAGCCAGCATCGGCCAATACCTAGTTCCAAGCTCTGTGGTGAATATTTGAACACTTACACTGACATTGTGCAAAAGAAAGGAACTTTTTAATGGAAAAATGGCTGAGTGTATCAATTGTGGGGTAAACATCTTCCACTTCAACAAAAACCTGGCCAAGGCAGTGGTCAAAGTATGAAAGGCTGCAACGTACAGTGCATCATTTTCATTTTTCAGTCCCTTTTTTTAAAAAAAAGGGTTTAGTTGTCATTAGTTATCTGCTACCTGCTCTCCAGAATTTACTACTGATATTTGTGAGTGTTACAGGAGTACTTGAGATCTCTTCTGAATTTTAGGGCACTCTTGTGGTACTGTGCACATTGGAAAATGTACAGGGTTAATACATGGGTGTTAATGAGGAGAAATACAATACAGGGCAAGGCTGGGAGCAAGAGCAATGGTGTGGGGAATGTGTTGCATCTTTTGGGAAGAAGGAGAGGCTAAGAAATAAATTAAAATGCTGCCTTTAAAACAAGCTTAGTAACTCCATGTGGAACTCAAGTAGTATCTCTGACTTCAGAGGTTCCTTTAATTCAAGAGGTGTGTGACTTAGTGTTACCTGTTGTTATTTCAGCCTTAAGGTATCCAAATATCGGCAAATATAAATAAAAATGAGGGAGAAAGGAGAACAGAGCTATAACAACCATGCAGCTAACCAAAGAGTGCTCCCTGAAAATACAATGATTTTCTTTTGAAAATATATGTCAAAACTAATCATAAGACCATCATGCATGGGGCTTTCAGCACAGCTGGGCAAATAATGCCCTTTTATGTTGATTGTATGAGGCTGGTATTTGGAGCCATCACCACAACAGTTGCATTTGCTTGGGATGATCAGGAACAATTAAAATGCTTCATTTGAAAGAAAACTCATGCAACTCTTTATTTATTATTTAACTAATGGGAGGGGCTTTCATCTATAAATGTTCATCTATTATTTAGAGAGGAAAATGCAGTTACCGTGGGTTTTTTTCATATATCAGCTGATTTTCTTATCTGTGAGGGCTGAACGTAACAGTTGATAAATGGACAAAAATAGCTTTTGAAGGGTACTGCAGTGCTTTCCAAGGGACAGAATGTCTCTGGAAAAAACCACATTATGCCTCAAACATCCCCTCCCCAAAATACGAGATTGTTAATAAATAATATTATTTCACAGGAGGAAGTTATGATGTTGAACTGCAGAGATCTCTGTTTTCTGCCTATAAACATGATATGTAGAAGGTGTGTCCTGGAGCTTTCCCCACCTGCTCAGGCCCATGGAAGCTCTTGAGGCCTTGGCCAGAGCATCCTCAGGCAGGAGGATTGGACTGTCAGTGCAGAATGCCCTACACTGGTTATAATGGGATATGATGCTCTAGAAAGGTCTGATTTCCCCCTAAACTACCTGGCTACTTACTAAGCTTTCTCCCACCTCACTTTTTGGTCAAGTTAGGCTTGCTCTCCTTGGAACTAAAGTCATTTTTTATGCAGGTCATTCTGTCAACGTCCTGCCACCCATTATCTTATCATGTATTATGTCTTTCTGAGGTTGCAACTTACAGTGTTTATTTGCACGATTTTACATCAGAAGAGTTCCTGCTCAGGTGCCCTAAACCCCACAGAACAGAGTTCCCCAAGCCTCTGGTTTCTTTATTTTCTTTGGAGGCTGAACCAGATGCACACAGGAAAAAAAAAGAGTGGCTGCAGAACCAGAGTCACTATCAATAAAAGTAATTAAAATGCAGTACTAATCTTTCATACAATTATTCTTTGAATGACCCCTGCACGCTATAAAAAGTGCTTTCCCTCCAGCAGCATCACTCTGACCTCACCAAAGGAAGAGAACACTTCTCACAGGACAAGGCAGAAGGAGCCCTAACCAAGCATGGCATCTCTCCCTTCAGACATCCAAAATTAACACAGAGTGGTCAGACCTGGCCACAATCCAGGCTAACATTCTCTGCAAAGTAAAATTCCTTTGGTTATGTAACAAACAAACAAACAAACAGAGGGACTATATACAACACCTAACTCAGTTGCATGTCAGGCAAATTCCAGTCCACTAAATGCAACAAGAGCAGATCTCCCTTCTAAGGAGAACCAGTTTCTATGAAATTTATATGGCTGGCAATCAATCCCCTCACTGCTTGTCCCACATATGCCACACTTTTATTTGCTCATTCCCAGTCTTGCACTGTCTCACAGGTCAGCTCTAAGTGTCAAAGCTGGTGCTAATGTGGTGACAGCAGGAAGGGCATGGAGGGGTCAGGCTGATCTAGACCTTGATACAAGGAAAGAAACAATTTTTCTCCTGTGTCTCACCAGTTTCCTTCCCTGGGTTCATCTCCAGGCCCTCATATGCACCCTTCCAGCTTCCACTGGTGCACACAGCCCAGCCCTGAGCGCCACAGGACAGTGCCCTGGGACAGGAGAACCATGGTCACAATTAAAGCCACTTCTGTTAAGTGTACAAAACATCCCCTTCCTACAGGGGGCAATTGGTGTGAAATACAGCACAGTAACAATATTGGCAAGGGAGATATTTCTTATATGGCACAAGCCTGGGGCTCCTGTGCTCCTTTCCACTACTTCTGGCAGGGCCAAGGAATTCAAAATGTCCTTTGTGAGGTGCAGCTGCTCCGTGTGTGCCTTCAACTTCAACTTCAAACAAACGGAGCAACCAAAAGGAGACTGTCCTCCACCTCAATTCCTCAAAGAATCCTTGCTCAAAAAACTGCTTGTGTGCACACCAGAAATATCCTTAAACTCCTGTATGCAGCAGAAATGAAAAAAGATTATCAAGCAGTGCCACGATTTCTGCATTAATATAATTAAATTAATTTCAAAGAGGGTTGTGTAAAGTAACCCATCTGCTTAGAGGCCACATTTCATTGTGCAGTTGGTCCACATGGACGTGCACCAAGCAGTGAAATACTGTGCAAAATTCTACACAAGTTTAGGTTTTAAATTGCTAAATGCTTTCTAAAGAGTAACCATTTTTAACTTAATTGGTTATGTTCTTAAAAACTTCAATTGCAAAAACTAAAAATCAGCATTTCCTTTTCTGAGAATCTGAATTCAATCTGAGAGCAACTGTTCAGAAGTATTTCCTATTTTAATGGATCAATGAAAAAATCCTGAGATAAAATACCAGCATGGGGTAAGATGAGGAGTAAAGCCATGCTTAGTGGGACAGTACCTCTTTGTGCTGAGGCCCATGGGACAGAAAGCATGTCCAGAACTTTTCATAATGAATGGTCACCATCATGAGGAGACTCTTCATTACATCAGGCACGTTCTTGGCTTTCCCAACACCATTTTCTCAGTATGAGTGAACATTCCTGTCACAGAACATTCCTGACACAGGGATAACGCCCTGGGAAGGTGAAGCTCAGTGGACTGCTGGCAGTATCAGGGCATGTAAATACTTGTCAAGTTCCCTGGCTTTTTTGGATGTCTACAAATTGCACAATGACACCACGAGGGAAAGGGCCATTTGCTCTAATACTGAAATATCCCATGTGTCCTACCTCTTCAGAGTTTATTGCTGGGGTCTGAACACAGCCCTAAGCCCCAAGGCAGAGCTAGCAGGTGCTGAAAAACGAAAGGGGAGAGATTCACAAGGACAAGATCAGTGTTGGAAAAGAAAAAAAGAAAAGAAANAAAAAAAAAAAGAAAAAAAAAAAAAAAAAAAAAAAAGAGAACAAGTAGAGGAAAACTAAAGCACCAGGTAAGAAAATCCCATATCCTTTTCCCACCTTAAAATAAAGCAATTCTCCAAGGCTAATTTATTCTCTTTTCTCTCTAGAAAACTGCCAACTCTAACCTACCTTATCCATGGGGTCTCTCCCACTGCACACACCTAATTAAAGGATTTGTCATCATCCAAAGTTACTGTGATATGTCAGTGGTCTGCTTGCTCCTTTTCTGTGCCCCTGAAATCTCAATACGCAATTTCTGTAGTTTCCCTCCACTTTTCAAAACCAATTCCACCAAACCAAAGCAAAGCAAACCCAAAAATCCACTGCAGTCCGGGACACCCAAGGGCATGCAAGCTGTGCCTGCAACTTTGGCTTTCACTCAGGAGGGATCCAAGGGGTTACACATGTGTTGGAACCCACACCAATAAAAGCACAAAGTAACGTAACAGCTGCGTTTCCGACATTAGCGTTTGTATAAATACAGCATCTTTCACACTAGGTCAGGAAACAGTGTGTATTTTGATAAAAATAAATCTGTTTTCTACAGCAAGCAAACCATTAGAGACTCCTCAGTTTGTGTGCTTCTCACCTCCTCAAAATCCCAGAAACAACGGAAGAGCACATGCGGATGTATACACACACACAGACACACACACATGTGTCAATTAGAAGAAAAATGCCAAGAAATGATTAATGGGCTATAGCTGATACACTATGAAAGGATTATTCACTTTAAAGAATAAAATAATTGCCAAAAAGAAAGCTATTTTGAGTGCATCCTGTACCAAAATGCTCAACAGGGTTTGAGAGAAAAAGATAAAAGAAATTTTTATTATTCTAAAATAAGGATATAGTGACATGTTTACAGTGTAGCTGAGATGCTTTGTTGCTCTTCATCTGTTTTCAGAGCTCGCTACAAAGAAGCTTCCCATGGCTGCATCACATCCATGATTATGAAGATACTTAAAATCCCAGAAAGGGACTTATCAAATTACCCTTTGATTACACTGAAGGCTTTACAGACAGATCACTACTCACCTGCATCCAGAACTTCATGCTAAAGGAAATAATTTGTGAATGAAAGAGCTCTTTTGTCACATGCAAAGTGCTTTATGCCTTGCAAATTGTTGGGAAAAATAGGTAAAATCCTCCACCCCTCACCCTGTTGTAACTCAGATAGGATTGAATACAGGTGCTAAAACCATACCAGTTTTGTATCCAAAAGTCATAACTGAGATGCTTTAAGTATGAAGCACATGAGCAAGTTAGAAAAAATATCTGATTCAGATAAAAGGCTGCAGCTAAAAACTTGGAAATTGCATTTCCTTGCATCTTTGTCCATACTCAAACCTTAACAGTGCCTTGATGTGGGGGGATTCAGCCTGTGCTTCCACTGGGTGGATGGTCCTCACCCAATCACTGTATTAAATATTTATTTGTCCATTTTGAAGCCAAGATTCACATTAGATTTCAGAGCATGACTACATTTGCAGTCAGGTTATCATTGCTCCTTTACTAAATGCTAAAGCCATGGAGCAGTATGTCTCTAATTGCGGAAAACATTCTTAATAAATCAATCGTGATTGCATTTTAAAAATTATTTTATAAGTGGTAAAATATTTTGCTTAATAAAACAGTCAAAACTGACTGAAATATTTATGTACTAAAACACATCAAGCTGTTTTTTAAAAGTCAAAAAACCCCTTCAACCGAATTCTGACATATTCTTCTCGGACTAATTTCTACTGACTGACAATTCCATGCTGTTTGCACCACATCAGTAGTTGTGTAGGCTGAAAAAGGAGGTTTATAAACAACTATTTTTTGGTGCTTACAAGTATTCTAACCGTGGAGTCTTTTTCAATTATTCCAGACTATCTTCCCCTTGATGCTTTACGTGATTTTTAAAAACGTTTATTTTAGGAGCTGCTTTTTTTCCCCCCAAAGGTTTGATATTTTGTAAACATTTCCATGTAAAGCATGCTTTTGCTCTCTGCATGTGTCTTACCCAGGATGGCATTTAAAACAACGTTCCCAACTGGATTTCCAAGGGTCAGAGGCAACTTGGCAAGGCAGAGACAATGAGCTGATTATACCTTTGCCTTTGGTTCGGGGCGATTGTTTGCAGCCAGCGCAGCTGAAGAGTTAAAGCCATGTGCTGAATTTAAATCTATAAACACGAACCACGGTGCCAACTTGGCAGCGAATCCTGCATTCAAAAAGGAACGGGGAGCTCCCTGGCTGCCCCAGTGGAGGCAGCAGGAGGAGGGGGAGCTGCTGCCTCTCCCCAGGCTGCCCATGCGACGCCCCCAAACAGCCCCTACTCTGCAGAAAGACTCCTTACAACAGAACAAGAAAGGTCACAGCTTGCATCTCAATGAGCATATTAAAAGGAGATCTGGCATTGTTTTATTCCTTCATAAGAAAATTCTCCGATCTCAAGCTACAGCTATAAAGATAAGTGGTTTTTGTAAGTGAGTTAAAATGGGTCCAACTCAAGCGGGGCTTACAGGTTTCAGGGTAATGGGTACAGTGAGCCAGCCTGGAAATGAGATGTCAGCTCCCAGCAAAACTGCAACAGTATCCTGCACAATGAGTTCAGACACACCATTTAAAATTCAAAATGCAGCTTGGAAGGAATCGAATTACAGCGGATAAATCTATATTTCATTTTAAGAACTGCAAAAGGCCATACCTTCTCTGATACCAGAGGATGAAAAACCAAGCTAAGGAAATGCTTTGATTGGGAAAGACAGTCTTTTTAGTCCATATTTTAAGCTTTGATTGCAAGCCCTCAAAAGATCAGGCTGTTGGTGATAGACCAAAATTTTCAGGAGATATCTTTATGAGTGTACATTAAAGCTATATGAACGACAATCAATTTTCTGAATCCTAAAAGATGCCAACTCTTTGTCAGTGAGTACACAAATGAAGGTCTCCACACCATCTCAGCATCTAACTCAGCAGGAAACATTTCAGGATGCAACCCAAACACATCTAAATAGGAACAGAAAGAAAACAGAGCACCCAAACCCAAACCAGAAGGGAGATTAAGCTAATGCAATGTTTTCTGTTGAAGGACAAATGTCATCTTTTCTTCGGCTGGAGTCTTTTTCACAGAAGAGAAAAACCCGGCAGCACTCCAGTGCAGTGGTGAGCAGTGCCCTCTCACTGCCTGCAGACGCATGGACATTTGATTTGCTGCTGATTAGCGTGGGCAAAAGAGGGGGGGAAAGCTGGCATCAAGTCACATCCTCCATCTTAGTCCCAGCTGGTACCAAGCTCCGAAGAAACAAAGCGACTTCAGACTGCGCCATCATATATTCATGACCAAGGAGAAATATAAAAACCAGCACGTTTGAATTCCTGACAACCATAGAAGAATAGTGCATTGGCATGTTGAATTTTTCCAGCCAGCCTTTGCTGACCTATAAACCTTTGTGACTGGAACAAATGCAAATAGAGCTGACTTGCCTCCCAAACTACTGAAGGGTATTCAAGCCGAGTTGTGTCTAACAGGCTAACAATAACCCACTGTCCCACCCATGCAAAACACACAGTCTGGGAAAAACAGCTTTAGAAAAGCACTTGACGGAGACATAAAGTGCAGACTATGCCAGAAAAAAAAAAAAAAAAAAAA
>VWYP01032445.1:16208-40194 GCA_013400435.1 Pycnonotus jocosus
AAAAGCCATCTTTTTTTTTCTATACTTCACCTAAAATTCCACAATATAAAGTAATATGGAGTAAAATTATCTAACTATTAAAAAAAAAAGAGTGCACAGTTTTAAAAACAGGCTGGAAATTGGCAGCTGAAAAAATCAGGGACTGCACTGTCTGAAGTCCAATCAGCTTCAGCAGATGACCAAATTTCATGCCCTAAAAGCATACTTACAGTAAGTGACAAACCTAAAAAATGATTGTAGGCTACCCAATTGCATACTAGCACTGAACTACACTATACACTACACTTCAGGAAAAGTGTATTCAGAGTAAAAGGTCTGCTTGACTACAAAAATTCCTGGACGTTTCTCTTTAAGTGATCACTGTTCCTGTATTTTTACTCAGTGGAGGGAGATAACTGATGGTATTGACTACTCCAGCTTCCATACAGAAGCAAAAAAAGCTTCAGTTGAGGGAGATCCAACTCATACAGTAACTCCACAAAATCTTTTCCAATCAGAGAAAGGAAACAAGGCACCACTGCAGGGCATTTACTCAGTGAAACAAATAATTTCTTTTCTGGAGGAGCTATTCATTGTGAGTGGGTAGCTCTTTTCCCAAGTATTTGCATGTCCTTGCTATCCTTGTATTTGAGTACAGGTCTGGACTGAATGGGACCAAGCAGCCTTCCCTTGGTCCACCTCCACCAGAGGCCAGTTCAAGCAGCCTAAGTCCCTGTGCAGATGGAAAGGGCTGAACGAGGCACAGGAATGCAGTGGGAATATGGTGCTACCTCAGTGCTCCTGCTGTGTTAGGCAGAGCCATAAGGGATGGAGGCAGTCCCTAGACTTCAGCCTGAGCCCTTTCACCTTATCAGATAAAATCAGTGTGTCTAATTTATCCTCCCTTAATTCAGCTATTCATCCATCTAATTCCCTGAAGCTGTGGATGTAAACAGTGAAGAAAAAGGGGCACCTCCTGATGAGTACTCAGATCACCAGCTGACTGTGCTGGAAGCCTTGGCTGAGCAAACTCCTGATCTAGAACTGAGATTTAGTCCCCAAACCTCACCTTCCTAAAGCAGAAAGAATCCAGGTCAGACCATCAGTCCTACAAGCAGCTGCCATTGGTCTTTTTGCATTCAGCGAACTACATGCGTGTATAAAATTGATTGTGTGCAAATGCTTCGATTCTAAGCATGACAGATACATTTTTTGAAACTTTTTCAACATCTGGCTTTTAAGAACAGTGTTAGGGAAAGCTGAGAAGATTTGTCTCAAGTTTCCATTAAAGTGCGTTTGACACACAACCATTTCATAAACATTTCCCCATTCCCTCATAAAAAAAAGCAGAGGTAACTGGTAGCCAGAATAGCTTAAAAGATACCACAAAAAGAGAAGCTCACATTTCCATCACCTGGGAGAAAAAGGTAAGGCAGAACCCTTGTAAGAGGCTACTGGATTTGCACAGGAAGAGGGAAGTCTCTTCTGGACCAAATGTCAATGTATGTGCACAAAGGGAGGTTTAAAACAGAGAATGGCTGCATGTGGAATCCCTTCAGAATCACTGACTCACATGCAGTGACAGATGCAAAAGATGTCCACAATAAGTAATGTATCTGTGGGCAATTCCCAGCAAGGAATTTAAAAACCTGCCATTTTGGCATGTTCCTTATGAAAGGGGATCCATATCCCCAACTCTCTTAGACATCCAGGAGATTTGGGCTTGCAGCAACCCACAGGGTGTTTAGGCTGGAATTCATCCCACGAGTGGCAGCTGGCAGCACAGGAACCAAGTGTGACTTGCCTTTTGAGCTGCTTGTGCAGCCAGAAGAGCATGAAACAATGATAGGAGCTGTTTTCTGAGGTGACAGAAAGCATTCTCCACCTCTAGAGCCATTACTAGAGGATCCTTGATGGCCTTGATGACCTCAAAAGACAGAATGTATCATGCAGAGGCTAAAGCTTTCAATCCATAGTGTTTTGTTATAAAGCAAAAACACATCCCAAAAATAAATTAAATTCCACTACATTTGAAATTGAAAATGGTGAAACAAAAGCACACGAGAGAACTGTCCCAAAGACCCAAACTAGGGATGCCTCTGTTCCCATTTTCCTGCTGACACTGACCCCAGCCTGGAATGGACTCTCAATCCATTGAGAGCTACCAACCCACAAAGGGCCTGCCAAGTGGGAGAGCTTCTCCAGCTTTGCTGACACATGAGGAGTGCATGTGCAGCCTAACATCCTCTGGGGCTTCCAGCCCATGTGCCTTTATGCCCCTTTTAGAATTTACTGTGCTGTGGATTTGGAAGTCTCCTTTCTTTACAAAGCAAATTATCACTGACAACCAATTTAAGCATGTCTGATTAATAAATGTGAGAAATCATCCCTATTCTTGTATTCCTGTGGGCTGGGAAATTTTCCTATTCACTCACTGTTCGCTTTAGTTTTGGGAAAGGTGCTGCCATGCAGACTTGTGGGTGCTGGAGCCAGGATCCTCACAAGCCCCAGACCCATTACAGTAAGGTACCAAACTGTGTTTATCTATTCATACTACACTGGTGCCACCAGTTCCTCCTTGAATCACGTGAGAGTGCCAGAGCAGATGCTAAAATGGTTTCTATTGAGAAAGCTAATGGATCTTCAGGAATAGTGTGCTGACAAGGGCACTGGTTCAAGTTTTGCTGTTGGCTTCAATGCAAGTAGAATCCAGCCTCTTAATTTCTGGTCTCTGCTGCAAATCATGAATTATATATCAGAGCTTTAGGAACTTGAAGTAAATGTTCAGAGATTTGCACAATTAGCATGAGACTCACTTGTGTGTGAGTAGGGAGACAAGTCTTTTTGATTATTCATTCAATTAATTAAGGATGTTTCTGGTGTTCTGATGCTTTCTCCAATATTCCTGTAAGTTCATGACTGAGGTAGAAGATTCTTATTTTTAGAAACCCCGTGTAAGCAGCAGCACTGACTGTCACAGCACAAAGTGGGAAGCACACGAGGTTATATGCCGAGTTGTACAAAAGGGTTGCCTGGCCAAACCATTTGAAATGGATCATTAGGAAGTCTCCAAAGGCTGCAGCGAACAGCCAAGGAGCACAATCCCCCCGATTGTTCTGCACGGGGCAGTGTGAGCCTGCCTGTGACGTGGGGGCAGTTCCCACGCCTGCCCGGGGCTGTGCTAAATCACCTCGGTCGTTGCGTGTCCCCGAGCTCCGGCTCTGTCACCGTGTGCTCGGGACACCCCGAGAGTGAGGGGGGGAGGGAATGAATTTCACATGCCTCACTGCCCTGGCAGAGGTGGCTGTTAATAAAATCCTGTAAATCAGCATCACTTTTAAGAGAAGCACTTTCACTTCCAGGCTGTTCACTCAGAGATGACAATATAGAATAAGTTTAAATTTTTCTGAGATTGTGGCAGATCACATTAGAAACAACTGAAATCAGGAGAAAAGTAAAAGAGTTCACATACTGACCCAAATTAAATCCCCAAATAAATACCTGGAGTTATGTCCTTACTTATTCCAAGAACCAATTTATTTAGTCACTGCCAACACTGGGAAGAGCACAAAAAATACACACATACTCCAAACAACCTTCTTGACTGTTTTATATTCACACTTCCAGACATTCATACTTTTATTTAGTCCCAAAATGAATCTACCCACATAGCTGTTTTATTGAGGGAACTAAAATATTGGTATGCCCTTGCTGTAGACAATCTTCTGGATGGTTTCAACTGCTGACTTCTTCTATGTGCTTAACATTTCAGTACACTTCACTAAGACCATTTGAAAAAAGACATTAGCTAAACTGAGAACCACAGGGATGATCAGAGAGCTTCTACATTAAATACCCCAGTACCCTCAAAACCTACAGGAGTCTCAAAAATCATTCTATGTTGAACATGTGAACACGTTTTCTTCAACAACTTCCTGTTGTGGAAAGTTTATTCATCTTTTCCTTGCTTATTTTTTGCATAACACAATAGCAAGAGAACCTTGCCTTCTCTCTGTGGCCTGATTATCTCAGTTCACTTCTCCATTTTGCTTTTTACAGGGTGATTTCATGCTACTACACTTATGTTTTCTTTTGTTTTCATTTCTAGCACAAATATATATAAAACATATGATACATGAGACAATTCATGGTCGTGCTTCAGGAGCATCAGGAGCTTTGGAGGCTTCTTTGAGTTTCTATATCTGAAATGATTGCATCTGGATACTGATGTGTGCTGGAAAGAGGTTTCTAGATGTAATCCTTCTCACTTATCCAGACCATGTATCAGGCACACAGATAACAACAGCTTAATAGTGAAAGTACACAGAAAAAAAAAAAATCCTGTTCATTCTGAAGGGTTGTTTAGAATAAACCACCACAATATTCTACCCTTCCTTCACTCATAGCAGGTCCTTGTGTTAGAATGCTCACGGTATTGATCTGAGGGAAAGAAAGATGGGTAACTTTACCTGATATGAGAAAATGACAGTATGTGTGTCACAGGGCAATTCATTGTGTTCTATTCAGGAATTACAGGTTCAATCTGAAGGCATAATGATAGCCCTGTATTATACACACACACACACACAAATAAAATCTGCTACTTGGGAGCTTCACAAATTTCAAGATGAAAATAAACAACACAAATGAGGTGAAAGTCTAACATCCTTCTACGGTGTAATTTTCTACAGCAAATCCCAGCATTAATTTATGATAGAAATAATTCTATCTGCCCTTTTTTTTGTAACATGGAATGCACTTTATTATCTCAATGCTCTTTTTGTCAGGCCACGTTCCCTTGGGTAGGAGGGGCTGTTTCCCAACACAAGAACAGACAACTCAAGAATTTGGAGCTCTACACTCGTAAGTGGAATAGGCATTGCCAAGCCCTTTAGGGTCACATTTTTTGAAGGCGATCATCTTTCTTAGTCAGGGCTTGCTTTGCAAAGTACCCAGCTCTCACAGACACAGTAGCCAAAGTCCTGAAACACTGAGCTTCTGGGTGTTTATCTGTTTTGCAACTCTCACTCCAGCTGCAGTTTTGAACACTATAGATACTGAGCTCCTGGCTTTTTGGCTTATGCATACTAACACCATCAAATTTCAGAAAACTGTAACGTAGGTGAGGGCAAATCATGTGGGACTAAACACTCTGCTGGACAAAAAACCGTGTGGAAGTGAGCCCTTGGTGAGCTGGAGTGTCAAGAGCCCAGCTGTTACTGTCAGATGAGCAGGCATCCTGATTTATTTACAGAACATGATACATCACAATGAAAGACACAAACCAATGTGCTACACAAACTGTGCTTGTAGTGGCAGAAATTATTTCCCAGTTTTGTAAAATCCTCCAAGGACAACTCCTGCCTTTCCTGATGCAGAGGAGAATAAAGAATTAACTCTACCAGCAGCTGCCTCAGCCATGTATTTCTTTGCATTTATTACTCTCATACTATGGAACTGCAGGATGTTTTTCACAAGCCAAAAATTAGTTTTAAAGGATCTGTATTAATCTGTGGCTTCTCTAAAAGCAGCCACAACAAACACTGGCACTATACTTAAGTAATATGCATTAAGGGATTTACCAGACTGTCCTTGGAACTTAATGAAATTTGGTTTGTCTTGGAGAAGAAAATCTCCCAACTCCAACACTTGTAACATTTTAAATCTTTTGTAAAAGACACCATCAAATGCCAAAACCATTTGATGCATGGTGAGTTATTCAGAACTTACATGGAATTTCTGTTCAGGTCAATAAAAAAGCATAAGAAAATGCAGATAGTACAAGTACTCATAGGGTCTTGGGAAAACAAAGATGTAGGCTTACAAGAAAAGACACGTTTTTCATATTTATGCCTCTGAAACTGCCTCTTGGAAAATAATTCAGACATAACCAAAAGGTATAAAAATTCATTTAGCACTGTATATGTAGACTAGTGTTTATGTCCCAATATTTGTATTCTGATACTGGAGTTGAGCAGCCACTTCTTAAATATCCTTACCCATGAGTATCTTTACCTCACACTTTTTGCGTTTCCCCTCCAGTTTTAAAATACAGACATCTGAGTAAGGGGAAAACATTGTTTCACGTTATTGTTAGCAAAACATTAATTTAATGAAAATTTCCTAAATAAAATGACAAGATTGTTACTTCTCCAGGGGCAGTTCCATTCCTACAGATCATCTTCCTGCCGTCCTTGTGCCATGTGACTGAAATTTCAAGGTTGAGAGACTTCAGACTATTTTACTGTCTGAACTTTGGGAGAGCTTCCTGTGCATTTCTAAAGAGTTCCACAGGCCCAAATCCTCTGCTGTACAGCACAAGAAAAGCTGCTACAAGACGGACACAGGAGAAGCTTTCTCTTTCCTGCTGCCTTAGTATAAAACTCCACACAGAACTGCCTTCTTAGTTAAGGCATTTAGGAAAACAATCACCCTGTGCACTGCATTGTCATGCATATATCAGTTATTCATTTTTATCCCATTGCTTTCAATGAAGTGGGTAAAAAAACCTGGCTTCATGAAAAATGCTATGCAGATTTCTAATCCCATGTATTTATAAATCTTCTTCATTGCTCTTTGTGCTGAAGAATGGAAGAGATGTAATTTGTACACCAAGTTCTATCTGCACACTAAATATCCTGCAGAAGTCACACAGAATATGGAGATGCTGAGGTAGAACAGCTTTACCTACCCTAACCATGAGACCTCAAAACTGTGAAGCCCAGAACAACACAGCTCATCAGAACTGAATGCCAATAAAACAGCAACACCACACCCGACATCATTGCATCTTCTGCACATACCCTGAAAATACCATGAGCTTTGATGCTTTTCCTCCCTTTCGCTGTGTCAAGTCCTTCTCTAAAACCTCAGAAGTGAAAGCAAAACAGAAACAATGTATTAAAAAATTGCTGACTATAACCCAGTATAGCTTTCTTTAATGTGCAAAACTCATGTTTTGAATACTGTTCTCTAAACTATAACTGGTAACAAGTGCCATGTGCCCCAAACCCTGGTACTTTATCCTCTCCAGCAGGAGAATAGTTTCATGCAGAACTAGCAACATGCCACTGCACCACTGACTGTTGTGGGCTCCTGGGCACTGGGCCAAAATAGTTTGGGGGAAAAATTCCACACACACAAAGGGGGAAAAAATGAAATAGGTCCCTGGCAGAGACATAGATATGTGTGTGTTTTGTTAAGAGTAGCCTTTAGCTACAAGAAGAGATTAGGAGAGTTCTTTCAGAGATTATGTATCCATGAACCAGCTACACTGTCCATGGTCAGGTATGATTTATGGATATTGCTGTGCACAGATACACACTGCACAGATATACACTGCATGCCCACACCTCAGAATGAACTGGCATTGCAGAACTACTGAAAACATGGGATCATCCTGTTACTTAAGAAATGTGTGTTCCCTTCTCCTGCCGGTGAAACCTTGCCTTGGGGACAAAGCCTGATGATATTCAGTGAGTGTGATCCTCCCGGGGGTTAGCCAGACACCACCCAATTATATTTCTTAATTAACTCCCAGTGTCTCCATGCCCACACCATCTACTTCCACACAGGACTGAGTGAGCTGGTCAGCCAAGCCTGATGAGTTTCTTCTCCTGTATATATAAGAGGAAGACTCAGGCAAAATCACAACCACTAGGGAATACCATGGGAATTTGCCATAAGCACCTCTATCAATCACAAAACCCAGACAAGCACTGAAGGAGAAAAAAAGATGGAAAGTTTCAAAGCTGTGATCATCCTTTCTTTCTGTTTATGCAGTACCTGGCACAATAAAATAATGCCTCCTTATCAGTATGACAAATACAGAAATAGCTCTAAAATCCCTTCTGGACTAAGATGGAAAGTCTTGCTTCTGCACATTAGGTTGTACCATTGTGGGAGCAGCAAAACCAGAATACATGGAACAAGAAGAAGGGTTTTCCTTCTGATTTTTATTTTGAAATATTTAAATTATAAAAACATAAGGGAAATAGATAGTTTTAAGAATAAATTTTAATTATAACGTTCTAAATGGCTATGAAGTACTATTATTCTGAAATCTTGTTTTCAAAGGCAATCTAACAAGTGGTGCCACAGGTGATATAATTAAATTAATTATCAATACCATCAGGGATGGCAGTTTTCTGTTAGATGGGCAGATGAGTGCCAATACTCACTGTAAGTGGGTCTCTGAAAACACATCTCTGGCTCCCAACACTCTGTGAGGCTGATCAAAATCTTGTATTGTTTTGATTTTGCAACAGTTACACCCTTTGACCCCACTGTGAGGTTGGGAATGTTTACATACTAAAACAGAGAGTGAGAAAAAGCTGCCCTAATGTACTGATTCCTGTCCATGGAATCATTCCTGTCCTGTTCTGTGTTCTCTCCGCTCCACATACCCTTAGAACCATGTACTGAAACAGAATAAACCTCTCTGTCATAGAAGAAAAGAAAGAGCCAGAAAGGACCAATGAAATCAGTTAGAGGAAGAATCACAAAAGATTTTGTGTGAAATCAAATGTTAAAATATAAAAAACACAGAGTTCCCTAATTCCAATCCACTTCTTCATAAACGTTCCTTACTTCCAGTGAGGAAGAACAGCAACCCCATCTGTGCCTTCCTGCCTCGTGTGTGTAACATGCTTCCACTCAGCTTGTTTTACTGATGGGAGGGATCAGACCATGTGAAAAGCAAAGGCTGAGATTTCCTGACTTGCCTGATACTGTGGTAAATTGTTCTCCAGTCCTAACCAAATTAAAAAATATTTCCTAATACTGAAAAAAAAAAAAGTTGAGTCTTCTTGATTATCATCACAACAAAAGTCATGTTCTGGAAGTGGTATGTGCCAAAGACTGTAGCTATTGGAAAAAAGGACCTCTTCTAATCCATTTTTTAGTTTAAAAAGATTACCAAAACATATTTTGTCAAAATACTATAGAATATACTTTAAAAATGGCAATAAAAAAGAATTTGCCTTAGGTGAAAGCTCTCACACGGTTACTGTTCATTAACTTCAGTTTAATCAGCACTCCCACAAGAAAGGCTCTGCTGGGCTGGATCCACCCAAGTTTGGCACAGAATATTGTACTAAAGAATTTAAAGATGGCAAGTGTGGAAACACCACAGAAAAAAGTTTGCATTTGGGACTCTGGCTGAATAGTAAATAATAACAAATACAGTTTCTGTGAGCCAGGAGCACGCTTTTAGAGCATAATTTTGTCCAATATCTTTTGATAATATGCTGTGGGAGGAGCTAAGAAAAGGGAAGACAGGGATTGGGAGGTGAGGGAACAGGAGGGAGGAAACGTTTAAGCTTGTCTCTTCTGCAGCTATTACATAAGGGCAGCAGGCAGGTCTGCAGAGCTCAGTGCTTCAGTGCACAAGTGAAAGGGCAGTTGTGTCACACACTGCTGTCACTTCTGACTTGGTGCTCTAATACCTGACACGTTTCAAAAGCAGTTGAATCTCCTGTAGAGTATATAGAGATTTTTTTAACAAGTGTGATAAAGCTGATTGTCACGTCTCAACCTTTTGCTCAGAGAAATGTGTTTTGTCAAGTGGGCCAGAAAAGTCTGTTTATAATGTTTATTTCCTGACCCTAATGTTAAATAGGAGGAGTTCTGTTTGTGCAGCACTCCAAACATGCCATGTTGCAAATACAGGCACACATCACTTGGGAGCCTTGGCCATTCAGGCCAGGCAGGTGCTGGTGCAGACACTGGAGGTGAGAGCTGAGAGCAGCACCTCTGCTCCTTATTGCCATTGTGCTGCCCCTTGGCAGATTCCCAGAGGGAACAGGTCTCTCTGGAAAACTTTGTGAAGTGCTGCCTCACAGCTACCCTGTCAAAGATGAATCCTGTTCAACAGTAGGCTGTTTGCAGGGTATTCAAGTAGGTTCATACAGTTATTATTTGAAAAAGTATCCAGTGTATCTACAAATTTGATTTCCCTCTTAGCTGAAACATAAGACATTCAAATTAAAAGGTCATGAGGTCCTCTTCATATCAATTTTCCAGAAGAGAAGAGAAATGAAATGGCCTCAGGCTTTGGCCAGAAGGGAGAGACAGAAGGGGGAAAGAAATTTATTTGTTCAAATACACCATTTATCATGCTTTAATTAAATACAGCTCAGGAATTTCCCCAGAGTTGTACAGGGAGGACCAGAATTCTTGTGATGGACATTTAGGATTCACAGGCACAATACTGTATCTTTTTATCAGCACAGTGTTCCCTGAACAGTCCACTAAATTAACCCCCAGGTGCTGACAATGACTATTGCTTCACCCCTGTTTGCACCTATGCTCTGCCCTGGACTTCTCAGTCATTTAAGTTGTCCTCAAGCTGCTTATTGCCTAAATTTTGATCTTTATGAACACAGAGAAAATGTTCTCTGTCACAAAGACGTGTGAATGCAGTAGATGACCAATCTGTAACCCCTTCATGCTCAGGTCATGTCCAATTGCAAACTCTGTGTTGGATTGAACCCAGCAGCTCAACAGCTCTGCTTGCAGGAAAGAAGGGAAGCAGCAGGAACTGGCAAGTTCAAAGCCTCTGAAACTGTTCCCTTCTTTCCAGTGTGTAGGAGAAGCAGAGAGGGACTGGCTTCTAATAGTCATGGAGACTTTTTCATGAAGAGACAGATCAATCATATTCTTTCCAGTAAATGCCACCAGGGAAGTTGGGAGCTGTGGCTGCTGCAAACTCCATATATTTTCTCAGACTCTTCTCAAGCTGTCCATACTTTGGCTTACTTGTGCACAAACCTTTTGCTGTGCCAGCTGGTATTTACCCCCTGTGTGACACACTGAAGATAAACTGACACAGGCTATGCCCTCTCCCCACTTTCACACAGGTTAAAAACACTTTTTGCAAATAAACAAACAAAACCACGCTATGCAACTGATGGTCCTCTTCTTTAAGCACTGCATTTCTATGGAAGAGGGCTGTAATAAAAATTATAAGTAAATAAATAAAACCACTGAGAGGATTTAAAAAAAGTATTTCTTTCAGTAGTCACTATATTTATTCACTACTCTGTTTCTAATAAGCTTTTTTACAAACTTGACTGTGATGTAATTTCAGTTTCTGTCTCCATAATATTGTGTTTCCATAGTTGAGGTTAAATTTCTCTTGAGCTTAACTGGAGTCTTTGCTTAGCCAGAAAGTGGGGATTGGCCAGTCCTGAGTGATAGGAACTGCAGTGTGCAGTGACCTCCAGCTCTGCTGCAGCACCTCATTCTCACTGCCCTGTGCAATCTTCTCCTCCCTTTCGCAGGAATGTTTTTAAACTTGAGCTCTTCATTTCCAGTTCCAGTGTCGAGGGACTAAATTTGAAAGAGCTTTGGCCTTCATTAGCAAATCATCAGTACTAACAAAACCACAAGCAACAAAAAAAGCACATCAGCATGCTTTTCAGCACCGGCACTGGCTGAGGTCTCCTCCTTCCCCGAGCTTTTTGTGTTTTGGGGGATTTTTTGTTGTTGGTTCTTTAATCAGTGAAACTAGACTATTGAGCTTTGGGAAGGAAAAGAGAGCCAGTCCTTTCATTTTATAATTAGTGGAAATTCAGTAGGAGCATTAACAGCTGTCTCTTTCAAAGACGAGCTCAGCATCATCCACGCACGAGTTAGAGCACAGACTGGGGAGGAATAGTAGCAACAACATGTCTCACATCCCCACTGGTGACACTCTGGCCATCGCTTCTGACTAAGGGACAGCCCCAGCTTGTCGTTTGGACAGGCTAATGGCTTTGTTTGCCTCTTTGGGAGAACATAACTTCTCTTTTTTTTTTTACTTTCCGATTAACAATGTGGAGGAGAGAACGCATGAGAGAAGCAGACAGAAAGACAGACAGAGTGTCCCACATGATGAGATCAATTAGGCAATCATTTTGGACATGTTCAGACAAAGAAGGTGGTCTCCTTGGAAACTGCAATCACATGCACACACACTCAGAATAACTTCTCCCACATCCTATTCTCTGCTCGCTACAACAAACTCGGATGTGAGCGCCGAGGGACAATCGCGCACCCAGTGTTGACAGACTTGTCAGCATTTCCAATGCCACAGGACAGGCCCCCTGCCCTCCTCACAAGTACTAAAAACCAACGAGGGGCTAGGCAGAGCTACCAAGGTTTAAAGACAAAAAATTACAGCGTTTTGGAAAGCAAAATGGTATAAAAATACCTATTAAAATCTTGAAAGGCTTCAGAAAACTCTCAAACATAAAATCAAATAGTTGGAGAAAGTTACATACACGAAATGAAATAGTAAGCTTACAACTGGGACAAAGAAAAAACCCAGATACTTAGTAATTTTTTTTTCAACTTGAGAAATAAGGGGAAAAATTTATATCCACATTTGCAAAAAAATTCTTCAGACCCTACTGTTCTTATTCACCGAATTATTTTACTGCTCAGACAAAGAAAACCCCACCCCCTTCTGCAAGATTGATATACAATCTTTAATGTTTTGAGCAATAAAGTCAGACATTACAAAAACAGGCCTTAACTGTTAACTTTTGTACTGACAAATTAAATTAAACACAATTAAAGTATTTTTTTCAAGAAAGTACGATTTTATAAGGTGGACTCCTCCCAAACACAATGTTTCTGAGTCTTCTGTGACATTAGAAGACATGCTGGAGTTTTTACCATGTTAAACAACCTTCAGTGTACTCATTTCTTTGTATTCAAACTCTCTCTCACTGGAGTGTAATACAGCTCAATTAATCTGAGAGGGGTATGGTGCAGGGCACTGAGACTGAACACAGGCTGCAACACAGTTTAATGTAACAATAGGTGAAATATCTGCCATTGTAATCCAGCTTCAATTAACCTCGAAATGAACTTCACTTTTTCAGGCAAAAAGACAAAATTTTGTAATTGGAAGCTTTCAAACCAAGCAGTGCCAACATAAGCAGTGAGAGAGCCAAGAAACCTTGGGAGAGAAGAAGAGATCAGTTACCAGAGCTCCCGTTTCACCCTGTACGAAAGTTCCACACTGGAACTCCCTGGAACTCCCAAGAAAAACTTGGAAATTAATGCAAAATAAGATGGTCTGACACACAAACAGGACTGCAACTACCATGGAGCCCAAACCTGCCTCAGTAGCTCTGAACTCATCAGTTCATTGTTCACCCTGAGACTAACAATGAAGGAAGATGAATTAGTCCCACACTGCACCAGTAATTACCCTGGTAAGGACATTCCTTTTTCAAATGAACCTCCACATGCCATACTAAGTTCTTCCTTTGCCATCTAAAAAGCAGATGCAAATTGCAGCAGAGTAAATTATCACAAATGTTTAAAAAACGACAAAATGCAGAGAAAACTGATCCAAGTTGAAATTTTGGGCTAAAGCTGTGCTTTACAATCAGTAGGTCTAATGGAAAGGTTTACATAGGATTCTCTCCCCATTCTGCTTCCCAGGGGAAGCATTAAAAAGGAGGGAGCACACTTATCCTCTCCTCCTGCAGAACAGCTTTTTGCAAAAGGTACATGCTGCAATTTCTTTCTGAACATCAGCCCAAGACTCCTTGTGAGCACATTTTTCTTGCAAGAAACGAAATCAAACTGCAAAAGCTTCTACTTTTTACAGATTCAGCTTCACGACTTCACCTGCTGAGTTTTGCAACTACAGCACGTCCTGCCTCTAAACTGCAAGGGAACAGGATTAAGAGCACGAATTCCTAAATTCATAAAACTACAAAGAAAACATGTTCATCCAAGTAAAAAAGGCCAAAGGTCCAGGGTTCCTACTGACTTCAGCAGGAGCCTTTTGGGCCTCTGAGGTACCCCAGTCCCTGAGCCAGCCTTTGCCTATGAGATCACAGTGCCTAATCTCAGAATTAGTACTGGGCATTGCTCTGTAAGGATACACTGAAAGGGATTCCTGGACCAGTTTTACACAGCCAGCTCTGCCAGCAGAAGATCAGTTTGCTTGGTGGATCTTGCACATTAGAGCTCTACGTGTTTTTAATAATGAAAAACTCACCAGGTGAACTACTGAATTATTATTTTCAAAATTTATAATTGTAGGCATTTTATTCTTTGCCTTGATTTCATGGAAACATTTTTCACTTAGACAGAGACCTGGGCTGCCAGGCTTCTTTACACTTCCCATTCTCCTCTAAATGTCTGACTCACAGAGATGGAAACATGACATGGGCACTGTGGTGGGATCACTGCTTTTTCTTAATCACACACATGTGGAGAGATGTGAAATGGGCTTAGCAGTCTGTTGGTGTTGGCAAAAAGTCAATCAGATGCTTTATTGGACAACCCTTGTAGAGCCTGTGATGAGTCTGTGATGAGTCACCTGGACATGGTTCACTCCTATCCTCTAGCACAAACCTGCTAAGAATTTAGCAGCACAGGTCCAGGCAACCTGATCAGTTTGCTTTCATTTTCTTGGACAGAAAAAAATCAAGGATGTCTATCCTGATTTAGGTTCAAAAGGTATTTTGTGTTGCATCCCAGATTAAGAAAACCGAAGGTGCCTAATTCTGGACTGCTGAGATTGTGTTCACTGAAGGCAATGGGAAAAAACCCTCCAAATTCCACATTTCAGTGAGCACTGGGTCAGGCAAAGAGACCTTCTAAAGTGGCATATCAAACCAGAAATATATGAGGGGTAATTTTTCTTGAGTTAAATAACACACTGTCAGTTCTAGTTACAGAAAGCCACTTAACAATGCACTTGAACAGATAAAGAGATGGGAGCTGAATTCCAGAAGATAGGGAAGAAAATACCCCTAAAATTAAGGAATGCATATCTGAAGTAAGCCAAAATTCTGTACACATATTACTAAATCTTAGAATCATGACAGCAATCTCACACAAAAAAACATGCTGGTATTTTCTATTCTACATTGGCAAAAGGGCACTTTCTGCTACATTTTTCCATTAAAAAATATATATGAATTTCTAAATGTAGAAATACTTAAAATTCATCTTAAAAAGATGCAGATTTTGAAAAAGAAGGACAAGTTAAAATACACAAATCAGGAGAGCAATTCAGGGATGAAGGCAGGAAGAGAGGAAGGGAAGGATGCTCTTTGGCCTCACTGTATGATGGGATCCATTCTTCTGGCCTGTGGGAAAGCTGCTGAAGCTTTGCCCAGGGTGTGGATTTGTGTTGATCATGCCCTGTGGTGTAGAAACAGGCTCCAGGTTTAAACCCTCTTTGTTACAGCATTCTTGGTATGTACTGCTCATGTATTACACAACAACAGGAGGTTTCAGGCAGCATCTCCCCAGCACAGAGAAAGAATGATAAAGTACAATTCCTCTCCAGCTGTGTCCAGCTGTGCACATTTCAACCAGTTATTACAGAATCAAAGTATAACTGTATTTGGGAGGGACCTCAGCAGGTCTCAAGTCCCACCCCCTGCTTAATGCAGGGACAGCTATTAGCTCAGGCATGGCTTCATCTGAGTGGGTCTTGAAACCCTTCAAATGTGGGGATTCCACAACCTCTCTGAGCAGCCTATTCCATTGCCTGCTGACTGAACTCATGAAAGATTTCTTCCTTACATCCAATCTGGACCTCTCATTTCAATTTATGTTCATTGCCTCTGTAGCCTCTGATTTTTCACTGTTGGGACTCTCATCATCTCAATAACCTCCTTTGGAAACTGGGAGGCCCTTATTAAATCCCCCTTTCTTCCAAAGCTTTCTCTTGTCTGGTGAACAGAGCCAGCTCTCTCAGCCTCCCCTCCTAAAAAAGCTGTAGCCCCCTGCCCATTGTGGCAGCCCTCCACTGAACACTCTACAGTTTATCATTGCCTTTCTCACACTGAAGGGCCCTAACCTGCCTGGAGCTCTCCAGATGAGGTTTGAAGAACTGTGTGTAAGAGGAATACTCTCCTCCCTCAGCCTCCTGACTGTGCTGCTGTCAGTGCAGCCTGTGTCACAGCAGCCCAGGATGCTGCTGGCCATCCTCACTGCCATGGCACGAGGCTGGCTCCTGCTCAGCTCTCTGCCAACATCCAGAGATGGATGGCCCTGCACAGCTGCTCCCCAGCCTCCACCACTGTAGAGGATTCTTCCCTCCCAAGCACGTGATGTTGGATTTATTCCTGCAGAATTTTGTAGGGTTCCTGCTGGCCCATCCCTCCACCCTGTCTAGGTCCCACCGAGCAGCAGCCCTGTCCCCAGCTCTATCAGTTCATCTCTCCAATTTAGTGTCATCTACAAACTTCATGAGCACTCCTCTATCACCTCCTCCAGGGCACTGCTCAAAGTGTCACACAGTACAAAAAAAAAAAATCTGTGGTATTCCCCTTGCCACAGACCTCAGCTAAAGTATGAGCCATTAATCACCACCCTCTAAGCCAGACCAGCCAACCTCTAATTACGCATTTATTTGTCCACCCATCCAAATTCTAAATTGGACACAAGAGTATTTGTTGACCTTGTCCAAAAAGTCTTGTTGAAGTTAAGATAAATGACATCTACTGCCCTCCCTCACCCACAGCCTCATCCAGCTGTTTCACCCTAGAAGGCAACAAGTATAATCTTGGTAAATCCATACAGATTGTTTCCAGCCATCATTTCCTCCCTCCAAATGGTGTCTTTCTGTTTATTATTTACTCACTTGGGTGTATGCAGAAGGTACCAGCCCAGGCTTTGTCACTGAACCAGCACAGAGGCTGCATCCAAAAATACTCTTCAGCTGTCAAGCAGAGCCTGCTCACCTGCACTGGGCAAAGCTCTGCTGCTCTGCATTTGCCACAACATTCAGCCACAAAGGAGAGTGTGAGCATGTATGGACAGATGTGTACATAAAGATAAACCAGTTGCTTTTCACCCTCACTTGTCAAAATTCAGTATTCCCTCATGAGCCTTTCAGACTGTGGTCAGTTCTGCTTAGCTATTTTAAAGATATCAATGCACTATGAATCTAATTGGAAAAAAATAATAAGACAAATGAACCACTTCCTACTGCCTCCAAAACACTAAATATTAACTGAGTCTAACATGTGTATGCTAAGGACTACAACACACACCTCAACTCTGAGGAAAATATTCCATTATATATCATGTTAACCACCAGTGTGAATGTGGTGGTCCTGCTACAGAATTACAGATGAATAATGAGAGCTCTCAAAACTAAAACCCGTGGCAACAAAATGTACCTACTTTTAGAATGATTTCTACATAAAATCGTGCATTTATTTAATCCAAATTGATTTCTGCAGCCCTTTTCCACAGAGGGATATTGCCTGAGATGAAAAGTAACACACTCAACCTTCTTTTAGCGAGGCTAATACCTGCATGCTCTCGAGATTGCATTCTTCTTTCTGCTGGTAGGTGCTGTATACATTTGTAATAGAGACCATCTGATAAGCATTTTCCAAGACTGCTTCTTCCACATGAACAGAAATAAATTCTCAACATCTGGATGTCATGGCACGAAGATGGTAATTGAAACCCTTGCTCAGTACAGTGAAGTGTCGAGAGGCAGCACAACATAATGGAAATTTTCAGCAGAAGCATGAAATTCCACAGGCTCCTGCAGCACATCTGACCAGGATAAGAGCTGCTGCCAGAAAGGACAAACTGACCATACCATGGGCAATGCTGCATAAAGCCAGGGAAAGCTGACCTTACTAAACACACAAAGCTTTTCCAAATCAGTAGCTTTTTTTTTTTCCAAATCAAAGTTTTTCCTACTATCAGTAGGCTCTGAGTTGCCTTTTTTTCCAATTTAAATTTATGAAATCACTGCTGCTTTGATAAATAATTCATTCTCCTACCTGTATCACCCTTAAGTACTGGAGAAATTAGAAGGACTACTTTTTGGGACATTCACTGTGGTATCTGCTCTCCTGACTAGAAGGAAAACCATATCTGAGAGAGAATTGTCTGGAAGGCCCATTTGAAATGACAGTCAGAGTAATGCAATTATTTATTAGATTTTTATAAACCTTTTTTTATATTTATAAAGGTAAAGGTTAATTAATTTTGATGCTGCAAACCTACAAAAGACTGACATGAACTTAATCCTAGCTCTCTACCTTATGTTCCTTTTCTCCTACATATAACCTTATTTTAAAATGCACTGGGGACTCTAGCTGGATCCTGATCAATGGCTATGGTTTGGGTTTAGAATTTTGGATTGCCTTCCCACTTCAAAGAAAAAAAATAGTGCATAGTTGATACATAACATAAAGGAGTTTTATGACTGAAAGAGTTCTAAATCTAAATGAGGTATAGCAGTATATGCTGCTGTATACACCCTGTTTTTCCAGAAATTTATTTTTTTAAACAGAAGCTTTTAAAAATTCCACTTAGATCAGTGAGAAGCCAACTTCAGACAAAGTTATACTTAGAAAAATGTGCTCTATTTAAACATATCGTATTATCAGAAGTCCTCCTCTGCTGTACTGTAGGTTTGTTTACATTCCCATCATAAAAATTTGCTATAGGAAGATCTGGAAACAAACTACATAAGACAGTATTCTGTGTCAATTTAAGCAAAAATTTTAACATTGCTATTTGACAAGAATGCCTTTCCAAAGCTTGATTGTTAACAGACTCCAGGAAGAAAAAATTATTTCATAAATAACATCAAACATTTCAATTTGTAAGCGCTGAAAACATGTGTTTACAGTCTGAGAAACTCCCAAATGGAAAAGGAAAACAGGCAATAAAAGCATCTGATTGATAAAGAATGGTGGGATCTAGGTTGTTTTTTATAGAATAGTTCAAACAAACCAAGAACAAACCAAATTTAATAGAAGCCCTTCTATTTTCCTAAAAATCAGAGAATTTCAACCACCAGGATTTTTCCTATACATACACACACACCCACACCATTCCAAAGTGGAGAAAATTCCTGAGTCAAGTGTCAACTGGTTTCTTATTGATCTGAATTTAAGCCTTCTCTCACTGCAAGCATGTATCAGGTAGTGACATACATCATCAGTCTGAATCCAACTGAAGAATTCTCTAACACACACATTTACAACCACAGCCTTTGAAAGCACAGGAGAATGTGAAATCCCACAGTTTAACTCTCAGTTTAACTTACAGTTTCCTTGCTGGTTTCCTACACCCCATGTATGCTGCACAAAAAGCTACCTAAAACACGTGTGTTCTCTTGCCAGCTGTTCTGTATTCCAGCTTTGTCAGGCACAATACATAGAAGAAACTCCACCAGGATGGATTTTGAATGCTATCCCACACTGGAAACAATTTTCTGTCTCAGAAATGCATTCTAATTTTCTCTTAGTATTACAGAACCACATATACCTACACAAATGAGAGAGTAGAAGTGAATAATTTTTTTTTTCTTTCATCCTTTATTATCATACATTTAGTATGATGCTTCCCTCACATCTCTATGAATAACAGAAATCAATTTCACAAAGAATATTCACTCAAAGACTTACTGGAGAAAGGAAACAGCAAACAATGTGGGGATTGCAGAATGCACAGGATGAGCCCTAGAACTCTCTGACAAACATGAACCTTAAGATTACCTTTTCATTTCCTGCACTGAACAGAGTAAAATAACCATGGAATCAATGAAAGATGATTTGTTTTTAAAAACACAGCCCACTTGATGAGGTATTGCAAAATCACAACTCATTTTTCTCTTATCTTTAAATACGGTATTTAACTCAGTAATTATTTGAGTCACGTAGGCCACATGTGGATGAGGAGCTGGATAGACTTTTGTGTTGGTTAAATTATAAATAACCCCACACAAACATGTCTTCAGTAGAGCAATAGAAGTACAGACTCCACTTCTGACGGAAGAAAAAAAAAGAAAAAATGGCAAACTCTTGCTTCCTGTTATGTTTCATGTTATCTTTCAAAAGTTCAGCAGCAAAGAGCTACCATGAAACAAGCCAGAGTATTTAATGAGACAGCAACTGGCAAATAACACATTTCATTGGACAAGTTGTACTTTTTCTTCAATCTAATCAATAAATTATATTTAATGCACAAAAAGTACTGCTTATACGCTTTAAATAAATATTTAATGGAATTTAATTAAAGAATTAAAGAAGGAATGTATTAGTCTGGGAGAAAACCTTACTTCTTATGCCTCAGAAATTACCTTAAAAATGAAACTAATTGGAGTCAAAGAGGCAAAGAGAATTCCTTCACTTCACTTGAAAGATGAGGGAAATCTGATGAACTAATATTTCTATGAAAAAATATCTTACACTGGTTTCTGTAACTGCAATTGCAGGCTGATTTCAAATAGAGTAAAACCAATAATAAGCCTTTTCCTTAAATTGAAAAATTTCTAATTTAGTATCTGTGAGGGCTTTTTTATTTAAATGTCCAAAAAGATTGTTCTGCCTGTATTTCTGCATCGAAACCTCTTTTCTGGTAACGGTGTCACTGAACACCATCCTTAGCTTCATTCTTCCTCCTTTACACCTCAGCACCCCTACCCACTGCCCCAATACCTGTTAATCTGTATATTAATGGTTCCAAGCTTTGCATGCTCTCCCTGCAATCTTCCTTCAGTTCCATGTTATGGATAGAGCATATCACTTAGTGCCTGGCCCCTGTACCACCTGCATGCTCCTGTGACTCTCCATGGCAAAGAACAACTCAGTTCTGAGTTCAGCAGCACCAATGTTCCTCTCTTCCAGTGATGCCACCAAACTGCCCTTTCCATCCCACACTTGAGACCTTCTTCCCTCTTCTTGCATATAATCTCAGTAACCTGCTTTCTTTTCTAGGCTTTTCCACGTATTTCCAGGTTTAAATCTATGCTTTACCAGCTAAAATGCAGGCCTGCATTTGGTCAAGGTGCTCTGTAGGAAATCATGGCACTGTGTCTCAGCTCCTGCACCGCAGTCCCTTTGCACATAGCAGCAAAAGGGTTTCTTTCCTTTCCCTCTCACAACCCAGATTTCAGCCCTTCCTGTTCCATCTTCTGGCTACACTTAGTGTTGGGTTCAAGCCACTGAATAAAGTCTTAATTCTTAGAACTACTACCACGAATTTTCTGCTTGTCTTTTATTATTACATCCATATAAAACGGAAAACAAAATGATGCATCTTTTTTTTTTTCTACCAATGTTCCTATTCCTATATTCATTTGCATGGTATCTTCTTTATTGCATTCCTAACTGCAGCTCTAACAAACCCAGTGCTACTTGCATCTCTACAAGACCATTAAGATGTATAATTTTTATGTACTTTTATTTTTTGTTTTTCTAAATGCCGATTCTCTTAGGTTCTCTTGCTCTTCAAGCTGAGCACTGAAAAAATGTGCCAAACAAGAATGAACCTGTCCCTGGACAAATTATTCTTGCAGCTTTAGAGGCTGTATTCAGAAACATTTCCCTTTAGCTGAGCAGATGATTCTGCCCCTGGGAAGGTGTGGTCATCAGCATTCACATAATATTAGCATTCATCACATCCCTGAGTGATCTCATCTTTCCACAACCCTAGGGTATCCCTGTTTCTTCACTTTTGCAGCACTCTCTCTCTCTCTCTCTCTCTCTCTCTCTGAACTGGCACTGCAGGCATTACCGTGTTAGCCAGCATTTTAAACCTTTACAAATCTCATACCTATCTCCAGAAATAATGGTCCATACACCTCTGTGTGGAAGCAGTCACTGTTTAGTAAAGCAACAGTCCTGCAAGCTGAAAATGAGCAACACTCCTTTTCTCCCCTATACATTTCATAATACTTTAAAAGTGTCAGGGAACAGGCAGGTGCCTTGGTTTTGCCAGGTAACGCATCTGCTGTGGAGTCCTCATTAGGGAGAGGTGGTGCTGCTGCTTCCCGATGGGACTATCCCTATCAGGACGCCTGTCAGGCATGGATAAAAGGTGCAGCATTTTCTAACCTTCTAAACCCTGTATTTTGTTACTCAAAAGATAAGTAGCACGAAATTCAAATATTGAAACAGTATTGATATTTTTTTTTTTTTCTGAAATGTAGCTGTTGCAATCAGCAGCTACAGGGCACTTAGACTGGCATGGGTCACCAGTGGTGGGAGAACAGCCCCTTCCTGACACCACCTTCCACTGGCTTTAGAATTCACTGAAAACAGGCTCAGGTCTGTGCCAACAGGGGCAGCTGGGTGAGGAAAACAAAGGTGCCCTTCAGATCTGAACTTGGTGAAACAATGAGCAGAAGAGCTCCAGTAAGTTCCTACCTACAGGACAGTTGGTCTTAAAGCCCACAAGCTTGAACTTTGGCAGGATAAATATTCTCAAGCATGGTTTAGGAGAGAGATGGATGCATGGAGTGCACACTTAGAATTTAAAGACATGGGATGGACATCCAGTGCCTGAGTCACCTGCACCACGGCCCCAGTTAGTTCACTAGGATAAATAAATAAAAGCATTGTTTTCCAGATGCATTTGGATGTTGGTGCCTGGCTCCTCAGCAGAAGAGAGGAGGTTGATGCTGGAGAACCAGCAGTGAGTGAGCTCAGTTTCAGCCACCCAGCAGAATGCAAACAGACACCTCAGAAAATCATACATAGTCCTCTCTGTCAAGGTCTGATGGAGGTTACAGGCTCTGTGAAGCCTCAGAGAAGAAGTGGAAAAGCAAAGTACTTTTTTAGGGAATCTCAAAGCAATTCAGGGAACAATATGTGCATGTAGACCTAATTTCAAGAGAAAAGGACTTCTTGAGCATGGCTGCTACTCTGTTCTTACCTGAGGTAAATGTTCTGAGATGCACAAAATACAAAATACCCCATGAGTTTTCTTAGGTGGAAACAGAGCTAATTTTTCTTGTTCAGAAGGTGAAGGGCTCATAGGGAAAAAAGTTATTTGAATGGGTGGTTGATGAGAAATTAGGACATCCAGCACCTTCAAGAAAAGCCTAATGGATACTCCAGGCCAGTGGAGCAGGAAAGAAGAGCCTCCTACCCATCTCCATGTAAAGTATCTACCTGTGTCTGTTCAGATGTGATGGCTGAGTACCAAGGAAGAGGTGAGTACATAAAAATAAGTATCCTTGTATTCAGCACTTTGGATGCTAAAGCATTGCTGAGTCACACCTGCTTGTTCTAAAACAAGAAAAAAAACCCCAAAAGTTTAATGACTTACCAGAATTTCAACAGTAAGGCTGTGAAAGCACTTGAACTGTGTCCTCCTGGGCACGTCAGCCACAAGCAGCAAACTGAATTCTGGCAGGGAATTCTTATGGTGAGTGCAGTGCTGAAAGCACAGGCAGTGGTTTCCACATTCCTTCTGTGACCTGTAAGGAAGGCAATCTGTGAGTCTTTCAGAGAAAGAAAAGCAGACAGACAGAGGGAAAGGAATGAATTAAACACTCAGTTCCCAGGATGCCCTCTTTAGCCATTCTGTACACTGTTAAAACACCTTGGAAAGAACTGGTGCTTTCCTGTAAGGTAGGGAAACAGCCTTGTAGCTCCTGCCTTTCTTCAGAACAGCAGCTGGAGTCTCAGAAAAAGGAATACAAAAGGAATACCCTCAGCTCTCGAGCTGGTATTTTACTAAAAGGAAAAATAGTCACAAACTGGGAGGTACAGGGACTGCACTGCATAACCAGACTGCTGGCTCAGATTGCAGGTTTCTAGGTCTACCATGAGGTATGAAAGTTGCCTTAAGACCATGATTGAAGCAAAATGCTTCATACCCACACTGATTTTAGAGTGGAAAATCTTAAAGCCAATGAATAATCTGACCAGAAATCTCACCCAGGAAAGAAAATAATCAATGATAGACTGTGGCAGAAGGTTGTGGGTTACAATTTACTGCCACAACCTGGGATCAGAGCCCTGGATGAAACAGAGCACTTGGAATCACAGGTTGTTACTGCCTTCAGCAGCTACAGAGTCACGAGACTCCCTAACCCACTGGGGAGAGAGGTGGTTTGCCATGATTTTTGCTGTTCTCTTTGGAATATGGTGAAATTTTGCCCACGGAAAATAAAATACCCATACTAGTTGAGATTTTTTTTTTCTTTTTGGCCCTTTGAAAGGGATATAAACAGGTGGAGTTTTCTCCCTTTCTTTCAAAAAGAAAAAGAAAAAAACAA
>VWYP01032445.1:40332-92336 GCA_013400435.1 Pycnonotus jocosus
TAACCAAACAAACTCAAAAATCCCAAAAGAAAACAAACAAAAACCAAAAAGACCACACAACCCCGCACCAAACCTAAGATAATTTAGTACTGAATTTAATGAGCAGAACTGCAATCTCAGTACTACTGTTAAACAATTTAACATGTGAGTAATGCTAGATCTGCCATTCTATCCATCTATTTTGCTTTACATCTATTAAACCTGACCCGTGGGAAGCATCTCTCAACCCACCTGGAAGTATGGAACTTATTGCTCAGTACCCCAGAGCCATTTCTATGGGTTTACATAATCTCCATATCTGCTCAGCTGCTTTGACACCACCAACAAATGGACTGAGTCAGATTGATTCTTGGGAGGGTTTTTGCAATCCAGATGGTTTTTTGCAGAAGAAACAGGATGTATACAATCCATCCACTAAAGCTCTTAAATAAAAAGTTATTTTGACTCCCCCTCCCCCAAATGTTAAAAAGGAGAGAGAAAAAGTAGTGACTTCTAGAAGGAAACCTTGCATGCACATTACTTGGTCCCAGCCTCCCCTTTTCTCCCACCAGACATGTCTCATGCCTTTTCCCCTTTATTCAAACAACTAATTCCTTTGGTTTACTGGTACTGAATGATGAAAGCACCATTGCCTGAGATGCAAAGGGAAGCATAAACCAAATGCATGTACATACACATTACATTCAGGCCAATGTCATAAAAAAATAGAAATGCTCTTTTCCAGTTTGCCTGTTCACTTAGCTGAACACTTTAAAGAATGCTGACAGTTCTCCTGACCCATTTCCCTGGGTTTTGGTGGCTTACCAAAAGCCAAATGAACAAACGTGGTCAAATGGTCACTATCATTTGGTCCATAATGAAGCTATTTGATGGGCTGTCATTAAATTATTCAATTACATTACGGGATACAAACACTTCTGTAACTTTTACAGCCTCTGTCTAATTCCAACAGATTTCTGCTATTGAAGGGGACAGAAGATGCAAAGGGTTCACCTAAGAATGGTGTAAAAAATTTCTTCAATAAGAAATTTCATGGCAGTTCAAGGCTCTGAATATAGCAGATATTTACAGGAAGCACAGGAAAACAGACAAGGTAACACAGACATCAGATCAAACTCTTAAATGTTGGAGACAGTGTGTCCCCACTCTTTACTCCTTTGTCAGTGTACATTTCTCACTGCTACATCACAATCCAAATAATAGCTCGGAGAAAATGAGTATTAGCATATGGAAAAATCAGAGAGCTTTGAACAATTAGTTTTGATTTTTTTTCAACCCATGTACTTCAGTATTAGATTTAAATGGCAGGAGCATAATGAAAATGGGATGCCCACGGTGCTCACAGTAAATAACCATGTAAAACCAACCCAAAACTCCTGTTGATATCAGTGAATAATCTGCCTTTCTGTTCCTGGGGACTAGGGTGAAAGCAGGCTTGTCCATGCTCCCAGTTCTACCAATCACTTAAGGTGTCCTTGGAACAATGGTAGCAAAATTCCTGCAAATGCCTGCCCAAATAGTTTTGCTGGGCTTAAAATTATGTTTGTTGTGTTTAGCTTATATCAAGCAAATGAACTAAGCTGTACTGAAAAAAACCAAAACCCATTAAGGGAGGACCAAACACCCACAGCATTAACCTATTTGTTTTGTTTTGTCATGTAATTACACTGGAATAGCAATTTTGACAAACACTCTTTTGTGGACAAGGTCTTGGAATCGTTTTTAGACCAAAGCAAAAGCGGTCAGAAACCGAGAGACCAGCCTTTCACACCACCACATGAGGCTTGACCCTTGATGTCAGTGCAACAATTACTGCAAAAAATTGAAGCTGGAATGATTCAACAAATTAGAAGTTGTTTGGAAGACCACAACAATTATCAGCTAACAGCAAGGCAACACTTTCTTATTCCTAGTACAAAGGATTTGATTCTCACACAAGTTCCTGCTGAAGAATAAGAATGGAAATGAAAGAAAGAACCTTGAAAATTCCACTAGTTTCTAGGAAAGAGAAATCCTTCTCATGGAACAGAGTACAAGACAACAGAGCAATTACATTTTAACAGAAATGCCACTGCTCTGGAAGCAAACTTCAAACTGTAACTATCAGCTCATATCTTTAAGGATCTAAATCACTGCAGTAGTGCCTCTGGAAGAAAAGCCAAGGTGTGAAAGGAGCAGAAGTCAATAATGTAGTTACAAGGCTCATCTGACTTACCAAGTTTAATATTCAAAATGGGGGAAAAATTAAATCTTTGTGCAGAAATGCTTTGTTGTGGCTTTTATTATCCTGGTACACACACACACATATTTAATCAAGGTGTTAGACTTCACTCTGCACTCCTGAAAACTAGCATTGATACCCCGACAAGCTGTCACACAGAGTAAGCTAAAGTCAAGATTTAAGACCCTAAATTCTTTGAATTTTTTTTTCAGACTGTATCTGTTCAAATCTCATTCAGTTTCCTGCTGTCCCTTGCTCCTTGTCTAATGGTACAAGGGGCAAGCCCATTGAAATGAAATTTTACGCCCAAATAAAAACCCTGACATAACAGGTACACATGGTATTTATTTTTCCTCTGATGCTGGTATACTTTTTATTCTCAGATTTGTAAGCAGATAATTTTGGTATTAGTCATCAGTGAAGAACCCTCCCCCCAGACTATTTTCAGGAACACAGACAAAACCTTCTTGCTTGATTTCTTCCTCTTGAGTTAAGTCGGTTCGTCCTCTACTGACTTCTGCTTCCTACAAAGCAAACCCCAAAGCTCCCAAGCTTACTGCACCACTGTAATTGTTCCAGAGTCAGATAGTTTAGCTGTTTACTGCTCTGGTGATATATTTTGCCATTGGAATCCCTGAATATCCTTTGTTTTCTCCCATCCTCTAGATAATACACATTCAGACTTATTATGAACAGTGTACCAGGATTCTTCAGATATGATGGCCATTTTACATACCATTATCATGCTCTTCTTCAGTCTTAAATCCCCCTAATTCTCTGTCCTCATTCTCTTTCTCCTTGACCATTCCCACTGTCAAAGCCAGTGTCAGTTAAAAGAGAACAGCTTCTACTCTTCACTCACGAGCAGTTCTAAGGGTAAAAACGGTCCTTATCAGCTACTGAAGGCTACTGCCCATCTTCTGTTTCTCATTTCCACTCTCTTTTTCCTTGTCTTCTTGGGCAGTACAAAGGAAGAGAAGCATTTCAGTTGACTGGCTCATTTGGCAGGTGTTTCAGCTTTGGCTCTTACCCTGAAAGACTGAGTAACTACTATCCCTTAGGAGAAAGGATATCTCCAAAGAGATGCCTGGCAGAAAGCAGGGTTCAAGGGTATCAGCATGATACCAAGGCAAAGGCAGGATTGTTCCATCAGAAAAGTGCTCTGGCCCCTGGCACAACACATGAGACAAGAAGAGAAGGGAATATACACCTAATAAGATTACACTAGGGTTTTTTACACTACACTTCTTACACACTAGTAAGAAACTCTAGCTCTAGTATTTACAGGTGCACTGCATTCACAAAGAGTCCACTTTATAGAGCCACTGTGGACACTGAAAGACTGTAACTTAGAGGAAGAAAACTTAGGATTAAGACTTGCAGCTGGATGAGGTTCTTCTAGAAAAGGCAGTTAATACACAGTGCCAAGGTTTCAAATGGTTTAAACACAATTCTAGTAGAAGTCTTCAGTATTTAGACAGTCAAGAACCTGTATTTTGAAGGAACTGCACTGAAAGCAAGACCCAAATGGCATAGAAGAGATTGATATTTAAACCTGCTGCCTCAAAGAACAACCAACCAAATTATTTTCCATTCAGTCGGGGAAGTTTAGCAAGTAACAACTGAACTTAAATCAGATCCTTCTGTCTAAGACATTGTTCTCATATGTGGTTTTAAGAACTCAAATGGCAGCATGTTAACCTTAATTATTCCTTGTTTAGCTTGCAGCATTTAAATAACACATCTGTTTTTACAGATACAGCATCCTAATACGTGCTCCCCTGCCCCCAGCTTGGGAGGAAGAAGGGCATTTGTCTACTAATTTTGCTCTGTAAGTGGGAAATGTTATTCATCACAGAGAACATGGATGCAATTAAGTAACCACACTGAGAGCTGCTGTTCTGTTTCTTAAAGCACCAAGTTAACTTGAGCTGGCTTTGTCCTCACCAAAGCAGGATGGTTCCTTTGTCCAGGCTGGAGAAGTTCAGACAAAATGCCAAGCCTGGTCACGCTCACTGGACGGATGGAGCTGAGCAGAGAATCCTGAAGAGGAAGGAATGATGAGCTCCTGACAAAACATGGCTGAGGAAGAGAAGATTTGGGCATCTTCATCCTATGCAGAGGGGACTGAGGAGGCATTTTTACTGCTGCATATCCAGTTGAAGATGGGTGCTAATGAGGTGTCACTCATGCAATTTTGCCATGGCACACACCGGGGCACAGTGGGGCCCTCCCCGTGGGGTTAGTGGGATCAATTTATGTGAAGGGAATGTTCCACATGGCTTGGCCTTGAGGAAGCTTGCTAAGCACAAAGGAGGATTTGCAGGTTACCTAATTAGCCTGTGAATTCACATTATGGGGATTTTTGACAAACAGGGTAAGAAGCATCTCTCAGGAATAACACACGTATTGGGCACTTGTATCCAGTCAGAGAAGGAAGAGTCAATACTACAAGGTATGGCTGTTATTATTTCTACATGCTTTATTTCCTTTTAAAGGTGTTTTTTTCCCCTCCTTCTTCTTCTAAAGGTTTTTTTTTTTTACAGTTCAGGAACTTAAAAATACTGACTGTGGCCAAAAGAAATTTCTCTCTTAGAACAGGAAGGTCATATGCAGATCCCCAGGCTAGTAATTTTTTCCCTCTCAGACATAAATTAATTTGGTTACAAACTAAATTAAACATAAAATTGGTCCTTAAAGAAGATCTTTCATTCCTAAGATCCCTGGCTGAACAAAGCAGGCTCACTGGACTTATCACAGAGTTAAAACTCATTGAAATCTTATATACCAGCTTTACTCAGATTCCATAGACTGCACGGACTTCCAGGATATCAAGCAATTACCTCCAATTAAGTTATTGTTCTAAGAACCAAAGTTCCTTAGTCACAAAAGAAATGGGATGCAGATTGATCATAAACAAACAGAAGCACTTGTCTCTCCCCGTGTCACCTCAATCTACATGCAAAATGTTTTAGAGTCAGTGTTAATACATAAAGTTTCAGGAATTTATCACTTCAAGGATTTCACTGTAAGCAAAGGCAAACTGCAGTTCTGTTACCACAGAGGATAATGGAAAAACTCCTGAAAAAGGCACTTCATGTGAAGAAAATGTGAAGCCAGTTAACAGAAAAAATTATAGTCAACAAGAGAAAACAATCTCGAGTTCTTTAATGAGAAAACCAATTCTTCAAACATATGATCACCTAGCACTGAAGAAGAATTAAAGAGAAGAGGATATGGCCATCAAATGGAACAATAATTCATGCTATAGAGGAAGAACACTGATAGGTACAACAAGAAAAGCGGGGAGACAAAGTTCTGAGTATGTACACTGAGAAACTGGTGTGCAGTGTTCAGAGGAACACATAAAGAACAATGTGAGACAGAAGACTCTCTATGACCTTTATCTATCTTTTGTTTTGTTCAGATTTCTGAGAAGTTTGCCATGCTGTCTGCAGAAATCTGCTCCCAAGCTGGAGAGTGTTTATGGAACAGCAAGTCCCCATCATAAATCCTTACCAGAATAAGGCAGGACAGGGGATGGTACAATGAGGGACCACCTCTTGTTCTTAATACCTACTAGCTGCCTCACAACACCATCAGATACTTTACCCTGAAATATCTGTGACCTTAAGGTAAATCCTGAACAGGGCAAACAGAGCTCAGGTGCATTTTGAGCAGTTCTCTGCTTAGATGATATCCCCCTCCCTAACTCCATAAAGGCACTGCACAGTACTGTGTTGCACTGTCATGGATCTGCTATAGCATTTCATTCTCCCATGCTACAAGGGAATGGCTTTATTTTTGCTTCTTTCACTCTCTTCATGCTACAAGGGAATGGCTATGAAACACCACCTTCACAGGACTGGACTATGAAGCAGCAGGTGTACTGTTTATATTGCAGAAATCTGTCTCAAAAATCCATCAGGCTGCTAGCTGATGTCAACACTGACTATTCAGGCATTGAAAAGATGTTTCAGGGAAACAGATTTGTCTTTCAGGAACTTTGCATTTACTAGTTGCCCAAGCCACTAGTTATGGAAGTTACTGCTTACTCAAGGCTCCAGCCACCAAGAGCTGCACTCTGGCATGTCAAAATCCCATCGGCAGTAATGTTCAGAGAGATCAGATGGCTCAGGAAACAGAACCATGATGTCACAGGAACTGAAGGAAAACAGCAGCTCGGTCTGGAAGTGTGACCTGTGTGCAACCCACAGGGCTTCTGACAAAATGCAGAACACTCTGTAAAACATTTCCATCAGGGTATGCCAGTGGCACTGGCAATGAAGTGTACTCAGCACTGACACTGAAGCCATGCAAGTCAACCAGTGAGACTGAACTGCACCAGACCAATAATTTGATTACATCACTGAGGACACAGATGGATGAGGACGCAATGTACAGTTTATCTCTTCTCTGGAGACTCCAAGTGAGATCACTGATTACATCCAGACTGGAGACACTGAGGTGGAAGTGCAGTGCAAACATCTGTAGGACTGAAGAGCTCCAGGCAAAAATTTCTGTGTTGGACACTGGGGTTCATCACCCAAAATTGTATTTGGTAGGCAAATAATGCAGGCTGCCAGATGACCAAATGCAGGGTTTCACAGAGTTGCTTTTCTGTGTTTAGAAATATTTTGTCTTCAAGGGTACAAATTCTTTAATGAAGAAATATTTCCCTTCAGGTATTTTATTTACAGGCAGTAGAAGCCATTGCCATCATGCCCTTTACAAGGAAGGTGAAAAGGAGTAAGAGAGAAGTGATTTGGTATTTCCCCAACCAGGAAGCAACAAAGGCAGGAAGAGAACCTGGTGATCTGCTTTGCTGACCAGGGCCAGTGCCTGCCTGGTGTGGAACTGCAGAGGACCAGAAACAGAAACATGACAGCTACAAGTGAGAACACATGACTGGAGGCTTAGTAAGAGCACACAGACGGTTTTTCAAGCCTGAATTAATTTCTATGCAGGAATACAAAACCAAACTACCACCTACACATCAAATAAGCTCGATTTTACCATGCCATGACTACATCGTCGCTTTATGTGATGAATGTGACACATTACAGCAGTTTCACACAAGTAAGGGCTCCTCTGTTGTATCCATGTGCCAGTTGCCTTTGTGTGATCTATTACTTAGCAAAGACGCTTCTTTCTGCTGCACCTCTTAGGAGACTGATGGGAAGGAGAAGAATCCTGGCTAAAAATTAGGTAACACTGAATCCCAAATATTGTGCTCAAATAAAGCTTCATGCACATGGTAACTGGATACCAGCTTTGGGGAAGTATATGAGCCACTCTGAAACAAAGCAGAAGAGACAGGTAGGAGATCAGTATTTCTTGAGAGGAAGAAGAGAATTGAAGGAGCAATAAAAATCTTGAAAAATCTTCAATTTTTCTTTTAAATCTGGTCTTTTGCTCTGAAACACAAAGCTCAGAAGTGCAACACGGTCTAAGTTTAATTCAAGGATGCTTTGTTTTCTGTAAAATTGTTGCAGAAAACAAATATATGTATGCGACAAATGTTTAATCAAACACAGATCGAAAGGGAAGAAACATTCAAATTAAGAACACATAAAGCTTTATGCTGAAAAACTCAGCATTTAAAAACATAATATAGAGGGATTTGCCACCAAAGGGAGGCGAGCAATGCTTTTGCACTGATGCAAAGCTCCTGGTTGTTTCAGCCATGAAATGGGGGAGGAAAGGGGAAGGCGGGAAGAGAGGTTTTAAAAATCTGTCACAAATATTTATGCAAAATGTGTTAGTGAACTACACAGGACTTTTGCCTATCCCAGACACCCAGAGAACAATGCAGGAAATTCCATATTCCACTGAGGGAGGATAAAACATTTCAGTAATTTTTTTTTTTCCCTTTCTCCCCTTTCTGCTGTAGGGGCAGCTCTGTGAAACTCCTAGTTGTAATATTAGAGGAAATGTCAGGGAGAAATGCCAATTGAGAGGGAAGGAGATGGTGAACTCTTCTTATACCCAACTGATGTTGCACACATGCATGTGTAGGTAAAAGAAATAAAATTAAAAACTTGAAAAATGCAGACATTTGCCAAGCTCTGGTCTCCTGGGGACAGCTGGAGCCAGTGCCACCACCGCACTGAGACACCAGGGTCCTGCAAAAGGAACTGCTTGGGATTCAATTCCATCATTTTTTTCCCCTGGACTAATTTTCAAATACAATGCTACCGCTTTTTATTCTTTAGAGTATAAGGGGAGGCTCTTTTTTTTTTTTTTTTTTTAATTATAAGATCATAACAGTTTTCCTATATTTTGCCTTATAGCAAACCATTTTATCTCTCATACAGCAAAATGCATTGTATTGGAAATTTAAATGGCACCACATGAGGTGTCTAATCAATCAGTCCTTTTTCCATTAGTCAGCTTGTCTAAATATTGAAAAGTTGAGCACTGGAAGGCTTTTCTATGCTCTGCAAACAAAAAGGTTTGAGATAAATTTCTTCATAAGCTACACCAAAGGAAAGTATTCCCCAAAGCAGTAACTACTGTGCTAATTTCAGAAATACACCTCACAAAACCTGCAGAATTATAAGCATTTTTGGCATTATTACTTACATATTTTTACCATGGATTGCCTTCAAGATAAACACAAAGAAATAAACAACTTTATTTCTTCATTTTGTTTTGATAAAAATAATGAAAACACAACTTAAGCACACTTAGGGAACAATGAAGCCATTGAGAATATTGAGAATATTCAGTAGGTGTATATGTGGCATAGGAAGTGTAGTTACAACTTTTCACAATGCTTTTGTAAAAATAACAGCAAATTTTGGAGAAAGCTACCAGAGACTATTACACACAAAAATATATCCAGTAATAAAACAGCAGACTGAGCCTTTAAAAATTACACAGTTCAATCTGAGTAAAAAAAAACACCCAACCATGTTAATTTAGATTAAATAACAGAAGAGTTGTGGTAGCTTCTGCTTTCAAACTCCAAAAAATGCACACTCTCTCTGAAGCAGCAAATACTTTGCAGCTGTATCCTGCTGCCTTCACTCTCATGCAATCCCATATTATCTTCACAGAATATTCTAGAAAATGGCATTCTGTGGGGCCACAGGACTCAGGATGGGCACATGTAAATCACCTGATCCTCTGGAGGCGGGAGAAAGGCCCTTGGAGTGTTAACAGCAGTCTTTATAGGAAATTTGATTGTTAATTTTAGTAATTAATTGGATTGTTCCTTTCAATAAATGATAGGATACAATTCAGCAATATTTCTCCATCGTGTGTATCAAGAAATGACAAACGTTCATCAACACAGACATCCAAAGCCCTTGCTGGACAAACTCATTTCAAAAGACATGGTCCTTGTGCCAGACACTGGGAGAAATTTATTAAATAAACAACAGAATGTAACATAATTTTCAGAAAAGTCTTAAATGAAACAGCAATCCTTCCAAATTCTGATCTCACAGCTATGACATTTTCTTAATGGCAATGGGAATTATTTCAAGATCTAAAAAACATCCAAGAAAATCAAGCTAGTGCTTTAGACAGCATTTAAAAATTCCAGCTTTTCTATTTCTAGTAACATTGTCACCTGGTACATATACCAAAAATCTGTATTTGTATATTCATGTGTATTTTATTCAATTTAATGTATAATTTATTCAATTATTTTGCTACCTCATTTCATTGTACTGATATTTATGTCTACATATACCAAAATTAAAAAACCCTCAAACCCACTCCCAGTTTAAAATTTTTGACTGTATAACTTAGCCTATTATCCCTGTCAGTATTTACAGCATAATAAAAACATGCCCACTGAAAAAAGAACTCTGCTGCAGCTCATTCAGCAATGTTATAAAACATTCCAAACCTTCAGATACTTCTGATATACCAGTATTGCCATACAATGTGTTTAGGGTTTTTTTCCACCTGCCTTTTCTACCACAAACTTTTCAAAATGAAGGAATAAGCACAGATCGAGCCTGCTGCTTGCAATATAAAAGCTGATTACTGGGCAGAACTCAGGAGAAAAGGGATTTATTCGTGTTGGAAGCACTGAAAGCAATTCAGACTTTCTGGATTACATCACTGGAAGCAGTATGTCATTTGTTCCAATTGATGCCATTTGCTCACAGAAAGCCAGTATTTTACAAAGCACCTTGGAATATTTCTACTTTCCTTCCTCCTGACACTGTGATCACTCACTTCCAGCTGACACATGGAACACGTGGGGCAGGCAGAGCAGAAGAACTGTCTGACAAATACATTTTACCCCAACCAAACTAATCATAACAGATGCAATGCTGCATCAAACAGAGCTTGAAGCATCCCCTTGTAACTAAAAATGTCAAAAGAATTTCCCCCATTCTGCTCATACAGTGACCTTGGATAACTTCGAGCTGTTCTTGTGGGATTTGGAGCTCTGTTCCCAAATGGATGTGAGATGAGGTAATGCCATTCAAACGGGGCTGTGCACTGAAACATTACATGCAGAACTCAAACTTCTTGGCCCCAGTTCTAACCCTGCAAGTACAGTTAACTGGGTCCATGGAATTTCTCAACTCCCACTGCTGCTTTCTCCGCTTCTAGATTTCAAGAGTGCCAGCTCCATATGGACAATAACCTAATAAATGATATTTCAAATGAACACCACAGAAGCACCGGCCTAAAAGGAGTACAGATTTGTGCTGTTCACCCACACCATGCACTGCAGGATGAGGCTGTGCTGTGTCTGCTCTGTCACCACAGCACGAACGCAGCCACCCAACAGCAGGGGAGGGTTTAAATTACCAAGGGACACTCCTTTTTAAAAGTGTTTTAGCTATTGGCTCTGTCTGAAGCACAGCATAAGCACATTTTTAAACTGACTCAATAAACACATTTTCAAATTGAGGACAATTAGAATCGAGCAACTTCATTCCATGTCCTTAAAACTGAATAAAGTTGTGAAAAAATATGTTCTGTATGATTTGACCTGTGAAAAAGAATACCATGCATTTTAAAACCTCTGGAATAACAGTGGCACAATCAATGCAGGTATTAATTAATACATGCAGAAGCTGAGCGTGTGTTAAGTGAAACAGATGGGGTTTGGTACCTGTCTCAATCTGTTTACCCCACAAATACATTGTGCTAAGCTTCTAAAATCTGCTAACACTGAACTCTCAGAAAGCAAGAATTCACCAGGGCATAAACTTGTGCCATATCAATGAAATATCCATAAACTACTCACAGAGTTCTACAGATATCCATAGCTACAGAGATACAATGAGGTAAGTTTCCTACTGTTGTGGGTTTTGTTTTTTGGTGGGGTTTTTTTTGTTTGTTTATTTTTAAGAAAGCAATACAGAAAAATCACCAGCCAACTAGTAGAAGGCTAGACATTGAGGTTTAAACAAATTGCTGAGTCTTTGGTTCATCTCTGGCAGAGTTCTTTAAATTTAAAATGCATATCGCTTGTTTTTAAAATATCCACATCAAAATAAAATAAAAGACAAATTCAAAAAGAAAACAGAATCAGAGAAGCAATGATGTTCCCCCTTAACTTCTTCATCTTGAGGGGTCAGTGATAGATTTTAGTCTATGCCTCAAATCCTGTTCACAATTTTAAATGGAACTGTGAAATGGCATGTCTGGCGACTGCATAAATCACCAGTGCAGTATAAACAACTGCACATGCACAGCCCAGGAAAAGGCACACACTCACGGTTTCAGTCCTGTGTCTTCTTTAATAAGAACAAAAGTTCGAGGCAGAGAACACCCCAAAGTAGGCTGAACAACACCATAAAGTATGTGGAACAAGGACAGTGCTGCAGATGCTCCCTAAGCTGCAGATGGTACTAAAGCAGATTTTAAGATAAAGATGAAAATTAATCCTCCTAAATTCACTCCTCCTTGTTCCTCTTCTGGGAACACACACACACATCCATGGCACACGCCACCAAGGAAAAAGCAATACCAAATACATTCACAGCATAGAAGTTATTTACAACTTCTTGCTCTGGGTGACCAAACGTTAACAAAGATCTGTGCTGGGAGAACCAGCTTTAGGATTTTACTTCTCTTCTGAATTGGACACAAGCTGACAGCTCCAATTACAATTGATACTTCACTTTGCTGTAGCGATTTTCTTCAGCATGACATCAGAATTCGTAACTCTTCATACCATACAACTCCCAGAACATGGGAAGTTGTGCAGACAAACACGAGTGTAAATATTCTCAGATATAAGCTTTCTGTAAAGCCTCCACAGAAGGCGGTGTTTGCAGCACTACAGTGAAGCCTTTTGGAGCCCGAGGCTGTGTCTCGAAGGCAGCACGGGCAGGACAGGCAGGCTCTGGGCCAATGTCACCCCTGGCTCACTCCCTGAATCACACCCGTCTCACCCCTGTCTCAGCTCTGGATCCTGTCCCTGGATCACTCCCAGGTCAGTCCCTGGATGTCCCCTCTCGCACCTGTCCCATCCCTGTCCCATCCCCTCATCCCCCCGGGCCCGCTCTCCAGCCCTGCCCGCGGGCCTTGTCTTCCCTGTGCCGCCACCTGCCGGCCGCGCCCGGCCCTGCAGCGCCCGCTCCCGCAGGAACGTCGGCCCCCGCAGGAACCTCCACCCGCACCAACCCCGGCTCCCGCAGGAACCTCCACCCGCACCAACTCCAGCCCCCGCAGGAACCTCCATCCGCACCAACCCCGGCCCCCGCAGGAACCTCCACCCGCACCAACTCCCGCTCCCGCAGGAACCTCCACCCGCACCAACTCCGGCTCCCGCAGGAACCTCCACCCGCACCAACTCCGGCCCCCGAACCTCTGCTCTCGCACTAACTCCGGCTCCCACGTCCTGCCCAACCCCCTGGGGACGGCCTGCACTTAGAGATGAACATGGCTTTTCTTGGCCTGGAAAAACTACGTCTCAAAATGTTGTCCATGGCCATAAGGCATTTCATAATTGCAACTTTTTTTTTACATTACAATTTTTTTCCAGATCCTTGAGACTGAAAAAAATCTGTTTTCCAGCACTAGTAAAACTTTCTGAATCTCTTATTCATTCTTGTCAAAGAACACTGTGTCTTGAAGTTTATATGCAACCACTTGCACATGAAATTTTTCTGCATTTCCTGATAAAACTCAGAAGGGCAGTAGAATGTTATGCCATGACCTAAGAGCATAATAACCAAAATGCAACATAACTTATCTCAAAGCAAGCTCAGTGTGCAAAGTACTTTTCAATTAACAATTTATTTTAATGCCACATTCTACTTCAAGGGCTTTTCCACCCCCAAAACCTGGTGGGATGGACAGCCTGCCTGGAGTGCGTTTACACCAACACACAGAGCAGGAGCAACAACCAGAAGGAGCTGGAAGTCACTGTGCAGCAGGAAAACTCTGACAGAGACACAGAGGCATGGTGAGATGACTGGCACACCAGGAGGGCTGCAATGGGTGGCTACAAACCCTTCAGGAGGTTCAGGCAACGAAGGGGAGGTGGTGGGAAAGGCCTGTGTGATTGGGGGTTTGGATTGTCTGGAACAGACAGAAGTGAGTGTTGATGGTTTTATCAGCGAATACCAACAAGGCAGGCATCCTGGTGGGAGTCTGCTACAGACCACCCAACCAGGACAAAGAGCTGGATGAAATATTCTATTATATTATAATATTAGAACATTCTCTGGGAGAAGTCTTGTGATTGCTACCATTGTTCTCATGGAGACCTTCAACTTACCAGATACTGGAAATTCAACACAGGGAAACAGTCCAGGAGGTTCCTGGAGTTTTCAATTTTCAGAGAAGAAAGGAAAGATGAGCAGAACAGCCACCTTGGACTGCTGGAGAGCAGATTTTGGCCAGTTCAGGAGGTGGGCTGACAGACTCTCTGGGTAGGCAGTCCTGAAGGAGAAAGAAGTCCAGGATGGCTGGAAAATTTTCATGGAAGAAATCCTAAAGCAGGCTGTCCCCATGTGCCCAAGGACAAGCCAGCAGTGAAGATCAGCCTGGCCAACAAGCAGCTTTGTTTGGAACTCAAGGTGCAAGAAGAAAATTTATGGCCTTTGGAAGAAGGGACAGGCAGCTCAGGAGAACTTCAAAGATGTTGTGAGGTCATGCAGGGAGAAAATTAGAAGGGCTGAAGCCCAGCTAGAACTTCATGTCTTATTTCCAACAACAAAAACTAATTTCTATTAATGTATTAGCAACAAAGGAGGGCCAAGGAGAATCTTCAACCTTTGTCCTACAGTGACAAAGAATGAGGAGAATGCTCAAATAAGCCCAGTGGTTCTCGTGGCACCCAGCCACCTGAGCTGGAAGATGCAAAGGGTGCAAAGTTCAGGCACAGCAGTTCATGAGGAGTCTACATCCCAACTCACAGCAGAATCATGACTGCATCCTCAGGTATGTGACCAGATTTTAGGGAAAAGAATTGAAAGAGGGATCGTTGTGTTCAATGTTTCCTTGTGCTCAATGACTGTGCACTCCTGCAGACTCATCCTACTGCACTACTATTTCAGTCCTTCAGCAAATGCTCTACTGAGCAGATGCCTCTAAAGAAAGTCAGGTAAGGGCTCCATCAAATTCTCAGGGCTTCAAAACAGACACTTTAAAAGGGTTATGATAACAAAATCAAGAAAGACTTGGGAAATGTTATTTTCAGTGCAATTACAGTCTCAGAAAATAGTTTTTAATACAGTAGATTTGATGTTTGCCTGTTTTAATTTTCAGAAATGTAATAATCTATGGGACTAAAATAAGAAAGCATGTTTGGTTGTTTTTTTTTTCCATTTTCAAACATAAATCAAACAATAGATGAAGGAGAAGTTTACACAACATGCAGCCAGCTGAACACCAAAACAAGTCAGTAACTTGTATGATTATCAAGAGAACAACATCATATTGACTTCACGGGTAATTAAGCTCAAGAGTCCTCGACTCTGACATAGCATTTCTTCCTAAAGACTTCATAAAATACATAATAGTCCAATAGTGTATTTGGATCATGTAACTTACACCAAAGGCATTCTGAACCACTTTTCCAGAAAAACTACTCATTTTGAAGGCAAACATGGCAAATACTGAAGGTGTGGCAATATGAAACATACAAACACAAGCACGAACAAACACCAAGGAATGAGCAGGGACACACGGCCTTTTCCATACTTCAGGCAGTAAGATTACTGTGAGCTACTCCAGGAGCAAGAGTTTTGTAGGTGCCACCACGTGATTAACATGCATGCATCCCACTGTACTTCAGAATTCCCCATGCCCAGTACTGAGACAAGCAGCTTTTTAAACTGGAGCAGAGTTTATGCAGACCAGATGCAACCATAAAAATACAAACCACTTGAACCTTAATAAAATACACAGTAATGGAAATGTTGTAAAACAGATACTAAACCCATAAAATATTAACAAGCTTAATCAAAATGGACCAGGGTCAAAACCACTAAGTCCAACCATCATTTACAGAAAGACAACAAACACCAGATGTATTCTGATTTGGGGCAAGAGGAGGAGAAAAAACCTCCAAACCTATTTTCAGCATCGTAGCAATCTACAAGACAAAATACACAGAGCATTTAATATTTCACTGACTTGAAAAGTTACAGGTCTGTTACTAAAACTCACTCGGTCACAACTCATAATCTATTCTGTAAAAGAGACATCTGGCATGTGTTAATAATATACAAAATGAGGGCAGTTGGCATTTCTCTCCCCTCAGTCCCTTCTTTAATGCTATTTTCTGAAGAAATTTGCAAAACTCTTCTGAACAAATAACTCCAACTTTAATGCAGATCTATAAAATCCTAAATATTTTTTAAAGGCAAAGGTCCTTATAACTTAGTATTTCTTACATGTATGTGAGGTCACATTTTGGTCATAAAAAGTAACATCTATGTGAGTCTGAAAATGAAGTAACATATATTTTTGTCTATATCTATATAGATATAACTATGCAAATGTGACAAACCAAGAAAATGCTCCTCCTGAAAATGATCTGCCACATCTGAACATTTTACCTCAGTGTTTTCCTTTTTGCAGGAATGCAGTTGCCTGTTTACCAAACTTTCTGAACCACTTCAGTTCCTTCAAGGCAAACACTACATTCCTTACTATGGTTTGATATTGGTATGATCTGTGACTGCAAATACCATGGGTTTACAAAATACAGTTTATTAACCATTATCCTACAGGGCAATTGTAGTAATCAACTCTATACTGATTTTGAAAGCAGCAGAAAGGTATTTTTACAGTTATAGATTATCAAGTTTAGGATTCACTTCTCTGAGGTGATTGCTGTGCTCTCAACAGATCCAGGCAAGTTAGCAGACCTTCATGCACATGTGGATCAAAACCTCTAATTCTTTGCAGTCCAAGCATTTAAAAAGCCTAAAAATTTATAAAGCATGCAAGCATTTTCCTGGGTGGGGAACACTTGATCTTCCTTTTTTCCCCCCCTTCTGCAATAAAAGTGAAGATCTGTGGCTCAGTAACCGTAGCTTCAGAAAAAACACCAAGTGTCATGAGACAGACATGAAAATCACAAAGAACTGGCAAGAATTTCCTAGAGCAGGATTGAAGTGTGAGACTGCCAAAGGAACTGAACTACCTAGCAGCCAAGTGGCTCATGCAGTTTTCTAAAAGCAAATAGAATTGCATTCCAGATCGTCACATAAAATGAATGATGTGGGGAGGTTTTGGCTACTCGGGCAGGGGGGAGAAAAAATTAAGGATTAACAGCGTGAAGCATTGCCATGGATCTTCCCAGGAGACTGGGATCTCACTCATTAGAAGTTTTTATGAATAGGTTAGACAGGCATCTGTTGGGAATGAAGTAAGTACAGTTTATCCCCTCTCCAGGCAAAGGAGTGGCCAGCATAACATCTGGGGGGCTCTTTGAATCCTACTCTCTGTGATGCTATACTCTGCAAGTGGAGAATGGAAAAACACTTCCCAAACAGTATTCAAGTCTTGCTGCAGTGCTTTGAAAAGGAGAGCAGGGCACTGAGAGCTTGGAAAGTTCAAGCTGAATGTTCTTTACCCAGTACTGCTATTCTCTAGCTCAGTGAAAATTATTTCATGCATTGCTTGAGAAATCTCCAAATATGGCCACTGCTGACAGATTTAAAGTTTTCCTACTCTGAATTCCCTGGAAGCTACAGTTTTTCTTTCTTTATTTTTCTTTTTCCTTTTCCCTGGAAAGGAAATTCCTTTATTCTCTTTAAGGATACACAGAAGCAAGCACATATTTCAACACAGTGTATCAACGCTGCCCTGATCTGTCCCCCATCAGATCTCACCCTGTAAAGCTCCCCAAACAAATTTGTCACAGACAGGTAATACTCCTGACAAATACTGACCTTTAATGACTGCTACAAGTAGCTACATCTTGAACTGAGTGGATATATTATGTCACTTGATATTTAAGGCATCAATCCTAATTTTATTTATGTGAACACACGTGTGTATGTATGGGAAAATCCCCTGTGGGGAGAAAGAGAGATTATAGCAAATGTGCCCAACATCATAGCAAAGCGAGGGGATCCACCCAGGAGAGGCCCCTCCTCGCTGGGATTGAGGGACCTTGATTCTGACCCATCTTTCTGGAAACTGTTACTTTAAGCCCAATTTTACCCCCTGTTGAGTGAGAACAAACCCCAGGCTCATGTGCAGACTCAGAGCTGGGGTGGAACAGGTCAGGCTCACACGGGGAGCTGCCTGCCAGGGGCATCTCCAGGGCCATTGCCAAACTCCAGAGATATTTTAGAGGCCTTGAAGTAGCCAAAGCTGAACTTGCTGTGAAAAACTGAATGTAAAAACAGAAAGGCCAAACTTCCCCCAGAACGCAGTCCTGGGAAGCAGCTGAGAGCCTGAATGAATGGATGCATGGCTATACAACACATCCCAAGGCTCCCATCCTGGCCAGGTGCAGCTGCAGAGGGAACAGGGGCATGAGCCCTGCTGTCCCTTCTCCCAGGGGCACAGCAGGCTGGCCCAGAGCCACATCACCCCTTGGGCCAGCCACAGCCTGAGATGGCCACTGCCCTTGTCACCACGGCACCCAGGGGCAACACCCCTGCAGTCACCTCCAGGCTGGACACCAGGCACTCTGCAGCAAAAGCAATACCCAAGCAAGTTACAGCCTGTCACCATGAGATCTCCTCTTGGAGATTGTAAATCTATTTAAACTTGCAGTAGAGAGTGTTTATACTGCATGTGTGCTGTGTGGTTTCCTTTGTTTTTTTTAAATAACTACAGAGTCAAACACTAGGAGACCTATCCTGAGCTGCAGAAAACTGAGGAATGGCATCACCAGTGAACCACAAGCCACTGGCATTTTCTAAACTTCATCCTGTGCTTCCACAATATTCTCTGCACACCTGAATTCAAGAACATCTCCAGGTAATCTGCAGACATTGTTTGAAAGGGAAAAAAATCTTTTTCCTTGTAACATTTCACTGCATTGTGAATGTTGCTTAATTCTTATACTGAAGAAAGGGAAAAAACCCCTCTCAGTTCACCTTCTGTACACCACTAATAATTTATGTATTTTTTATTATGTCTGTCCTTATTTATGCCCTACCTCATATAACTAATCTCTTTCATTCCTATATGTCTTCATTTAGGAGCTTCTCTGCATTTTCAGTTAATTACTGTGTTTAAAATGAGAGTGTTCTTTTTCTAGGTAACTTTACTGACAAAGTATCTACTATGACAGAGTATGTCACATATTATGTAGCTCAAATTAAGGACAGAAAAACATTAGAGTATTTCTTCAATCCTTATGAAAAAAAGAAGAAAAAGAAAAAAAAAAAAGAGGTTCCTTTTCTTTTTTTCCACCTCAGCCCCAACTCTCTATTGCTGATTTCCATTTCAGTGTTTGTGAATAATATCATCATTTCTCAAGTCCTATTGCACCTGCCTCCCCCCTCTCCCAAAGGTCTCCAGTTAGGAACCTACTTGGAAAACGTCTAGATGGCATTTTTTACGTGCACTTTTAAACTTATTTCCCAGGCTTTGCCAACTAATCCATTTAACAAAATGATTTGCCATCTCATATTTCAAAGGTTGAGCCTGTCATGCAGGAACCCATCCTACTCTTCACGTTCATCATCTGCACTAAATACTTTTCAAATCAGCAAACCTTTGAGAAATAGTTTTCCACCTATTCTAGGGTGTATTAGAAGACAATAGGCATCTTAATCATCTTTTCACATAGTACTCTTTTTCTATGAACAATTTCATTTGACTTTGCAAACTACAAATCTTTGTATTTCTTTCAACTATAGAGCTGGTGCTGGAAAACTTTGAAAAAAATTACTCCTACTTTGAAATTTAAAATCAGCTTTTAAAAATCTCGAATATGGTTTTTTATTAATGGTAATAACCAAACTATTCATGTGCAGCAGTATGTTCTAAAATGCAGATGTGGGCATGTAAATCTGTGAGAGAATGTGCACCACCCCTTTATTACAACTTAAAACACAGCTGTTGTAATTAAAATAATTAATAATTCTTCCATGAAGTTATCTTAACCTGTACTGGTTCCTTCCATATATAAAAGAAGGCCAGTGACCTAACAACCACCTTCAAATGGTTTGATTAAATGTAGAAAACTTAAATGTAGCATCATCAAAATAACTTAAAAAAAAAAAAAAGACCCCATGATTAAGGAAGAGAAAGAATTTATTTCCCATAGTTAAAACGCAACTGCTTTTCAGCTGGGCTGTTAAAAATATTCTGTTTCCAGACACATATTAATCACATTAGAATTAATCTGAGGCAAATAAAATCTTCAAACCAGTACTTCTAGATCTATAATAGAATAATATGAAGAATTTAGTTTCATTTCTCCTTAAACTAACCCATTAATTTCATACAGTCAGTATAAAAATCTGCAGTCTCAATGTATTTCCTGTATAAAGTCAATGCTCCCATATGAGCCACAGACAGGGGCACATTTATAAACCCTTCAAGACCTCCTTTTACAACACTTTTACTTTTTGTTCATGTAGGTGACATTACCCATTTAGCTTCATTTTAAGCACTATTTCTTCCACACAGGCTCGTGAGTTGCTAGGCAAAAGATCCTTCTGGTTCTGAAGGAGAGTCAGCTGAAAAGCAGATATTCCTCCCAGCTTCCCCCTGCCAAGAGTCATTAAACACACAGAACCTGAAACAGGAATGGGACAGAAAGCACAGCGCTGGCCACAGTCAGTGCCATGGAACCAGTGAGAGCACAGGGAAATCCCAGTGACCGTCCACACAACCAGAACACTACAAACCCACTCCTACCCACAGCTGGCTTAGGAGCAACAGTCAGATTTGCCATTTTTCCACCTCAACTCGTGTAAAAATGTTGGCTTTGAAGAGAGTCAGAAGCACTGACCATTTAAAACGCAAAAGAGAGCGTGCTCCTTCCATAATCTCCCCTGAATCCTGACACCACCTCCACGGATTATGCTCTGAATCAGAAGTACTGACCATTTAAAACAGGCAACACAAAAGAGAGCATGCTCCTTCCATAATCCTGACACCACTTCCACGGATTATGCTCTGAACAAGCTGAAGGGGTGCTGTGCCAGGAGCAGAACTGTCAGTGCACACACCAGCAAGTCAGCACCACGGGCTGCCTTAACCAGGGGCAAAAGAGATCGAGACAGGAAGGATGCTCTCCTTTCTGGCCCCTTTTATAGTGCTGTCGAGACACTTGATGGTCTTGTCTTCCTGGGATAATTGCAAAGCAAGGAATGATTATCGCTGCTGCTCTGCAAATAAAAGAGTGGCTATGGGGCTATATTTTAAAGGTACTTAGGTGCCTAAGGATGCAGATAGGCACCTACTGGTATTTTAGCTCTTAACCTAATTAGCAGATTTAGTTGCAAATTCTAGCCTTGGGCATCAGTGTTTGAAAGCTGTGCTGTCTACTGAATCACCAGGAATATCATTACAGCTGTCCTGAGTTTCATATTTAGTGCTTACACGTAACTTTAGTTAAATGGGAGAAGAGGAGAATATTCCAAAACTGAGGGGAACAGACTTAAAGTGAACAGGTATGAACAATTTACACCAAAACACATAACAGGCATTGGTGTTGTTACGCCAAGACAGGATATTAAATACTGTAATTCAGATAGTTTTGTTGCCTGCCCTTACATCTCTTAACCACTACTTCTGTTACATGATAGATTCTCATTTCATTCTGAACTTCTAGTTCATAATACACCAGCCTAGGACAAGTGAAATCTACATTCATTTCACTCTCAGTTAAATATTTGTTATTTGATCTTTTTATATTCTGTCTTTATGCAAAGTTAAAAATAAATGGTTAACTGCATTAGGCTGCACACCACAAACAGTTTATATAGCTATGAAATTCTCTGTTAACAAATTGGGTGCTATGTGGAATTAAATGGGTAAGAAATATTTGCAAAACAATTCCCAGTGCCAGTACTGCATGGAGAGGTGGTCAACACGGGTAGAAATTCTCAAATAGGTACCTTAAAGGAACCTAGAAACATTAATATTTCAAACTTCCTAAGTCAAAATGAAATCTAACACTTATTCTTCTATTTTTACAGGACAGCGCACATTCACAAATTGTATCAGATCTATATTTCTGTCACTTCAAAAATAAAAAAAATGATAGCAAGCGTTTCCCAGTTTGGTTTGCTTCACAGCTTCTACAGAATGCTCAGAGTAACCAAACAAGGATTACTTGGACTAGATGATAGTTGAACCTCCTTTGTGACAGAAATATGAACTAACTTATTCTGCTACACCAGGTGCCATGACATGAAATCCAGTGGCCTCAGTACTGGTACAGAGCATCTTGATTTACTACTAGATTGGCTTTTGAACTGACAGTGCTGACACAGCAGATATTTTTTTAATTCTCTTGAACAGGAGCAGCCAGAATGTGGCAGATAATCATGTGTAAAGAATAAAACACTTAATTTTTTAAAGAATAAAACACAGGCCAGGCTAAGTCTCACAGAGCAGTCTGATTTTTTCTTTCTGCTTCAAGCTTTACAACATCACAAACTGTGAAGCAGACACCACAATGAAGTTTGATATTAAATGACTTCTCCAATTCCCCTTATCTCCCCTTGCACTGTCTGTCACACAGCACTTTTCCCTCCCACAGGATTTCCAGAAACCAGCCTGAACACAAGCTTTAAAGCAGGAGAGCAGTGGCCAGGCAGCAGGTGCCCAGATGTGCTCACAACACTCCGGTGGAACAGTTCTGCCACAGCCTCTGCAGAGCACAGGGAGGGAGGACTTTCATGGATTGCTGGATTTGGAGAATTTCCTCCTGTATTTGCTTTTTGTCATTAAGCTTCTCTGTGCAGCCACCTAAAATTATTTCATGATTGGCCAAAGCTGACTTCACACAGAGTCTCAGGCAGGTGTTGGATGGCCACAGGGACCTCGGAATACTGGTATTAGGAGCAGGGCATGGAGGAAAATCTTTTTTGCTTATGGAGTTTTTGAGAAAAGCAAAGATGTCTTTCACTCAGCAAGCCTTTAATTTCTGATAGGAATCAAAATGCACTGCATTTGTTGGCAGGAGTTACCAACTTACTATGAACTATAAAACCCCCTTCCTTTGCTCCTAAAATCAGCTGATGATGATAGAGGTGTCTGCTTCATTTGTTCACAATACACTGTTGAGTGTTGAATATTACATTTTTCTGGGGGCTGCAGCTGGCAGTGATAAAAATGCGAAGACTAAGCAAAATGTTCATTTGAGATAACTACAGCTAAACATGAGAACGAGTGTAATTCTGCCAGCCTGGATTGTCCCACACAGAGGGCAGCAGGGTGGGATGGGAAAAAATATTTAGTCATAGCATTATGATCTGAGCCTTGACAGCAAAGATAGGAAATGAAACACCAAAATTGAGATCTGGCATCCCAATGCCACAATTCCAGTGACAGATAAGAAGCTTCAAGGTTGTGAACAAGCTCCATGATGTTCTCATTTCCCATTCTGGCTCTCCAGTGGCTGAACTGAGCATTAAGCCAAGTCAACAACCCTGTGAGACTGACTCTCAGATGTGGCAGCTGGTGACAGACAGCACTGGGGGAGTACAGACAGGATATTGCTACCAGAGGCAGACAGGATGGCAGGCATGGCAGGCATCATCCTGAACTTCTTTTTCTTTGGGGTGTGTGGCAGATGTGGAGCTGCTCAGTAGTTATTTAAGAATACCATGCACTAATTTAGTCATCAGAGTATTTTTTTTTCTACAGCTGTGGTGGTTTCATTCAGTCACAGTCTGTCTGGTCAAGCAGGCAGGAAGGAAAAGCTTGGCAAAAAAAGTGACACTTCTTCAAGAGCTGAAAGTCAGTGCCAGAAAGAGGTAGTTCTGGTTTCTCTTCCAGCAACCTATGAAACCAGCTCTGACCTAGACAGACAAAGCACACAAATACTGCAGGATGTTAAGAATGAAGATGAGCCCTAACAAAAAGAGTCTCATGCTCTTAAAACTATGCTATATTTACTAATAGGAGAAAGTCATTATTAAGTAATATTATTTATGCAAACTCTATATTATGTAATTCCCTCCTTCCCCTGCTGCTGTACAAGATACTTTATGTCAAACACAGTACACCACAAAGTGCAGATTCCCTAAAAGAAGAACTGTGAGTAACTAACAGCAGCCAGAAAGATCAGATAGCCAATCTGATGAAGAGAACTGAAATTCTGCTTTGAGGTATAAAATAGTCACACCTTCTCCACTGAGACTAAGACTCATGCACTTGGCTTTCAGCCAGCAATTCCCTGCAATTAAATGTAGATAATGTGAGTGCAACATCCTGCATCCTTAGCATTCCCTAAAACCATATGTGAAACACGGATGATCAGGAATAGGAGAGAGCCTACAGCTTCTATTGTGGTGGCATCAACCTGGGTTCAGCAGGCAGAGGAATCCTACTGAAAAAACCCAGATCTTTGGTGCAGATTGTTCACCCTTCTCTCAGCTGGTGGGAGTGTTAATGTAAGACAAAAACTCATCAGAGCACGATGCGGCAGAGTTATGAAGGCTAATGCACGCAATGAGTTCTCTTCATTGAAGGCAGCACTGTCACGGGTATTCACTCTGAGGTACCAGTAACATCATTCTGTCTTTTGAAAATTCCCACTGTGTTTCATTTCTTTGCTCCCTGTGAGCTTTATCCCAATGGACTCACAAGAGTCACACAGTCCACAAGATCTGGGTGCAACTTCTTCTGTGTATGTTGACCATCTAATGCTAAGCAATTGAGCCAGTGACATTTAGAGGCACACAAAAGACTCTTGTAACTCAAAAAATCTGATCCTGTAAGCACTTAAAAACAGCTGACCTCAATGCAAGCAATTGCACCAGTCCAAAAGAAAACAGAGGGAGAGAAGGCTAGCTGGGAATTCTAACCATTTTGCCATCTTCTCATAATTCTGGGGGAAAAGACTAAGGATAAACCAGGAAAAAGATGAGAATACAGAGGAAAAAAACGGGAGAGAATATTGTTTTGGATTATATGATGTAAGTACAAGGAATTTCACTGAGATTTACATCTTATTAAAACAACCAAGTGCAAGAAGCGTAACTGAGAGCCTGAACCTTAAAACTATCGAAGCAGGATTCATTATGTGGATCACCCAAAAGCTGGGCACATAAATTCTCCTTTTCACTTAGGCACCTGTTACCATTTTTTTAAACAAAATGAGAATGAAGTTTAATTTATGTATGCTTTAATCTGGTTTAACATTAAAAATATTTTATCCTCTTTACCTGGTTTAAAAATAAAGAACAAAAAAGGTGTATGAGGGTCTGAAAAACAACCTCTGCACATATTCTAGGATGATAATCAAATTTGTTGGTTTGTTGTTCAGGCATCTAATTTTAGAAAGGGCTATTCAGGGAAAAAAAAATCAACTGGGAGAGGAACACGTCTATAAAGTTCTGAGAAAACAGTTTGTGAAAAGGATGTTTTATGTCTTCTTTACCAAGGAAATGAACCACAAGAAGACAGAAATTTTGTATTACATTAATTTTTTGATACACTGCAGCATGTGAAACAGTTCTGTTAAATGAGGCATTTAAAAAAGAAAAAGAAAAAAGAAATAATACTTCACTGACACTCCATCAAAAGCTGATGCATAATTAGAGAAAAGGCGCAAGACATGAATTTCATGGCAAAAGAAGAAAATAATGCAATGAAAAAGTCTGCAGCATGTGTGTGAATGTTAGCCAACTCCTCCAGCTAGCTCAGATATGTATCTGCTTGAATTTGCAGAGCCCTTTTTCTCTACAAATAAAACAAGTGTTTGAGGCACCTTTCTTTCCTTTTTATTTCCTGTATGCACTGAATTAAATCGTAATAGATTGCTTTAAAAAAAAAAAAAAACAAAAAAAAAACCACACCAAAAAACTAGAGTCTCATCAAGCTGTCTAAATAATTAATTCTTTTCAAAGCCAAAGTATAACGTTATCACAAGAATATTCTGCATATAAGCAGATCAGCTCTTGGAAAGGCCTTCAGTCCCAGGTTAGGGACAAGCTCTGGGTGACACTGCTCCAGGACTGCCACATCCTTTCTGGCAGGAAACCCATCTGTCATGGAAGGGAAAATAATCCCACACAAATGAGACAAGCAAAATATGCTTGCAAAGCAACGATAAATTTGGGGTTCTGTAACTATGACATTTGAAGTTTTATGAATATTTAAACTAAAAATAACTTCTTGTTATGCATTATCAAGTGAGATTAAATATTTAATGAGCATTTGTTGCGCAAAATCCTATGTCTCGCTAAAGATTAAAGCAAATTAGACAAAGTTTAAGATATTTTAAAATGGAGATATGTTGAAAGTAGTTATTTAAAAAGTTAGTTTGCTATTGACATCTTCCTTTCTCTGCTGCTGAACCCATTGGTCACTGTTTAATCTGGGCCTCAAATTGCTGGAAATTTAAACACTATGCAACCAATATTTAAATAATTTTAAATTAAAAAATGGAAGACTACTCAAATTGAATTTATGGGGTGAACACTTAAGATTGCAGTATTTCCTTGAAGGTTTTTTTATTACAACTGAATTCAAGCTTTAAACCAAAATGTTTTGATTGCAGAAGACACACATGAATTGGCAAAAAGCACTTAGATCTCGCCTGTGAAAAGTACTGTGAGCCCAAACAAAGATGTTACTTTATCTTCCAAGGGACAATGAACTTGTAGTCAATTTGGAGGTGAAAAATATACACTGAAGGAATATTTTTGTATTTGGTAAAGCTATGTATCTTGTAAAATTAAATATCTAAATCCAATTCTTAAATATTGATCTTATACAAGAAGAACTTAACAGTTAATACTAAAATGATACTACATCTGAATGAAACCCTCTGTAAATATTTGTACTATTATAAGTCATAAAAAATACATGCCCTGTATTAACTTTGTACAAACTAGTGAGATATTTGCAGGATAATGAGTTCTTTTCAGTGTAAACCACTAAAGTGCAGCAGACTAATTCCTCTCTTTTGGATGCTATACCATACAGAACAGTTGTGGAACACTTTTTTACCCTCCTGAAAAATCTCTAAGCATCTCTCACTGTCTCTTGCAGTCATTCCCCAGCACAAAGTTAATTAGAAAGCGCTAGCTTACATTTCACTTCTTTTTAATTTAAGAAAATAAATGTTATTTCCTAGGCAGTCCAACATAAAACAAGATCCCAAAGTTAACAGCTATTATTGTGCAACCTCTCAAGCAAAACCACTTTTGTAACAGCAAACACCCCTGTCTGATACCCATGTGATACAAAGACATCTCTGGATCATGAATAAACCATGAGAGCGCTGATGGCACTAGAATGGCTGCAGGGTATCACCAGAAAGCCATTCTAGGTTGCTGGTGCTGCACAAGCTGTGTAAATCTGAATGAAACACCTTGAGTGAGCTGACAGCTCATATTCAGATGCAACACCTCAGGTTTCAGTTTATCTGCCCACTGCCCTTTGCCCTAACTGGGCACCACTGAAGAGAATTTGGTCCCAACCTCTCGACATCCACCTTTCAGATACTTTTATACATTCATAAGATCCCTTCTCATTTATCACTTCTCCAGGATAAAAAAGCCCAGCTCATTTCTCATATTTTTGGTTTTATTAAAAAAAAAAAGTGTAAAGGAGTTGTTGAAACTAATTATAGGGAAAAGCTTGACCTGTGCAAAGGGCTGGTGAAAGATATTGTGCACTACCTAAAACTCTTTTGCTAGAATACTCAAAAATCTCCTGAGGGTCTGTGAGAGAAGTGCCCACAGACTGCAAACCATTAGGAAAAGCCCAGACATTTGTTAAGATTACTGCACAAAGGCCCCTGAAGAAAGGGAAGGAAGTCCTCTTCACACATTTGGAGTTTCCACTTCCACAATAAAGATACCCTACACTGTAAAAAACCACTACTGCTTCACCTTGTTGGATGAAAAGTGCACTGGGTAGCTCTGATTATAACAGATAAAGGAACAGTTGAATTCTACTTGTTTTCACCTGATCTAAAGAGAAGTCTTGCTCTGGCACTCAAAACAATCCATCACTACACTTCCACAAAAATGAGCTTCAAGAGTCCTCTGGAAAACGTGTCACCGTTTCCTCACTTTACATTTTCAGCGTGAAAAACACAAACTAAAGGAAGCTACTTCAAACATGATCCAGGGAAAAGTGGAAGGACAATAGAAAAGGAGAGAATCAATACTGTCAAAAACGGTACAGCATGATAGTGTCTAGCCTAATTTATATGGCCTATTTAATTACTGAGTTTGAGGCACTGGTATAAGTTTATTATACAGTTAAATCAGTTAAGCATCACAAAATGGATACTCAGTCAAAACACAGAAACCTGGCTGGTCCTGCCTTTGCTTTACAGCATCTTCACAGCCATCAAACAGCCAGGGTGGCTGGGTATTCATTCCCTGTTGCAGGAATACTCTGCCCAGTGCCCAGTCAGACCACGACCTGAGTACCTGTTTCACATTTCCCATGTGACACATGGCAAAATACAGCTATTCCTACACACTAACTCTAAAAAAAACCCCAAAGCCCCAACCCCAAGCCTCTCTAACCTTTATAAAGTAAAACTGTCAGCCTTCAACATGAGAATTCATGTGTGTGGTGTTAAAAGACAAAACAAAAAAGTACAAACTTGGCTTTGGCATCTCTCTTCATGAGGCTTGGAAGAGCTCAATAGAAATGAAAACTGGTTTTATTTGCAATGGCCACAGAAGGTTTTGCTCTCAAAATTCTCAGTTGTGTGCATGTAGGGGTCTTGTCTCTTTGCCTCTCATATAGTGAATAAATTGCTCAGAATTTAGATTGTTATAGAGAAATATGGCCTTTGTAATTGTTATCAAGGTCAATGAGAAAAGGGTAAGTGCCTAAGTGATGGATATATAATTTACATCACCCTGGAGCAATGTTAACATGAATTTTCAACCTGTTTAATGTTTATTCAAATGCTGCAGTTGTGAAAAAATAAAGTTATTGCCTGAGTCTATTCAACAAAAATTTCTGTCTTCAAATGCATATACTGCCTTTTTTCTGACCATCCACAGCAAGATTTAGAAGAACCGGATTTCAAAAAACCAAATTAAAGTCAAACGGCACCACCTTCCCTTTCAAAATATGAACAACGCCAAGATGCTCCAGGTGGAAAATGACAAAAATGTAGAACCATAAATAGTAACTTTATCTCCTCACAATTTGGGGGTATGGTTTTTGTGCAATTAGTTAACTGTTAACACTTATTGAATTAAGCTGAAACATCTCCATCCCAACACACAGTCTGCAAAGTTCAGTCTCTGGGCTACATCTGTTACCAAAATGCTGCTAAAAGAAAGCAGATTTGTTTAGGTTAGCCAGGAATGTGTTCCCAGTGGATTGCAGTTACAAGGATGCATAGGTAGTGAAATGATAGATATCTGTGATGAGGAATTTTGACCCAAATGTACTTTATGTACTTTAAATTGCTTTATTTATCATTCCTATTTAACACCTCCTTAAAGCCACTTGGCACAGCTCTCTTTGGGTGTCAGGGACCTGGGTTTCCTGAAAACTTCTCTTTTTAATTAGGGGATCTTAACATATTAAGCAAATCCAAAGCCCTTCCACATCAAATCCTATTCCCAGCTCCTCCCTGCAAAAGACTGCATGTGAACAGCAGTTCTATTTTCTTCTGGTACTTCTCTACATGTAATTATTTTAAGTTAGGAACTTCTATTGCAGCTCATGACAATAAAATCATGTATAGTGAAAGAAAAATCAATGGAAAATTTGCAAGAGAGCAATTCCATTGACTGAACTATTCAAAAATAAAACCAAACAAAACTCATTCCAGCTTAAAACACAAGGCAGAGAAACGTGATGTTTCTCCAGAAAACTTACATTGATTTTAGACAAGCCTTAAAGTAGCCAACTATAATAATTACTTCTAACAGTGATGAAAAGAAATACTACTCTTTTATATGAGAGGCTTTTGACTGTTCTGTAGGATTTTTCCTTATGTGGAATGAAGGCACAAACACAGATAATACAGGAACAAGGTGAAAGGCTGAGACTCCACCGACACTGCCAATCAGGATTCTTCCCCAGGTAAGATTCTGACTGTGCCTCTGCACCATAGTGTCAACACACTGAGTAACCTTTGAGAAACCAGAGATTCTGCCATGCCAGAGGTTGATGAAGGACAAACTTTGAAATCAGGAATCTTTGTTGTATGTGCAAGAAGGCTGCACCAAATTATATACATGCATCTGAAGTACCAGAAGTGTTCTTTCACAAATGGAAAAATATGGTCTGTTGAGGACAAAAGAAAGTACGGATCCAAAATCTGTGTGCCAGACATGCTGGAAAACTGCAGAAATATATGGAGAGAGGATGGGGGGGAAAAAAAAAAAATCAAACTCAACCCAAACCAAAAAACCCAAACCCACACAGTGACCAGCTGCAACAAGCCAACAAATATCTCAATGAGAAGGAACAGCTGGAAATAGTCAATGCCTGGACCTCCTGCAGAAAGGAGCAGAGATCCCAAAAATGTAACAAGCCTAGATGGAAGTGACAAGAAAATATGTGCTACAAAAATCAGCATATGGAATGGGACTGTTTTTCAGTGTGCAGAGAACCAAACTGAGGAAACACAGGCACCTGGAGAACAACCATGTACCTCAACACGTACAAAGAGAAAAAGGAAACAGCAAAGGATGCAGAAAAGGTATCCAGGGAATTACATTTGGTGAGCAGAAGTCCTGAGCCAAATTTTCATTAAGGGTGACAGATAAGCCTTGATGCTGCTTGCTGCCTCACATGCAAGATTTAAAGGGAGTTTTTTTTGTTTGTTGTTTTTTTGAAATGGAGACAATTCTCACCTGAATTTTATTATTTCAGAGTAACATCAACTGATAACTGACTTTGCTTTTGTCAGTGTACCACATTCCACAATTGAAATAAATGCACCTTGAAAGGACAGCTTTGCAGTATCATTAAATAACACATTAAGGGATGGGGGAAGGCAGAACTTACACTGACATGATTGCACTTGAGTAACACGTGAAGCACACGAACCATTTGGCTGCAACTACAGAAAGAAATTTAGCCACTGGAATTCCATGCTGATTTTCTGCTTTCTTGGAGAAGAGGGGCATGAAAACCTGCTACTGACAAAGCAAACACAAAAGAGCATTTGTCAAAACACTGCTTTCTGATCTTAAACTGGCAGGGTTGCAGAGAACGACTCTGCTTTCAACTAAAAATGACAAAAAATAAATCAATGCTTTCCTCAGTTCTTAGCAGCAAATGTTAGTATTTCTAACTTAGCAATTTCTGTGTCCAAAGTGGAGCAAGGACAATCAAATTCATGACCTAGCTGTAGTGCAGCTTCTTTGGGGCAAGTTTTGAGTGGTCATGTGAACACGCATCCTCTTGTCTCAGCTGAAAATGAGACACAACTCACACACAACCACCTCACCAAGCACAGGGCAGGACCAAGGGATGTAGGGGATAGTAAATGAGGCAATATCAGTCATTTAGTTTGAGGGCTGTGCACAGAAATGTTTGTGTTGGGAATGCTAAACATTCACTACCAATATTAATGTAAATCAGACTGTAATTGAGTACTTTGGCCAATTTTGCAAAAGCAAAAATGAAAATGTAATTTTTTTTTAAAGTTACAAAATATGCAATGATTTTCAGCAGATTCCAGCACAGTCACTGTATGAAATAAACCAAACAACTTGTAGACTGTACCTGGTTTTAAACTTGAGTACAGCTCAAACAAACACAACCAAGCTGAAAAAGTTAGCTCCCAAAACCCACACTGCATGGACTGAGCCTTTCCTGTTTTGCATGACTATTGCACATCTGGAGTTATTACCTACTATTATTTAGGGAATTTAAATTAAATATCCAACCCCAAGGAGCCATTCCATAGTAACTGTCATGTCATTTTTCTCCTAAGAAACCTCAGAGTGTAAACACTTAGAATGTGACACTGAGATGGGAAGGTTCCAAGCTGTTTGCAGAATGTAGGCAGAGACAAGGAACTCTGTTCCTCACAACTCCCTTGGCTCAGAAAGGTCAATTAGACACTTCCCAGTGGGAAAGGCATCCTGCAAACAGAGTCATGGTTTGCTAAGAGACTACAGTTAGGCTTGGAGGTTTTGGAAAGCAAAATACTGAAAGTATAGGTTGGCCATTTTGGTTTATCAATCCAAAATTACTAAAGATCTCGTTTGCTAAACAGGAAAACTGACAGCTCGTTTTCCTGGTTTTATCTTGGGTTTCTGGGGTTTGAGTTTTGTTACCTATTGGTCTTGATTACGCTTTTATGCTGTTCATGATGACTGGTCACCTCCAATACACCATATTCTCTATTCTTTTTAATTTCATGTCAAATTTCAATCAAGAAGTAAAGCAATTTACCACAAGAGGAAAGACCTATTAGTGATCTCAAACTCTTCAGACAAAAACTTTTGCCAAATACAAGTGGAATTACTCCTTCAGTTCATCAGTGTTTTCATCATCAGAACAGTGATTTTACAGAGATATTCAGATAATACAAATGGTCACAAACATCACAGCAAATTCTTGGTTTTTACTTAGGCAAATGCAGCTGATTCTTCATGTCATGGTCACCTAGGTGTAATTAGAAATACCTGTGGCAAAGGCCGCACTGAATCCCCCACTGAACCAGCTTTCCCTGCAGGGGAATACACATAATAATATATTCTGTATAATTTGTGTGTATGGTGATATGTGTGTGTTTATAACAAGCAATATAAAGAGGATCAAGTAGGATTTGTGATAAGGATTTATGCGTATTTTGTTCTCGTTTAGCACTTTTTAGACACTATGACATCATTGTTCATTCCAAGCCTCTTGATGTAGTTAACCTGATTTATAAGAGTATCACATTCCCACTTGGGCATAAGAGAAACAGGATACTGAACATCACCCCTAACACCCTTCCCAAAGGCACCATCCAGTGTTTCACTGAAGATCTTAAACTCCAATAACACAAAATCCCAGCCATTAAAACCCTTCACACATGAACATATCCACTTACTGTTTCAACAAAAAGCTTCTAACTCAGAGCTGCAGCTCTCCTGAATTAATTGATTCTTTGTGTTGCTCTGTCCTCACCTAGGCAATAAGAAATATTAGAACTGAACATAAGGAACATCATTATTAAAAGATTGCATTAATTATCTCATTAATGATGTTAATAATTCTGCAAAACAAAAAATACTCAAGACTTTACAATGCACCTAAATGTTGTGTCAATGGCAGCCAACACATACATATTGCTGCCAGAGTATGAGCCTAAAATGAAATTCCTTCTACTTAAATTAACAAAATTTCCTTCCCTCAATTTGTGCCTTAGTGGAACAGCTAACATGGCAAACCTGCTGTCTAACCACAATAAAAATTCCAGTGAATCCCTGCATGACTGTTCCAGTAGGTATGCAGCAGAACTGTATCAGCCAAGCTTTAAATTAAACCTGAAATGCAAGATATTATAGAAAAAAAAAAATAATTTCAGTTTGTACAATGCATCCAGAATTGAAAGAATAAAACACAGAAAAAAAAATGCTTCCTAAATTGACTGCCTGAATTCTCCATGGCCCCACATGGTTTCACCACTGCTGTATTCCCTTCACAGCCAAGAGATGAAAGCAGGAATAGCTGAGTATTCAGATGGCTGCAAGAGCCTGGAATTCCAGACACTCGATTAGATCTGAGCAAAGCCCCATGATCTTGTGCAACACTTGTTTCTTGGATTGCATCACACATTTACTTCATGTAAGATTCAGATTATTTTAAGTACAGAATTAATCTTTTCAGATGCAAGTCTGAGCCGGCAGTACAAACGAGCAGGGTGCTTTGGCTGCTGCTCCACTGGTGGTTTAAGGAATACACCTCTTGCTATGAAAGCAGGGAGTTTGTACTGGTGACACCAATAAGAAATATGATCTCTCTGTTGAAAGGTGTAAGACATAGCTGAAGCCATAAATCATTAGCTGCTTTGAAGGCCAAACTCAGAAACCTGCTTTGCTTTCTCTCAGCTTGCCATCAGACATCCATCCTCAGCAGGGACAAAACAGCTCTTCCAACACGTACTTCCAAATCACCTTTTTCCACAGGACCTGCTCCAGTGATTTAGGGCAGTCCCTACATCCTGTAAAATTTTCTCCTTCATCTTTGGATGACTAATTTTTTTTTTTCTTAAATTCTCTCCAGACTCAACAGCCCACAACAGCACTGCACTGACACGACCTCTGCCTCTGCAAAGCACGGCTGAATCACCTCAGCAGAGGCAAGAGCAGGACAATACAAACCCTCCTAGGGGAGGCTGTACTGCCTCTGATGAAGAAAAGGCAGTTCTTTCCTTTATTCAGGCACTTCCTTTTTGCAAACTTCTTTTAAAAACCTGCTGAGTGTGGACAATCCTCCAACAATTTCATTTCACCAGGGATGGACCAAGCTCCTCCTTCACCCATATGATGTTCCACAAATCCTTCCAGCAATCCCTGTGCTTCCCACTTCCACCCATCGCATTTGTCTGCAGTTCTGATGCCTCAGAGCTGCACAGGACACCCTAAGAGAAGGCCTTGTGTAAAACTACAGCATCTAACTCCTGTCAAACCTGGCAACAGCTCAGAGGTTATTAGCTGGGTCATGGAAGGCAGACAGGGAACAACTGAGTAATTCCCATCTCCTCAGGAAGCCCAGCTGAAGCAAAAGCTGGGGATACCATTAAAGTTTTTCTCTGCAAAATCTAAGTCTGAGGTCTAACACAACAGCACAGCAATCTTTAGTCTGAAAGTATGAGAGAGAAACAGCACAAAGTTTCTGTGGTGCATGGAAGGTGAAACATGTAAAAACTCTGGGTTTATGTGTTTATGAAAGCAGTCAGGAATCATTGGCCAAGAAGGTTCTAAACATAAAAGACAAATTTCAGACAATTTCACATTACAGGTGAAAACTTTGCTAGATCAACTCTAATGTGGAAAACTATGCATTTTATGCAAAATCATAAATACTAACCTGCATGAATGACATTCAGAACTACTAATTAAAAAAAAAATTTCGGAGTTACTAGTGCCATTTTCTTTGTTTCCCATTGTGTTCCTTGGTTGACTTGCAGCCCCAGATAGGGTCTGATCCAGTAAATGTTTCCAGATGTAAGGCTTGTATTTAATACTCCACCTAGAAGTAAATCTTATTCCCACTAGTTACTGTTTGTATAACCCTTCAGAGTTCAGCCTTAAAGTAAAAAGCAGGGGGAAGTAAAAAAAGTAAGTCCATATCCATTGGAAAGTTAACAACTTCCCTATTCCCGGTCAAAGAGAAGGGAACACAGACCTGGGCCATCAATCAAGATCTGCAGATCATCCATTTTAGTAAGATTAAATTCCCATTGACTCCCACGGAACACGAGACCACCCCCAGTCTTTGCCAACCTGACTCAGAGCCAGCCAGGAAGGAGAGTGAGGGGTTGACAGTGACAATCTCCCGACCCTTCCCACTGCTGTGAGAACAGATCTAATTCTGTTAGAGAACAGCACAGCTTCCCCAGGGCATCACCTCACCCTGGAGACACTTTAAGGGACAGAAGGAAGCTGTCACCCAAATTCCCAAGCACAGACAAAGGAGGGCACATCCACTCCTTGTAGCACTCTGGTGCTGCCCAACATGTGGGGCTGGCCCTCAGCTGTGTAGGGCACAGCAGATCCCTTCCCACACCGTCCAGCAGCCTGTGGGGCACTGACTCAGGGACTCCAGGATTTCTTAGCACTCCTCAACATTCCTTGAAACTCAGGGCACCAACCCAGCAAGACATGGCAATGCTACAAGCTGCTTTCTCCTGCAGAGAAGAGAAAACTCCTGCAATCAGCTCTATGATGCTGACAGCTCTTCTGTGTCCCACTGCATGCCAAGATGAGAAATCAAATGAACCCCTTCAACCCTGGCAAGAAGCCATAATGGGATCTCTAAGACTTAACTTTCTGCAAAAACAGAAATAACTTCTACTTATATCCAGAAATCCAGTGCCTCTCAGATAATTTACCTTTCCCAGGCAAACACAAATAAATATACAGACTACAAACTGCCTATAAAAGTATGTTCAGAGATCTTGGGAGAATCTTCTTTGTGTTCTTTGCTGTTCCTTGAAACAGCATCACTGACTTTTTTTGAGCTACATCGTTTTGCCTCTTTTGAGGAAATCAAGTCTTTTCTCCTACAAATAATTTTAAAGTTGCTTTATGAATGTAAACTTTAGAAATAGAAAAACAAAAAAAAGTCAAAGTAATAGACCATTCCAGACAGTTTATTAAATAAAATACAGCAGCACCTCTTGGGTGCTGGAAGCGTTCATGCCTCAGCCTGATGGCTTCACAGCAGCCCCGTCATGTGTTAATGATTACATACATTCATTCACTACCAAAAATAGTTTCCTCTAGAATTATGCACAAAGAACATTTGTCCACAGCGAATTTCAAGCTTGGCTAGTCTGCTTGGGTTACAGTTACTCCTAATTTTACAGTGGCAAAACTCCAGAAGCCTACTTTGTGCTAGCAGTTTATCTTTTATGTCAGAATACATTCTCCAGTAATTCAAAAGCTGGGAAAGTAGCAGCACCTAAAAACTGAGATCTTTACTGATGGACTTATCACAATACACAGCTTTCCATAACAAAATCCCAATTATCTTATCTGGAAAAGCATTTCTCTCTCTCCTCTATCCCCCCTGCTTCTCCTCTAATTTTGGTCTCCTCGGGAAACCACAAGTAGGATCTTCCTGATCACTTCCACATGCCTTAAGGGATCAGTACATGCTATCAAGACCAAAACATTTGCAAGCTTAGTTGAAAAGTTAAAAAAACCAGTAGAAAAGGAAACAGCCAACAAAAAAATTATATGTCTTTTTAATATGTCCACTGTCCTACAAAATATGAGTGCTGGAGTGGCGGGGGAAAGCTGCAGCACATTTTTCCAAGTACAGACATGTATTACTTAAGGTGTAAAACATTTTACGTATCTTTTAAAAGTTAGCCACATAGAAGCCTCTTGAAGATTTCTCCTGTGCTGCTTTGAAGCCATCTATTCTCCCCCTCCTCCCTCCTTTTTTTTTTTTGGATTCAGAGAAAAATTGCTCCATTCCTGCTTGGAATCCAAAGGAGAACAGGAAGTAACGTCTGAGCTCCATAGAGATTCATTTTTATTTGCTTACAGGACGTGGCGGATTCAAAAACTGGCTTCATTTGCCAGTATCCTTAAAGGACCTGACTTTTTTTTTTTTTTTTCTTTTTGGCAGGGAGCACAGTTGGAACTTCAAGTTCAGCCAAAATAGACAATAAAACAGTAAGAAGGCATAATGCCAAAAATGCAAAGGCAGCAGCGTCCAGAGCATAATTCCACCCTTTCTTCTCTCCCCCCCCCGCCAATGATTTACAGAGGAAAACGTAAAAAACAGAAAACCTTCTTTGTCCTAGAATGAACTCATATTTTAACAGCCTACAAACATCTCAGACCCACTGGAGGCAAGCTAAAGAATCATATTGCTCATTTAAGATGACAGATTTTTTTTTAATCCATATGTTTTATTGTTATGTTCTTTTGAATATTCCACTTTGTTCTCCTTCTTGGGAGAAAACATTTGTATGAAGTACCAACATGTGGAATCTCTCACACAACACAATATGAAATTAGGTTCAAGAGTAGCCTCTTTTTTTTTCTCCTAGTTCATGATAGGCATTTTTAGACATTATTCTCACTGAAGTATGCCTGTGTTAGTCTCTAAGCCAAAACAGTCGCAATTAATTAAAAAAATCTCATTTGCTGTAGCAAAACTGATTTTTTTTTTTCTTTTCGGGAGGATCTAAGCTGCAAATAATGCTACAAAAATGATGTGCAACGACCAACAAACAAGTAAAGCTTCTTTGTGAGGATATGTGCAAATGTTTCCTCACGTTTTCAACAGGAAGCTCGGCAGGATGAGTCTGGGGGAAGGTCTGGAAATTGTATAGCAAAATTGGAGGGAAAGACAAAAATAGATTTTAAAGAGGATATTGTCTTCCTCACTGCATTAATCGTTGTTTGGAATTAGAAGCTAACTATTCAGTGTTTCCTTTCCCTCATATAAAATTGAACCTATATAATTCGCAGAAAATACCCAGAAGCCACACAATGCCTCCTATTTATTAACAAGAGTCAAAGAACTACCTCAGTGGAAGCTTGTGTCTAACTTGGAAACCAAAAAATGGCCGAGTAGAGGCCAGTTCCTTTAAGTAAAAAGTGCAAAGTGCACCTGAAAAATATTAACATTTTTCCTTCTAAAGAGAGGAAAGAAAAAAAATAACTATGACACATGCATTAAAAACAATTATACTGTTGGCTGAAGACAAAAGGGTAGACCTTCTGGCAGGGTGCAAAGTATCCTTGCAAAGCATTTGTGAGGCCAAACACGAGCAATGCGTGTGACTGCAAGGAAAAAGACAGAAAAGCCCATCAAATCACCAAGCATTTAAACAGATGGTTTTCCCAGGAACTGTGGTATGAGATCACTTTGAAACAGGTAAGGCAAAAGGGCACAGCAAACCGAGCTAGGGAAAAACAAAGCTCTTCCAGCAGGATTAGCAGGAGCACAGCACAATCAGCAATGGGGGCTAAAAGGGAGAGAAACCCAACTTCTGAGTTAAGTTTCATGGCTGTGGCATTTCAGGCTGTCCCATTCAGACAAGAAAATGCTGCAGGTACAGTAAGTTTAAATGCAAAACAGATGGCATCTGCACAAACTTCTGCTGATCCTGGACACAGAAAAAGGCAAAACAAAAACCCCACAAAAACTTCACACCCCATGCAGACAATCAGGAAAATAGACCTAGGAAGGATGAAACCATTGGCTGCTACAGATTCTTTACCAAATCCCTGCAATTTTAAAATAATGAATGATAGCTTGCCTATTTGAATGCTCCAATATACAAGTATTTGCATGAGAGATGTATCTTGCTTACTGTCATGTCAAAAGCCACTGCCATTAGTAGAGCTTTTTGGACTAAAGTGGCCTTCTAAAAGAAAAAAGGGAAAAAATCCCACAATGGAAGATAACAATACAGCTGCTAAAAATATATCCACTGGGATGCCTAGGTTTCTGGAGGAAAAATTAGGTTTTTGATTATGGATGGTCTGGACAGAGAGCCCAACTTGATCAGAATCACTATGTCTCTTGTGAAAATTCGATTTCCAGTCCATTTTGTATCCATCCTATACAGGAAGTCGAGCTGGCTGGCTGGCTGAAGGGACCTGCAGGGGTGTGTTTGGAAAATGCACCAAGCAGCACAATTCCCAACTGCTCCAGCATCTCTGCCCGGCTGGGTGCTGTGACACCCGCACACCTCTCGGGCTGAGCGCTGCCCTGACCAACAGGCACTGATTTGAGGCAATTCCCAACTGGTTTGCATCCATCTGTCTCCAAGCACAAGGCTGGTCCCTCGTACAAAGGGGAGCACATACAAGCAGTGTAAATTTTCAAGCACTTTCTGTGCGAAATTTTTTTTTTTAATTGTCAACTCATATCCCAAAGTTCACTCAAAACTGACCTGTGCTTTACCCCATGGCTGAATAGGTCAGTCTGCAGTCCTAGCCTGAAATCACACACCAGAAATAACAACCACCATTCGTACAACAAAATGAGTGTGGCTCCTCAGGACACTACAAGGCCAGCACAGCAGATGCACGGGGGCATTTTAGAGAGGAACAATATTGTTGCAATATGCCCCAATGACAGCAATATCTTTTGGGTCTGTAAATGCAAATGATGGTGATGTCCATAGCACCTGGAGATGGGTGATCAGAGTCAGGGCTGTTTGTAGCTCGGGTTTGGTGTTGATTGCAGGTGAGGTGGAGGACAGTGCTTAGTTTAGGTTTTATTTTCAGGTTCTTTTTCTTTGTTTTGCTGATTTCTTATGCATGTACAAACTCCAGTGGGAAAGAGCACACTGGGATCTGTCCACTGCTTCTGCAGTGACATCAGGTGAAAGGGCTCATCTAAACTCCAGGAGCAGCAAAGCACAAAGGGAGCTGATTTTAGAGCTGGATAATTTTCACTCTAACAGGAATCACTCAGCATTATCAGAGATCCTGTGTGTGTTTATTAACTGGTACCATGTTAATGACCCAAGAAGAAGAAAAGCCCATCCCCACATGCTCTTTATCAGCCTCAGAAAGATGCTGCTCAAACGACAGCAGAATGGTTAAGTGGCCTAGTGGGCCTACAACCAAGAGAGAGAGCTAAGACCAGAGGAACGGGAACCAGGCCAATTGTCTAGACAGCAGGCAAAAAAACATGCCGGCTAAATTTAATCAGCTGCCTCCTTTACTTTGTAAAGTGAATGGGTAGATTAGAGACAGGGTGACACGTAATTTGTGATTGAAATTGCTTGTTTAATCATAATTTAAAAAGAGATGAACTTATCCCCCGTTCCATATCCATCATTCTTAGATGTACACATAAAGCAAGAGCCATCTTCACAATAAACAGCAACTGGTGAAAGTCTCCAGCCTCATCAGTGGCTCTGTGCTCTCTCTATCTTTATAGATTCTTTTGCTGATCCCCTCACTTGCCTTTACAAGAGAAAAAGAAGCCCTTTTTCAAGTTACCATAAGTTTTCTGCTTTTCACAGAGGGTCTTTCAAGATTCAGACTGGCAGCTTCTTTCTTGAGAAGGGGCAAAGTTGGCAAAGGACAAATAACGTGATTTATAACATCTACTGACTAGGATCCATTGGCCAGACTGTGGTACAGAACAGCTGGCAGGACAGTGAACAATAGTTCTTATTAGAAGTCTGCTATTTAAACCCACTAACTATACCCAAAATTTGATCCAAAGCCCTCAGAGGAAACACAGTGAAATTCTAAAAGATTAGGGGGGGTGGAGGACAGGCATGGGGAGAAATCTTCCTTTAGTGGCACAGATATCTGTAAGCCTGAACACCCAATTTAACCTTGCTCTAAAATTTAAGGTGGAATTTGTGATTGCAGACCTCATGCAGTACACCACCAGTGGGACACAAAACAGAAAAAAAGGAACACTGATTACATTCACAGCTAAAGCAGAAAACTATCAACCCCAAAACGGTGTTAATGTAATTTCTTGAGCTGCACCTCTCACCACCATTTCTGTCTTAAATGACTGAGATTTGAGAAAAAGCAAAATGAGTTGGTAAGATTATCTCTAGTCTTTTTTAATCTGTAACACAGCCACTGAAAATCCCAGTGGAAATTTTAATGAACATCTGAATATTAACCAATACTGTTGTTTAAAGTTTCAGCTCCTCTCATACTTTGCTTACATTGCTTACGGCAGCACACGCACGTCTCAAGCAATTGTAGAGAGAGTTGACAAAGTTTTGCTTAAATCTACTTTAAAAAGTGTTCAAATGAAATATTTAATGTGGAAATAGTCAACCTTGTGAAAGGAACAGCTCTCTTTGATTTGAGTTTGGGGTTTTTTTAAGAAAAGGTTGAATGACTTTATATTACTTTCTCAGGTTGAAATAAAATAATGTATTATGACCCTTTTAAAAAACAGAATGGTTTCTGTGAACATCCGGCGTGAGGATACCATAAAAAGTTAAAAGCTTTGCAATTCTTTTAATCTAAAACCAAATCACTAAAACATATTTAGAATAAATTTAAAATATATTTAGATTAGAAAGGAGTAAAGCCATAGAAACACTGGGCAATGCTTTCTGAGACACTCCAGTGAATTACAACAAGCTTATTCATTCCAACAGCAACAGCTAAAATGCAGAATATACACAGAAAACATATCCAAAGTTCATAATCACAAGCATTGATGTTAAAAATCCTATCTCCTGCCCTTAGACTCAGAGAACATTTACACACCATAAAATTCACACTGCAGTTCAAATAACCCCCCTTTCACATGATGTCAGAAGTGACAGACCAAGTTATTTATAGGCTTTTGATCATGTCTGTAAAAAAACAAACAAACTCCAAAAAATTGCATCTGATTTACAGATAATCATGATCAAAGAGATTATATTTAAGTGAACGGCTATGATCACAGCAGGTTCCCATAATCACCTCACAGTATAAAATACTGAAAAATAAACACTTTCCTGCTCACCAAAGGAAAGCATGGATATAATTTGTTAAATCAACATATTACCTCTTAAAAACGTCTGCTAACACATAACTACAATATGCCGAGAACAACAAACACATATATCTCTTCTTTATAGATACACTGAACACGCACGCTTTAATTTTTTTAATAGGTGCAATTACTTAAAGGGGAAAAAAAAACCCTGAGAAGAATCAGCAAGCGAACCTATATGGAATCAATAGACTACTGCTGGCTTCACCTACAAAATACAACACTGCAGATGATTTTCAGTCAATTTGCAAGATTTTTATTATCTTCCACATCAGGGTTGCTTGGGGTTCCATAAAGCACACCAGCACAGAAGAGAACAGCACTAGAAGCAAGACAGGCTTAGGGTAAAAAACTAAAAAAAAAACCAAAAAAACCCCCAAAAACATTTTTTTAAAAAAATCCCATTTTTGCAGTAGGCAGGATCCTGTTCCTCAGTGCCCTGCAGAGCTGCTGTGAGTGTGTCACCTCTCAGAAACAGAAAATGGTGGGTAAACCAAACCACTACAGGGCACAGATAGTCGGGGCTTTATTTCAGCTATTCAAAGCATGTAGGATCTAAAATACAGCCCTCAAGGAGAAAGGATTTTAGCCTTTCTTTACTGCCTTGGATACACAGAGGAACAGGCAGAAGGCACATGCTGTGAGCCCTGAAACTGTGAAACAAGATGAAGATGGAAGACAAAATTCTTATGTTCATGAGAGAGCAAACACCTAGTCTAGCAACTTTCTGATATCCCTAAATGCATACAATGGAAAAGATGTTAAAAAATAGAAGGAAGAGGATAGAAAGCAATACAAGTGAGCTGGTATAGCCAACTGGTATGTATTTGATTCCAGGGTTAAAAGTTAAATGAACAGACACATCCTGGCAAAATGCCAGCTCCTAACAGAACACAAACCTCGTAAGATTCGAGTTCTGGTTTTGATTTCAAACCCATGAACTTTAAGTGGATTTGAAATCACGCAAAAGACGCTCACCCATTGCTATTCACGACAGGAAAGCCAGACAAACGAGCTCTTATTGGGGCACAGATCACCCTGTGGCTCCCCAGCCTGAAGCTGGCAGAGCAGAGCCCGTGCATCCCGCTTGGAGACGGCACAAAAGGAGTGACCTGCAGCTGGCAGTGCCCCTCCTGGGACTGCCCAGCGACCCAAAAGCTCTCTTTTGTCTGGGCTTTGCTGCTGTTGTCGTTGCTAAGTTTACAAGAAAAGGTTTCTATTCAAGGAGGCAAAGAAGGAGGGACTGGGGAACCTCCTGCAGCATTTCAATGGCCTGGCTGGAGCTGTACCCACACACAGCAGTGATGCTACAGCGCCCACGGGCTGAAAAAATGGGAGAAAAAACCTCCAGAGATCAGCAGAAACTTAGAGGCAACCGGGTGTAACTGGGAAAGAGGAATAGCATTCGAGGCACACTGACACCCTTTTCACACCTGCAGAGAAGCTGCTGTGTCTGCAATCTCACTTGCTTTTTCTGGTCTCAGGCATACAGCACAAACTTTTTTTTTTTTTAAATATGTAAAATTTCATTTATGTTTGGAAATCTAGAACAGGCTTCAAAACTGAATGGTAAGTACCCTACTAGCTCTGCCTCTGACCCTTGTGCAACAACTGGGGCCCCATTTCCCCCTGAGATAACTCCTCCTTTCCCTTCACCTGAAAGGGTGTATCCTAATCCTGTCCTAACACCATGTGTTACCACCAGGCTTGACTTGGAATTAACCGTGAAAAGGAGACAGGACAAAGATACTGCTGCAGTTGGAACATGCTACAGCCCAAATACTTGGAGGTTTGGGATCCTTGGGAGGTTTAGACTGGTTATCAGGGCAAGGTTCTTTCCCCAGAGGGTGTGGGGCAGTGCCCAGGCTCCCCAGGGAATGGGCACGGCCTCAAGGCTGCCACAGCTCCAGGAGAGTTTGGACAATGCTCTCAGGGATGCACAGGGTGGGACTGAGGGGTGTCTGTGCAGGAACTGGGGTTGGACTGGATGATCCTGGTGGGTCCCTGAGGATTCTATGGACACTACACCTCTCTCTGGAATAGCCAATGTTCCAAAGGAGTAAAGCCACAGTGCAGACTGGTTCCTGCTGTCAGCAGAGAACACCAGAACTGTTAGTGACAAAGAGGAGCAAGAAACTCATTCCTCAGCTTTTTCTCCTTTCCAGCAAGTTCAGTCAGAGCAAATTCTTTGGCAAAAAAAAGGTAACAAAAAGATCCAAGAAATCAAACATAAATCTGGTAATCTGCCGAGAGGGGAAGAGCAGAGGGAAGAAAACTGGCAGGCCTCATTATTAAGCACACTTTGTGTAACCCAGCAGATCCAAGAGTAACATACAGCAACTGGACTCTGTACAAGAAATCTATTATACTGCCTGCTCTCGAGTCAAGCAGATTGCTGATTTCAGAAATATCAGAATGCCTAACTCAGGGTGCCTCAGGAATAAACAAGAATAAATTTGTATCCTATTATGCTTGAGACAGACCTAGTCAAAATTTTTCCATGAAAGCTGTTCCTCAGCAATGAACCAGGTTTTCAATAAAGCCCCCCCCCCCCTTTTTTTTTTTTCTTTTTGTGAAAAGTATCTGCTTTTGGATGCTTTCCTGAGATGCAATCCAGCTAGGAAACTGGGACCCTGGAGCAAGTAAGATTATTTTTATAATGAAAACCTGAAGTTTTCAGGTTTTCATTTTAAAGCTGTAATTCTCCTTGGTGGGAACCCTTTTCTGGTGAGACCTCTTTTTTTGGGCATTTCCATGCAGGGAATCCCTTTAGATTCCACAATACTGGTACATTTTAGATTTTAGAGGAGTGAATCATTCTCTTTCACAGTTTTAGTTTTCCTTTAAGTAGAACTTGAAGGAAAATACTGATCACATGAGATCACAGTCTATTCTGACCTTGATCAGAGCTAGGGATTTTTAGGACTTGAAAACTTGCAGGAGTAGTCCTTGACTTTCCTGTTTGAATAGATTATATTAAAAATAATAAAAAAACCCCCCTGTTAATATGGCTTAATTGCTCCACTTCTAAAGTCAAGAAAATCTTATATCAAGGCCTTCTAGCCTGAAAAGCTTCTTTGTGTCATTTTTAAAAGCCTACTTTTCACTATTTCATCAGGGAACAAGTGCTCCCAGACAGAAATCACAGCACCAATCTATAAACAGGACTACGTGTTTATGGAAAAAGTGATAAACCCCTGAAAAAAACCCTGTCTCACAACTGAAGCACTCCACAAACATTTTTGTAGCAAAATAAGTAAAATAACTTAGAACCAAGCAAATTGCTTTAGACTTGATTAAAAAAAAAAAAAAAAGGCAGCGCCTAGGAAATCTGCATCCAAAAATATTATTTTCTTTTGAACTTTTTACACAGATACAGCAAGTTTCAGTGTTAAGTATGAAGCAGCCATGTTAATTTCAACAACAAAGATTTTAAAGCAATGGTTACCTCTTTTTCTACAGTTTTAATGAAATAAGCTGTCCTTAAATGTGAGAGAGTCTGGACAATTACAAATATTTAGATTCATCTTCTCTCTTGGAGAATACTTTCAAGGCACTGATCAATAGATTCCTAAGATTAAGTTAAGACCTACATTAACAATAAGCACTTTCTATCTGTTACACATGGTTTCTCTTTATACACAGAGACCACAAAGATTTTTCTCTTTCTCTCTCCCTTCCCCAAACTTACAAATCAGCAAGTCTGGTCACAGTAACAAGTGCAAACCAGTGACTGAACCTGTGCAAGGTGCCTGATATTTGGATTAGAGCATTAATTCTGCTGGTTAGCCACAGCAGTGCACTCTTTGAAGATACTTTTCATACTGAGTCAACAGTTTAGTGCTATTACACATAGTCACAGTGCCTTGATTGGATTTCTTCTAAGACTGCAATCTTATTCTGTGAGACAGCAATGATTAATTTCAAAAGAACTCACACAATCAGGGCTGCTTGGCTGTGCTGCAGAGATCAGAACCTAGAGTGCCAGTGAGTACTACCTATCCAGGGTAATATACATTATGTGTAATTAAAAATGGATAACCACACTGGCTCCAGCAACAAGAAACTTTTCCAAATGCCTTTTCTGTCCCACTAAACCCATCTGTGGGTTTGCAGCTGAATACTAATGGGGATGCATGAACAACTCACTTCCAGTGGAAGAAAAAGCATTAAGCATCTTTTTGACTCCATATCTACTAATGAAGGTGAATGCCATCCTGCACAGCAGAGAAAGATTCCTTAAGGCATCATTTCTGCATCATAAAACATGTATACAACTAAAACTGTGCACAAACTGGAGAACTGGAAGACCAGAAACTGTATTACCCAACAACAGAAACTCTGTTTCATACCCCATGAAAGCATCAAATGTTCTAGCAAAACCTACAAAGACCCAATCTCTTCCCTCAGGTAAAAACCCAACTTTTTCAGTCTTCTCAACCCCCAACATTTTCCATACAGCACTAATCTTAGGGGAACAACAAGAGGAATTTCATATACAATACAGAAGTCAAATGAGAGAGCAAAACATTCAGTTTTATAACTGATGGTCATTCCAATTGGAAAAATAACCATATTATTTTCCCATCGTTTATTTTAGGAGACATGTAATACATCATTGCAAACATCACTCCTGGAGAAGCAAAAAAATTAGGACTGACAGACAAATATTTCACAGGGAAGGAGCTGGGTGCAGGGGAATGACCAACACACAGCTCAGAAGGCAAAGCCATTCAATCCAGCTTACAAGAATCATGTGTCTGGAATTAAAAGTATAGCATTTCAGCATGCTTTTTACTAAAGAGAAAAAGAAAAACAACCTTTCTCAACTCTCCCTCACTTTTCCAGACATTTCAAAAATATACCATAGAAGATGCTGAGAAACACTATAGTGCACTGTCAGAATCACAATGGGTGCAGTTTGTGATGAAAGCCTGTGCCACGTTTATTAGAGGCCACTCAAAGTGTCTCACGTTTTCCTGCCTTTGTCCTTCACACTTCACTATCACAGGGAAATGGACACACAGGTTTACATGTAGACATTATTCCATACAGTGCATGTTTTGATGCAGCATTTGGTGCCCAGCACGTGCTTCTGCCACCCCCAGGAACTTCTGTGTATCCATTTCATTAATTATTCTGCCAGCTTGTGGGTAGAGACCAGTTAAAGAAAATACAGTTCTAACTTTCCTTACGTGCCAGCAAAATAAGTAACAGTGCTATCTGCTACTTCAGCATCTTAAAGTTGTTTTAACACTTCTGAGAGGTTACAGAGTGAGAGCAAAACCAGAGAAGCTGTATTTCAGTATTCACAGAGTATTCCTAAGGAGCCAACACACCCTCAGCTTCCATATCCACTTCAACACTTCAACACTTCTGTGGTTCCAAAGCTAAAAAGGCTCCAGGGAATGGAGCTGTACCTACTTTATCTCTCTTCCTGTGCTTCTCCCCAGTATCACCAGAAGGGTAGAGATAACTCCATTTCTGTCCAAGCTGTGCAAGCAGAGGGCAGCCTTCACTCTTGGCACAGCATTCAAATATGATGTTTTTCTAACCTCCATGAGCTTCACTTCTCCAAAGTGAAAAATGTTATATAAATAAGACAACTGAGAGCTGGATTGTGGCAGAACTTTATCAGTATATACTGTATAGCAATCATTCACTGTCAGGTATGACATTCCTACTGAAAGGATTTTTTAAAGCTTAATTTGAAGGTACTATAGCAAATGAGAGGAGTCAAAACATTAAAACTGGAGTCAACTTCCACTGAGAAGGATAGGGCAAAGACTGGTGGAGCCATGATACACGATGAAAGCAACTGCTTTAAACGCATCAGGGTGACAATTCCCCAAAGTTTAGAAGAATTTTTCATGTCTCAATCCTGAAACACAGGAACATCTTTTTCTAGTGCACAGTGTGGAAACTGAGCAGTATTTGTTGTTTGAATCTGCACATGGAGGGGCTGAGCTAATAATGATGTGACACCATGGCCACACGTAGGCTCCAGATTGCCAACACGTGCAGCCAAGGCTTGCTTGCTGAGCACTGAACTAGCTCCTGGACAGTAGCAATACATTGCTATCCATGTTTAAATTCCACTTTCAGCATCATTTTGTTGTTGGACAAGCAAACCAGTGATAAATTAACACATTAAAATACCATTCACTATTAAAGTATTGCAAAAGAAGGACACTGTGAGTCTTCACAATGGTAAGACTCAGCAAACTATGGCTGTCTTTTAAAATGTCTTCCTGAAAACACTTAAGTAAGGCAAGTTTGATTCAACTAGGCTGGAGCAGCCACACAGAAGTTGTGTTGGCAGAGCACAAGGCTGGGGGCCTTCAGCAAAGTTAAACCCAAACCAAACTGGAACAAAACTGACAGTGAGGTCAGTAGGTGAGCAGGGAAAACTCCCCACAGCTTTGGCCAGGAGCATGCTTGACCATCCCCTATGTCACAAGGGTAAGCTCCATTGGGAGAGCCTTCCTTTCCTCCACTAAGGAAAATGTTTAGTGGGAAGCTCGTGGATTGTAAAAGAAACCTTTTCCATTTGTCCCAAGTCACAAGCTGGTATCCAGCTACATTCTGAACAAAGGTACTGCCAAGTACTGTGCAGAAAAATCAACGCTTGCCTGATTTCCCCTCATTTATTAGAAGAAACTCTCTCTCATTCTTAAAGCAAAGACAGACACTTCCCTTAGAACTAAACAAAGGGAGGCATCTGACTAATCAACAGAGCAGCAGACCAGCAGCTGGACCTTTGATGGCCGTGCCATTGTCCCAGCCTCCTCCCGGGCCCTTGCTCCTGTCACAGGCTGCCAGCAGGTACAGGTGGCAGTGACAGGAGGCACACTGCTGCTGTGCTGTGCTCACAAACACACAGCACTAGGTGACTTCCTTCTAGTTACAAGCCAACCAATACTCAGTACTGACAGCCTTTTGCTCCTGAGTTTCTGTGTAGAATGGTAAAATACCAGAAAATTATATCAAGGAATAAAAGGAGAAACAACTACATGAGCTGTTTGCACTTTGAAATTTCATTTATAAATTACAAGTTTCCCTCATTCCTCTAAAGTATCTTGGACAAAAATTTAAGGTTTATTTTACTGGAAGTATTGGCAGAATAGAATTAAGAATTGTTTACAAAAAGAGTCCTCCCATCTTGCTCAGCTGCACACATCTTACCCCTACCCTAGCAGAAATAACTTATGCTAGTAGTAATACACTCCATCAAATTTGAGCCAAAGAAATGGACTTGTGAATCAGTTATTTTATGAAAGATAAACTATTCTTTGGTAGAATTTTAGTAACAAGCCACCACGGAGGTTCAGGTAAAGCTGCTATCTGATGACAAGTGACTTTTTCTAAAAAAAAGTGACACAAACCAAGCAACGTTTCTCTTACCTGAGCTGCACCTCTCAATGAACTAACAGGAAGATTCAAAGGGTGAGAGTCATAAACAGGTAGGGGAAAACTTAATTAAAATATCAAGCCATTCAAAAATAACAAGAAAAACAATACAAGCAAAGGGCCCTGCTTTAGAGCTGGAAGCAGCTCATTTCCTGCAGGGGAGTCAGCAGCAGCTGTAATTACCTGCTGCATGCATTTACCCCAGCGAGGAACCACCACTCCCTTCAGCTGCTGGCAGCACTCTGCTGCTCCTGGCCAGTGCACTGAGGGGTTACACCTGCAGCTGCTCACTGCCCTGATTTTCGTGCCCTTTTCCACCCAGCAGCCCCAGGAGCTCAGCTACTGCCAGCGATTAAAGCTGTACAGGAGGAACTTTTCACTTAGGGAACGCATAAAGAGAGAAGGAGAAGCCCAAACAGTGCTCACACTTACAAGGAGTCTGAGAAACACTCACTCACCCTATCCACTGCTTCATCAGCAATGATCTGTGTTAATTCAGACAATTTGATAGGGCTGACACTAGGGCCATGCTATTTTATGAACTTTATAAAAAACTTTTCCACCTAGATATAACAGAGGCATAAACAAAAAAATCCCTTTCTTCAGAGGATCTTAACCCCGTCGTGGGCAAAGGCATACAGCATACCCTGTGTATTTGGATTTGTTTTTTTCTATGAACAAGGAAACGCAGTCTGATAATTTCCACTTCTTCTGTGAACTTTACATTACTTATACACTGGAAACCAGAGCATTTAAAAGTAAGCATCAGCCATGATGATGAAACTCCTGAAAGTCTAGTCAAAAGGATAATGACTAGGCAAGTTTATTTTAAAAAACTCCCTAGTTATTTTCAGGCCATTTAATTTTACAACATTACCTATTGCTTTTGGAAAATAGATGTAATATATTTTGAAATAACAGATTTCCAAACAGGCAGCCCTGTTCTCCAAGCTGTCATGGGAGAGGGAGGCACTGCAGGGCTCAGTCCCAAGCACCAGTGTCTACCTTCACTGACGTGCACTTGACTTTTTATTTAAAAGAGTAGCTTTGTCATAAAATCCTACATGGAGACAAGGTTTTATTTAACTTCCTCCTCTCAAGTAGAGGGTCAGCACAGCATTGGGACTGTCCTGTGCTGGGGGTTTTGTACAAGGAGAGCTGATGTGGCCTTTGCTGAGGCAGCTGTAGCAGGGCCAGTCAACTCAAATTAAAGGCTAAATTATAGACAGTAATGTGCCATATAGACAGTATGTGACCAAGTCAGAGACAATGTACAAATTAAAATTAACTGAACTAGCAATGTTTTCAGAAAACACGTGCAAAGCAGCCTCAGCTTACTTCTGAGTCACATTTAGACCTTTAAATATTCAGCACTACAGCAAAACCATTTTAAAGGTGTATGTACACGGCACACACATCACTGCTGCTACTGTAAATATGAACAGAGGTTCACCAGCACTCTACAAAGGAATCAAATATCCAGAAATTTATGGAGTTTTACCAACTACTAAGTTGTCCTAACTTCACATCCATTTCTCCATGAGTAAATACAGACTGGTCAAACAGAGAGGGATAGAAACCATAAAGGCCAGTTCAGCAACAGGTGTCAGCAGGAGAAATATCACTACTGAGTCCCAGTGAATATTTTTTACTGTTGCACCTGTTCTGTGAGAAGGAAAAACAGATCAAAATCAACCTTCAAAATGCAAGGTGAAATCCCAGTAAAGAAATTTTTAAAAAAAAAAAAAGGCATAAAGAAGAATGAATGACTCAAAAAGTAATCACTCCTACACTGCTGGCAGCTACTGGAGAGAGTTACAGATGTATTCAGATTTATTAATTCAAAGGGCTGCCTGAAGAGGGAGAGATTATGAAAAAAAAGTGAAATATCATTGACAATTAATTCATCTCCTTGTTCCCTCTGCTCCCCGCCCCTGCCAAGTCAAAGCTCAGAAAGAAGGTCCTGCTTCTGATCAACTCATATAACCTTAACTTATTCACAAAGCAATTAGGAAATCTAGAAGTAAAGAAAGAATGGCTGCTGCCTATCAACCTCATCACTGCCTAATTTCACAGTAAAGGGTGCTACACACACATCTATCCCATCACCTGGCTCAGTCACGCACACACCAGCACCGGCAGCTCCTTCACACCCTCGGCACCTCCGGCAAAGCCTTCCCGGGCACCCGAGGGCCATCCCGGGAGAGCGGGCACACAGGGACAGAGCCCTGCCCGAGCCACGGGCCGGCCAAACCCACCTGCCGCTTGGCTTTTCCAGGCTCCTGACCGACAGGGCGTTTTTGTGCTTGGGGTTTCGAGCGGGCTCTCCGAGATCCCTCCAGCCCTGCTCCGCCGACGTCCCCCGCCGCAGGCGGCTCCAGCCGGACGGGGCGGCCCTTCCACGCCTCGGGGGCCGCCGNGGAGCCCTCAGCGGGGAGCCCTCAGCGGGGAGCCCTCAGCGGGGAGCCCTCAGCGGGGAGCCCTCAGCGGGGAGCCCGGGGCAGCGCAGAGCCCTCAGAGAGAAGCCCTCAGCGAGGAGCCCGGGGCAGCGCGGAGCCCTCAGAGCGGAGCCCTCGGCGGGGAGCCCTCAGCGAGGAGCCCTGAGCGAGGAGCCCTCAGCGAGGAGCCCTGATCGAGGAGCCCTCAGCGCGGAGCCCTCAGCGCGGAGCCCTCAGAGCGG
>VWYP01032445.1:92439-125078 GCA_013400435.1 Pycnonotus jocosus
TTTTCTTTTCTTTTCTTTTCTTTTCTTTTCTTTTCTTTTCTTTTCTTTTCTTTTCTTTTCTTTTCTTTCTCTCCTCTTTCCTTCTCTTTCCCTTTCTCTTCCCGTTTTGTGTTTTGCTTTGTACAAGAGCCTACGGAAACCTCTTTAATATATTTCCTGTTAAAGCAATCACATTCATGTGAAAAGCACAGAGTTTTTACGCAGCGCCCTTTATTCCCGGAGCAGTTTGCAATGCGCAGTTTCGGGCACTGTGTCCTGCGGTGACTCCAGGTATTCCCAGGCTCCAGGTGTTCGCTCATCCCCACCTGGGAACAGGCGCTTCGGGAAGAGGGGTGGCATCCCGACAGGGACACCCACTCCTTACCCAGGTGGGGCGGTTTGGTCAGGCAGCTTGGAAAAAGAAAAGAACAACAGGATTAAAGAGAAAAGAAACTACTCAACACCTCAGTTCTCAGTGCATCATAGTAAAGGATTAGTGAAATTACTCAAAGATCTGTAAAAATGTCAAGTAATATTTTTTTCCTATGCCTTTCAATCACCTTTTTCATCCAGTCCCAAGGAGGTGAAGTGATGCACCTTGCATCTTCAACCTTGCATCTAGCAATAGTTTCCCCTAAAACTGTCAAAACTTGAGTCAGGATCCTTGGATTTGGAATGAAACCTGTACAACAATTGTTAAAAGTAACTTTTTTTAAAAAAAAAGTACTTTTCAAAATATCAGTTTTGTAATCAAAGAGAAAAAAAGTATTAAAACAGAAAATCGAGGGGGTTTTAGAGATCTTTCACATACACTAAATTTCTAAAAGAACTTACCTAAAACCAGTTAGTTAAAATAAAGGACAAACAAACTTTAAAAGACTGTGGAGGTTACAGTTCATAAACTGGGGCCCAGTGGCAGCTTGCTGGTATGATATCCTTATAACTCCCTGCAGTATTCCAAACCATGATGGTCTGGGTGAAATGGAGCTCGTGCCTCCAGTAATCAAACTTCAGTCCCTCTTTTCAGTTAAATTAGGTTATTTCCTACTGAATTTATTAAATAAGTAATTAATTCAACCTCTCAGTATCTATTTTGGAGTGATAAAAAGAAATTTTTGAGTGAGAAAAATCCTTCAGTGTAACAGGGGAAATTTCATTCCCAATTCACAAGGCAAAAGTGTTCAGGCGGATTTAGGTATCTACATAGCAAAGCTTTCACTTCTGACTGGGAAATACTGAAAACCCAAAGATTTTAAAAGCATAAATGTAATCAAAATTTTATAGACATCAGAAATGCTTTGGAAATGTTTTGTGTTAAAGGTGATGGTGTTTACTTTCAGCTGATTAGATGCTTGTGCATGTTAGGTGCACAAATACAAAATAAGATTTAGTCACCGCTTGCACATCAATATGAAAACCCAAGATGCTCAAATGTTACATTTTAGGACTCTCTTGTCTTGCCAAAGAAGAAGCTTGAAAGCATTAGTGTCAAATAAGTACCATTTCCACACTGCCTCTTTTTACCATCCATACCAACCGTGTTTGCTCTGCCATGTGCTCATGAAAGGCCAGGTGTTTTAAAGTCATGCTCATCATCACTCTTAAAAGTGTCTTCTTCCAAGTTTGTCTCCACCTCTTTTGCCTATTGAAACTAGTATGTATATAAAAGCCTCTTGGAGGGCTTTTTGTGACTGCAGAAATGGGATAGTAGGCATTGGTTTGAGGAAATAAATCTGGTAAACAGCAAAATTGTGCTAACACCCTTTCAATAGAGAGGTGCCATCTATTTTAGCAAGAATTTGGCTAGAGTGTTCAAACTTGGCTTAGCTGAGTAATTACTTACTTATACACAATCTGTGTAGTTGGAATTCCATAGTAAAATATTAAGCTGTGAGCACACATTCTTGCTACTTTTTTTTACACCACTTCTAGATGTTTATCAATGCATTACAGCAAATAGAAAACTATATGGTTAAAATGAAAATTCACTTTTATTTCTCATTGCATCACTACTTTCTCAGGTTTCTTTAGGTTGGACCTTTTCTGTGTTTATGTCCCACATAAAGGATTTATCTGTGATTTTTGTCAAATGTAAGAATAAGTTCAGTATAGCTTTAGTTGAACCATGCACATTAGTGGTTTGCATTTTTATATCTCCAAATTAGATCAATGCACAGGACATGTTTGCAACCTGTAGTAAGAGAGAAAATACCACTTCACGTTAGGAAAGAAATTTTTTGAGTAAAGTGTAGCTTCCTAACCAATGCTGGGCTGTTCAGGTTCCCACCAAAAACTTAAGTGACAGCATTGCTTAAAAAATTAATTGAAAAAATTCATGGCACTGACAGAAGCAAATCTTCCAGTCTGAAATCATGTGGTTTTTTTTTTTTTAAAAACAACCAAACAAAAAACCAAAAAAAAACCCCCCCAAAACCNTTTGGTGCTAAAAAAAAACCCCACAACCAAAACCAAACAAAAAACAAAACAAAACAAAACCAAAACAAAACAAAACAAAAACACACAAAAAAAGACCACCAAACCAACCCCAAACTTAGAAAGCTACTGGAATTTTGATTCTGGTGCCAGTTAAACTGGCAGGCTTGAAGCAAATCAATATTGTTTCAGTTGTTTCCTAGGGCTGGAAAACCAGACTGTAAGTGTTGTAACCAAGCTAGATAAGCACAAGCTATTGGCACAGCTTTCACTGTACTTATAAAATTGGAGCCAAAAGCAAAATTTTTGGAGGATCAGCTGGAAATGATGACCATAGTGGAATTTTACAAGGAGAAACATAAGAATTATGCATTGTGTCATGCCAAAACTTCATTGCCACACTTAAAGAAAGGTTGCTGTTGAAAAGCAATGATTCAGGCAAGGAGAATTCCATAGGCGAATGTATTAGGTAATAATACTTTTCCTTTTTGTTTTCCTTCAAATTAAAACAACAAAATTCAGATCCAAAGGACAGATCTGAAGCTAAAATAGGTAATGGCAATGGGATTTGATGCCCCATGTCATACAGGATTATCTTCTGATCACAGACACATCGTTTTTGTTGATTAAAAGCAAATGTGTGAAAGCAGACATCAGCACCTCCCGTTGCAATTAGGAGCTGGCAGCCAGGGAATTATTATGCACTGCAGTTCTGGTCTATTTGCTGCTCATTTGTACTTTTTCTGACACCTCCACACACGGGAGTCTCTGACTGTAGGTGGGAAACTCAGTTTATACACAATTCAGGACTCTCTGGAATGGGACAAGGAACCAGGTTCAGAGGGAACAGGAACCTGTTTACCTGGCTGCTGTTAGAAAGAAAGGTGCCTATACCAAAAAAAAGAGAAAGTGCAGTGGACCAAGCCAAGAGAGAAGAAGGTTTTACCTTTTTAACTCCATCCTGCAGAGAAATTATTTTATCACATGTTTAGTTAAAATAAAAAGTGTTGCTCTCTGGCCACCAACCAGAATACAGAGCTGCCTCTCTGAGCCTTAAACACCATGTTACGAGGTCATTCCCAATCTTGGGGTTTCTGTCTCTGCTCCAGAGAGCCCCTGATTCCCTACATAGCTGCCAGCATTTCCAAGGAAATAAGCAAGCAGAATGCTGCAAATTTCTGAAGCAGCAATCAGGGCAAACTCTGCATTTGTACTGAACTTGACCTGATGTCACCCAACACTGCAAAATGGCCCTGAAAATTCTTTGGATTTCTGCCTCTTTTTTTCCTGAGTTGCTATCAGTTTCTGGAGGTGTAACAGAATCTTCACCTATGATTTTTGGAAAGGATCAGTTCCTAATCCCCAAAACGATCAAGCAGAGCAGAATGCAGCCTGTTTATACAATTCTCAGAGTTCCTGCAGCTATGTGTACACTTTGCTGCTCTCTTAGGGCCCTTGGCAAGCTGAGCCAAGGCAGTGGATTTCTGTCCCTCTGAAGAAAACCCATGGATAGCAAGGAGTGCAGCAGGCTGTGAAGGTCACAGCTCCAGCCTGACTTTCTGGACTTCCCCAGCACTGCTTTCATTCATCCTCACAGGCTTGCATCACTCTGAAATCTAGTGATGCAAATAACAGCAAATCTCCGTCTGAGATCTTGAGAGGTTTATAATTAACTCCATTTTTTTAAATCCTTGGTCCAGTTTGGCAGTGGGGATGAACCACACAGCAAAATACCCACAATGTATCAAGATTCTTGGAGACAAAATCAGAGCTGAGAAAGCTTTTTTAAAAACCACCCACCATTGCAAATAGGTAAATAGTAACATTAAAAAGAAGTTTCCATAAACTAGATTTCCACAAAAGTCAGAAGCATCAGTGTTCTGGGGCTGCTGCAGTCACCAATATTTACAAATCTGGCTTTACTCACAACAGTCAGCACTGAAGCAAGGATAATGGGATAAACTTCAACGTTCCACATGCTATGGGAAGGACCAGAATATTGTGACCCACTATTTGGGAGTGCTGAGATTAAAAATATGCCAAAAGCATCAGATTTTCCAACTCCTGCATCAGTTAGACAGATCTGCCTGATTTTCATCAGGGCTGCAATGGAGTCAAGGGGAGCCAGATTAAAAGCAGGCATGAGTATGACTAAAATCATACAGCCAGCCTGTGGGTTTGTTTTTAATGCAAGAGGACAGCAATACAGTGACCACTGGCCAGTAGTTGTTCATCACACACACATATTGAAATGTCTCAGTTATTAATATAATATCTCACAGGTTCAACTCAAGTGCAAGTTTCAGCTCTTGAGGAAATCACCAATGAACAGGAAAATAATGAAATCACTACTCAGAGAATCGAACATCAAAAATTTCAGCTGGATTAAAAAAAAATTGAACATTGCTTAAATGTTACATAAAAAACATACAAGAATCGGTATTAAAATGGCAATTTTGCTTCTACATGGCTTAAACCAGTCATCACAGGAGTTGTCAGCAGTATTTTTTATTTGCTAGAGCACATTCTGTATCCTGTTGTGGCAAATAATATACTCTCAGGTTTTGAGTTGTCTCCACAAACAGAAACAGTCTGAACACAGCAATATTTATTTTATTAGATAGCACTCTCCTTAGCATTGTGGCTTTTTAACGTGCCACAACAGTGTTACTCACTTGCAATAAGCTTTAAAAACGTGGCATTTTTAACCTGTAAGTATTATTTTAATGGCTGAACAGCAAGGAGGGGAGCATGGAAAGGAAGGGCTGGCTGTTCTGTAAGGATACAGCAGCAATCAACAATACTCACCAAATTGTGCTGTCCTTGGCCTGCTGCACAAGGCTGAATCTGCTGCAAACAAAATCCAGGCACCTGTGGGAGAGATCTGTAATGAGAATAATGGAAAACATCAGTTTAATAGGTTTTGTGTAGTGCTATCATATTTCATTACATTAGAAAATATGAGTATTTAAACAGGTGACTTTACCAGGTAAGCACATTGTCAAAACTTGTGTCAAAAATATATATATATATATTTAATAATGCACTAATCTATAATAACCTACTATGGTAACTTCAACTGATATTATCTAAAAAATGTAAGATCCAATGTAATTCAATTAAATACCAATCTAACAATTTTTATGCAAATTACTCCATGCTGCACATTCCTTTATCTCTGGAGATCACTCTCAATTTCCTTTTCTGTAGCTTTTCTAGCACTACACTGCATTTTGTTAATATCACCACTGAAGCTGAAGACAATATTTCAACTCTTAAGCCTACCAGAAAATTACAGTTAGATTTATACTGGCTTTAGTCACACAACTTTGCTTTCCAATGATTTTTCAAAGTACTGTCCCACAAAGACTAGCAAGTTCAGACAGGACACCAGCATTATTTTTGGTCTATTCTGAATTTCAAACTTGTTCTTGTGTCTATTAATAACTTTGAAAAAGAATGTTCATTAGAAGGAAGGCCATTAGTGCATCTTAGATTGCCAAACTCTTCCTGTTTTAAGTCCCAGTTGCTTATAACTTTGCCAAACACTGAATGCTTGGGCTGAAATTTTCCATGCCATGTCTGTGTCTCAATCTGAGATGTGTTGGAAAATTTCATCTAAAATAAATAGAACGGTTTCCAAGAATGAGTGCTGGGGAAAAACATTCTGTTTTACTGGGAGGGGGGGTGAGGAGGGGGTGAGAGAGAGAAGAGAAATAAAATCAAGATATATTTTCACTGCAGAGCCCACTTGCTCTGATTCCCAGCCCTGAAATTGGCAGGAAGGGATAATTTTGTTTGGAATTACCCTTTACCATTACCCAGTTCAGTGCAAGAAGGCAGCAGAAGAAGCTGGAGAAAGAGGTGGGAAGGAATAGCTAAGAGAGTCATTAATTAGCATTTCAAGGTGACCTAAGGACCAGACAAACTGCAGGGGAAGGCAATGGCCCTGTGCAATTTGATGTGGGGTTAGATTCTTCTTTATTGTTGTTACTTAGTTGGGTATGAGAATAGGCATTTGTATTTACATGAAACTCTTAGACTCTGTGAGTCAATGAAAGAACCTTCAAAAATTATCTTCTCAAAGCAACAGCATAAATCACAACCCTGCCCCCCCAAAAAAAACCCAACCACAAAACCCACACCAGAATAATAAGCTGAGGAAAGGAGAAAAACCATTTTACTACATGTTTCCATGAAATACTGCCTCAAAAATAGTTTGTCCTCACTTCCTTCAAAAGCTATCCTACATAAAAAGGAAAGAGTGGAGTTGTTTTAGTTTGTGGCAGCAATAATAGTGTTTCATATATCAGAGCATCTTTGAAAATCATCCCAATTTTACTTTGCATTGTGGATAGATACACCTGTCAGTGAATCATACAGGTTACTGCACTTCTCTTATAATCATTAGGAGTAGAATTAGAATTTTTCAATTGAACAAGTAAATACAATTCCCAGTCAATGTCAATCTTGATGCTTAAATGAAGAGTTAAGCATAAACTAGGAAACAATATTTTTAAGTGGTTTTCTTTCCTGCTCAACTATCTCAAAATGAACAATCCAATTTTACTCTTTTTTCTCCTCACATAAGTGCACGAAAGATCTACACAATTTAAGCATTGCATAGTCTTTGTTTTGCATTTGTTAACAATTTGAAATAAACGTTTGTTATTGATTTAACAAAACACACTGAAGTAGAGGAGGAAGGACTCAGTGTTATTGAATACTCTGTCCTGACTTAGATCTCTTTTGTACAAGGGCTTTACTGACCTGTGTAAAACTGGTTTTTGCTTAACTCTATAGGAGGAATATGTTAATAAACTGGTGAATGCTTTAGTAATTTAGGATACATATATGAACACAGTAAAAACCAATCCTAAGTTTAAAGATTAGGAGCTCTATGGTCAGGCATTTCAGTAATTCAATGCACTATTGGTTTATCAATGCAGAGGAATTCTCTCTGGTGGCAAAGCCAGAACCACTTGATGAAGATTTCTGTTCCACAAAGGGAATGCTCAATCTGTCATCATGCCTGAGCTAACTTTGAGGCTAACTTCATTTCTTGAGTGTCTCAGGTAAGAGCTTGATCTCTCAAATTCATGTTGCACCATTCTTTGCTCTGATTTTGCTTGTTTGGAAATGAAGAAGGAAATTGGTAACAACCACAGTGCATATAAACTTTGTTAAATGCTTAAGGAACCTTAATGTGGTTGAGTCATTTTAATGAGGGAAGAAATCTTAACTATGCTAAGGCACTGTAGATGCTTAGGTCTCCTTAGGAATTTAGAGTGGCCCAGCCATGCTAAGGCACTAAGAGCTTAAAGAAACATTAATTGGTTAATAAGCCGTAAATTCTTAACCAATCTTAAAAGAGTTAAGTGCTCTAATCCCAAATGCTTGATTCTTTTATCCAGTCAAAACAAGCAATGAGATCAAAACTGGGAGCCTCTGAAGTTCAGGATAACTTTCCTTTGTATTGCTGGGCTGAGGTCTGCAACCCAAGTCTGAATCCATGCTCAGCCAAACCTTCATGGCCAAGGACTTCAGCCTGCTTGGAATTAATATCTCTGCCCTGTAGATGAATTTGTACTAGGAGTTCAGTTCTAAACACTGACATGTTGCCCAAACCGCTTTTCTCTCTTTTTTTTCCTTTTTTTTTCCTTGATGATATTTTGTACTAGTAAAAGTAATTTACTGACCCTTCCTGGTTAAATACCATTAGGCCAAAAACTCAGTAGAATATTATTTAAACAGGGCAGACACTACAAACAGAAATCTCTGACTGTGGGGTCAATAAGCCAAAGGGAATGTGAAGATTAAGGCAATGTTCCAAGAAAAAATTATAGAATTAAGTTAGCCAGACCAATTTAAAATATTATGTCTCAATTATATATATATATGTATGTATGAGAAAATAAGCATATTTATTAGAAAGCAGTGACTTCCTTGTCACTTAAAAGTAATTTTAATAATTACTTCAGGATGAAGGAAGCTTTTAAAATCCACCTCATAAATTTGGGTAGGCTGGTCCTATACACTGCTGCTTTACTGGTAGCAACAGGTTCCCCTCATATTCATCAGCATTTCATTAAAGGCAGTGCTGTTTATACGTTTTCTGACTTCTTGTAGAAAATTTCTTTATAACTAGTAAGAGATGATCATGAATAAATAGTAAATTATGGAAACTACTCAAGGCTGCTTGGTGTAGAGGGGCTTTACACACAAGGCCCTTCATTTGTCAGACTATCTCAGAGCTGTCTCCATTGCCAGTAAAAGGTTAAACTGCATTTTTACAGCTCTGAAGTGAATCAGAGGGCATTACCAAAGAGCAGTTGTGCTTCTTATGAACCTCTAAGCTAGGCTTGAGGGATTTTTTCTCTAAAACCACCTAGACTAGAAATCATCACTAAAAATACGTTGTTTAAAGAGGAGGCATTTCTCTCCTGTCACTCCAGTGGAAGGGCTGGGACAAACGTGCAGCTTCCATGAGCTAATCTGCCTAGCTCTGTCAGTTTTGCTGGAACAAACTGTAATTATGCCCTTCATTTAATGTTTGCTCCTGCCTGAGAGTAACTCAGCTTAATGGTGCAATTGCTGTGGATTTAACAAACTGCTCCAGCAAGACTGGTCTGAAGCCTGCCCGAGGCAAGAATCATTACTGCTCTTTATTATACTTAACATTCATCACTGGAATATTGCTTCTTTTCATCCAGCAACTTATAACTTCTAAAACTTTGAAGTCTAAGAGGGCATTGCAAGTTATACAATACCTACCCATTACAAGTTTCCTGGATTTTGAACAAAAACATTTCGGTATTTAAAAATTGCAAAGCGAATCTCTGTTAAACAGGATAAATACCTTTGAAAAAAGGTTGTTTTCCCAAAGGATAACACTCTCTAAGTAGCTTGTAAAAGTACTTATTTTATCTATCTGTAGATACTTTTCAGGGACTATTTATGCTCTTTAGATATGAGAACACACTAATTTTTCCAGCCTTGATTATTGCTGTAATTAAATTAAACTGTTTCCAAAACTCAAGTCATTTAAGTTACATGTATTATAAAAATAAATGTCACATACACACACAGACATATCTATATACATTGGGAAATCCTCTTGGCTGGCATCAGGAAAAAAGGTAAAAAGATTAAAAAATGGAGGATAAACTGTCAAGAAGGCTGTCTCAGCACACCCAGGCAGGTTCCTGCTCAGCCTCACTCCAGCCTGTTTGGTTTGAGCAGAGCTCAGAATCCTGTTTGCTAATCCTTTCTAGCCAATTTTGCCATGTTATGGTTTATCTGTCTACTCACTTTCCCCAGGCTAAACCCATTCATGTTGCTCAGGAGATTTTTCTGGTCTGGTCTGGGTTGGTTTGGTTTTTTTGGCTCTTTGTGGCATCAATTTTAAGTCACATTTCCTCCAACCTTTATATGATTATTGCCACTACAGGGACTTGTGGACAGTGAATGACTGCAGCGTTTTTCCTAGAGCTTTGGAGAAAAGATTGAAGAGAAACAGGTCGCAGTGAAGTGGAATCTTTTCCTTTCCTTCCACCTTACTCTACTAAAGGAATAACATCTCCCAGGTATGTCTGATACCACACTTGTGCACTGAACACTGAGGGTTTGGATAGCTGTAGTTAAGAGAAAAGGGTTGAGCATTGATATTTACTCAATGTCAAAGCCAAATTGGTTGGTTGATGGTAGGAGCTACTCAGCAGGTGCCAAGGCTGAAACTGGTAAGAGTCTGTGAATGCTATTTTGTTAAAATAAATTGGTAACTCTGTGCATTTAACAATTTGCAATTAAGCATCGGAGAGTGGCTGGTGCTAGAAACCCACTATGCATTTATTTTCTGTTTGCACTCAGCAGGTCTCATTTAGGTCATTATTGTTGCCTGCATTCAGCAACAGGAGACACATAAAGAGCTTCTTTCTTTTCAGAAAGGTCGCTGTTCGTGTTTCTGCTTCTGATACAAAAATTTGCACTGTGAATTCTTGGTCTATTTCCTTATTTTGACAGCTTTTATACCTCCCTATGGCTATTTATAAAATAAAGGTGGGAGGTTTTTTCATGGCACGGTGACTTTTCCCAGCCATTTGCTAGTTATCTGATGCCACAAGGAAAACAATTAATGGAGAGTGTGGAGATCTAATGAATTTGAATGCATACTTACATTCTAATGAAGTCCATAGGTCTTAGTGCACAGTGGAATACTTGGCTGTGTGTAGAAGAAAAAATACAATTAAAAAAAGCATGAATCTGTTCAAGCTTAAAACTTAAACAGATTCAAACACACAGTGTCAGATGTAATCTCTGGAAAGATGTACACATTTGACCAGGGATATTGCTTTTACTTAATAGTTGCATTTAATTCCTCATTTCCCCACTTGTGACATACCTTCTTCTATATATATGCAGAGAGGGAGCAATCTGTCAACAGACAAACATATATAATGAGCTTTGCAAGACTTTTCTAGCAGCAGGCATGCTTTTTGTCCTCTGTCACATCACACAATGCTAGCCTGTTGTATTTTTATCTAGCAAAGTTAGGTGAAAGAAACAAACTTCCATTTGTGCAATTTGCACCAGCAAAAGGCAGATGGAGTTAACTTTGAAATCTCGTGCTGGTGCTGAGATGAGTGTGCACCCTGTTCCAGGGGTGTCATATGAAATGATAATAATAAATGATAGCACAGAGCAGTGCACTCATTTATTTAACACCAACATTGAAGGAATTAAAGTAAGAAAAAAACGTGCCTGGAAAGGAAGAAATTGCACGTATGAGGACTCCAGGTCTATAGTATTACATCAGTTTTAACCTAAAGTAGAATTTGATATGATGAAAACCCAAACCCCCAAAACAAAACCCTAGCAGCATCTCTTTTTAGCTAAATCAACATTTTCACTTCGTAGAAGTTCAAGATCATTCAGCTGCCTTCATAGGTGTGTATCTGTGTATGGCCATAGATTCTTCTTTATTATACTAGAGTATGAACGTGGAGCCAGAGACAAATGGGAGTGTCACCTACAGTTGGGGCTGCAATAAACTACATAAATAAATAAATAGATAAATAGCCAAATAAGACCCACCAAACTAAACCCACCCCACCAAAACACCTTTTCACAAGTGAGGTTGCGCTGAATGTGGCAAGTCAGACCTTTAAAGTCTTTTCAGCTGCCCCGGAGGTGTGGAAAACAATCCGTTTAAGACAATATTGCAAACAAAGACTTTGTGGTGACGCGGGGGTTAATTACAAACAACAGAGCTTCATTATCCATGCCAGAACGTTGTGTTCTCACACAAAGGGCGCTCTCACTTGTTAAATGTCTAGCCTAGACTATCAGAAATTGCATTACACTTGCTGCCCCTCCCCTTATTCCCGGACTTTCTTACTCTGGCCTTTTTTCCCCCCCTTTCCTCCCATCTCTATTGAAAGACAGTAATTAAACACTAAAGCCTCTCAGTTTCTGCAGCACTGCGGGGGAACTCCTCCCTGTAATAAGCACCAATTACTGGCTGCGACTGCAGCTGATGAAGGATTATCCTCTCACTGAGCTACGGCAAGCTCTAGAGTATAATCTTCAATTAGTTCAATTCATGGAGCACACTGGCAGGCAGGCCACTACGTTTCCCACGACTTACACAAACAGCCTTTCTTTGACACCCCCCAACTCTGCACAGATGGTCCCGGCACTGTCTGTTGCAAAGTTCAGTGCATCTGGCCCCTAAACCCACCTAATGCAGGCAGCAAAACAAAGCCTGCGACTCAAGTGCCCTACAGTACCTATTTGTTTCAGTAGCAGCAGGCTGGCCTTTTTTTTTTTTTTTTTTTTTTTTTTTTTTTTTTTTTTTTTCCTTTTTTTTTTTTTTTTTTAATTAAAGAAAGAGAAATTATCCAAGGAATCAGAAAACAGGTGGATAAACAAAAAAACAACCAACAAGCTTCTGGGCTGACGCTATAAATCACTCCTAGTCATTTTAACTCGGCTTGAATTTTTAATGAGCCAATAATGTAAATAATAGGGCTGCAACAGCTACGAGATAGGGAGAACAAAACTAAAAGTCTATTTAAGTTTAGCTCTTTTTCTTCATGCTTAGGTATTGCAGAGATCCTCCAGAAATAGTGGATTTGGGGGGTTTTTTAGAGGTGTCTGTTCACTACTTGGAACAAAGGCTTTTGTGAACCCAGATTTACTCTGGGCTTTGACTTCTTGCTTCTGCATACAGATATTTTATATGGTCTATGTATCAACTTTCTTTATTTGCTGGACCTAAAAATAAGTGCAGTGACTCTCCAAAGCAGGTAGACTTTAATTAATTGCCAGTCTGCCTTTATCTATGTTTTTGGCACTGGAAGACTTTGCTGTATGACTGCTAAACACAATAATTAAATAGACTAAAATAGATTAGTTCCACTGACATCATCATCTTGCACACTGCCTAATTCTGTTGCCAGTGCCTTTGCTTCAGAGGAGCTGCCAGGAGCAGAAGGCACAATGTAACTTGGGGCACAATGCCCAGAGCACCTGCTTTTATGGCCTGGTAGACACATCCCAGGGATGCAATTTCCACTGCTGCCTCCACGTGGCTGCCTCAGCAGAAGAGAACAGGATTTTTTTTTCCAAAATCCTGGCATATCCTCACCTGTAGAGAGGTTGTACAACCTTGCAGGATGGCTTGCAGCAGATAATTACCCATCTTTGTTTCCTTAGGGTGTATGGGCTCTTAGAGGTCCTCCGATGTGGAAAAGCACTTGTGTGTTTGAAAGTGTTTCTGGTGGGGTTTTTTTCAACTATACTGATTGGGATTTTAAAAAAGGTATTCTTTTAATGCATAAAGCTTGCCTCAGTAACACCCTTATGCTGTCATTTATATAATTCTGCTGAAATACCACTATATACACTTCAATCATGAAAAAAAAACCCAAGTCAGACAAAACTACCACATTCGTTTTAGCTGAGCTCTTTATTTCAGTCTGAAAAAGAAAAAAAAAAAAAAAGGCCAAAAGAAAAGTGTAGGTCCAGTTTGTGAAATGCCAACTTTCAAATAAATGCTCTCTAGCTGGTTTCCCCTGTTCTACTGCTTGAACTGTTCAAATTGTACAGTACTGTAGATATTTTCAGAGAGAATTAAAAAAAAAAAATACAACCAGCCATTACCCTAAGGAACACAGAAGTTGTATTTGCAGCAATTTGGACTTTAAAACTTCAAGTGCCCCAGACTGGTAATGTGTAAACACAACCTCCAGACTAAGACAGAATACTAATAAAGAGAATCTTGGAAAGAACCCCCTTCCTATTTCCTATAGACCCAGGAGCAGGAGGAATCAAAGTTGCAGGTTTCTAATATCTGGGGAGTGACTGAGGCACCCTGCCATTGTGACATTGAATGAATGTAAAAGAAAATTAGTCCATAAAGCGACCTTACCTTTCTGCTGGGAACCCAGAGGGAAAAACCCCAAACCTGCTTTGCTCTCACTTGCCATGTGGAAAGTTTTTAGTGTGAGGCCTCACGTGCATGTTTATCTCCCACATCTGGCTGTTGAAATGGGCACTTAGCTTTATTAGAGGCGTGAGGCTGTCTTCAGTGCTGCTATAAACACCCAACCGTAGGATCTGATCAGATTCAAGTGTCATTTTTAAAAGTGTATTTACCATGGGCCCCAATTGAAAAGCATGGAAGATGGGTTTATTTTATAAAATAAAAATTCCCTGACAGACAGGGAACTGAGCCTGAGATCACACCAGCCTTACAAACCCAGCCTCAAAGAGCAGAGCACTCTGCACCTGAACTTCTCTGACTTTGGTTATCCCCTTTTGTCTTCTCCTTCCATAATTTCTCTCACGTGGAACAGCTTATTTGGCTCACTCTGTAGCCAAGTAACACACAGAACAAAATGGGCTCATGCTCACCTTTGTCCACTTGACACTTTAATCACAGAGAAGCACACAGAGACAATTACAAATAAGAGAAAAGCTTCCCCCAAATTGGTGTGACCTCTGAGCTTTGAGGAAGCAGAACAAACTGAGGAAAATCAGTGGGAAGAGTCAAGTGACCACCTAATCGTTGATCCTTGCCACTTACAGCTGGGGTAGGCAGCAGGGCATGACCATCATGTGGTGCAAGTCTTGCCTCTGCTGCACAGGGAAAAGATCACAGCTATTACAGCTCCATTTTCCACTCAGGGGGAAGAAAAAAACCAAAAGGAAGGTGAAAATTATCCAGCCCATAATAATTAAAAAAAAAAAAAATTGCAAAGCACTGAACAGACAAACAGACTCTATACAGCTAACACAAAACACAAAAGGATGAATCAGAATGTCAGGTTGGAAGAGATCCATAAGGATCATCAGGTTCAGCATCCTCAGAACACAACTTCTGTAAAAATTTACAGAGTTGGCTATAATGGTACATGTAAAAGATGGAAACTGGAGAATATCCATATGAAAAGAAGATTACACCAGGACTTGCTGGGGACACTTTGGTTAATTTTGGTTAATTTTTATCTAACTAAAATAAAAGGAGCAGTGCAAAGGTTAGCAATTGTGGCAGTGCTTTCACTGAGGGCTTGTATCTTATATTCATTTTCCTCAGTGATCTAGTTTAGTTTAAATTTCTAGTTTGGGCTCTAGACCCTCTCAAGTGCCATATTCAGACAGCAGGAACTTTGCCTCACCTCGTAAATCACCCCATAGATCTTTTCAAATGTGTAGATACATTGAAATCCTGGATCATATCAGGAAAGAGAAGGCTTGGGACAGGGAAAAGCAAAGTGTTTGTTTGTTTGGAGCACAAACCAGCAAAGAACAGCAAGTTTCAGGGATCTGATCACCTACTTAAGGTTAGGTACACGCTTAAAAGCTTTCCTGGAGCAGAGCCATTGTTGGCCATTAATATATACACCGGGAAAAATCATGCCAAATAGGTTATAATGCATCCAGAGAGCAAACTGAGTCTTGGATGCTGCACATGCATTATTGTGCTCTGACCTGATGAAGCACACACAATTGCAGTGTTTGCTTTAAATAATGTGCCATATTTCATGTAAATGCCATAAACAGGGGGGCAAGCTGGACAAAGAATTGTGTCATACCTTTTAATTGAGAGCAGGAGAGTTTAAGATTAAAAATCTCCTTGGATAACACCAGTCATGCCCCTTTACAAATTGCTGGGTTTGTTAAGGGACAGCTTTCTCCTAGGAAATGTAAATAAAGCCTGATGTGCTATTACCAAAAAATATTTGTAAGATGTTAACAAAGTTTGCCACCAACATTCTTAAATGCACAGTAACAGGGCCTTTATTCATCAGGATGCCCCTGCAATTTATTCCGTGTAAAATTCGTTATCACAAATATCAAACACTCTGTGGGTAATAAATGACCAAGCAGAAATAAAACAAAAGGAGCTTTGTTTCAAGACACAAAAGCAAATTGACCCTTTTGATTTATTTGTTTTTCTAAAGAAAGGAAATGCTCATTTAGCAGATTAAAAATGAAATAGGGAAGTGGAACAACAAAAAACCTTGATGAAGACAGTACTTGTTAGAGCTGTTAGGAAAGATAACAAGTGATTATAACAGAAAATGTGAACAGTCCAATAAAACACAAGTATGATCAAAGCTGTGAAAAAAGCAATTAAGCTGTTTTGACACTTGACTGATGAGTTGAATGTGTGCATGGATTTGAGGCATTTAAACTATGTTCATGAACAATTCTGTTTACAGGGCACCTACTAGCATAGTTTTCTTTCATCTTGCCATATAAAGCAAAAAGGAAAATACCTCACGAAACTGTGTCACTGGATAAATCACATTTATTTGCTACACTTTATTAGGCTATGGGCACATTATATTCCTATAGGAATAACACCTTTATGTTATTGAATAATTGGAAGATTTATTGTAAACACAAGGTGGAAAAGTAGTTCCAGAGCTTGTACAATTTCTTTTTGGAGAAATGTCTTTATGTAAAAAACTGAATTGCTCAATATGCCAGCCTATTAGGGCAACTGGAAACTTTGTTATTTCCAAGCTACAGGAAAAAATAGAAATAGAGTTTTTTAGTATCTAAATCAGAGACAAAAACTGGATCCTGAAGGCTTTTTAAAGCTCAGTGTAATTCAATAACATTTTAAATGAGACTAGCATTAGACTGAAATTTGTTAGACCATAGTTTGAGATGTCCCCTTGAAAAGAAGAACTGTAAGGTGGCAGAGGACAGTTGTTCCTAAATGTTACCACGTTTCCTCCAAATCATGGGTGCACTGCTTTCACATCCATTGAAAAGCAAATAGAAGTCCTTGAGCTGAAACATTTGAAACACAAGCTACTAAGAACTTAGCTGAGCCTCTCTCTATACCTCGATTTGTTTATAATTTTTTGTGTCAGATGATTTGAGGCCTTTGAAACTTGTGGCAGTCACAGTGGAGGACACTCAACAGCAGGGATCAAACCTATCATATTTCACTGGCAAATAATGGCAACATGCTGAGAAATATGTAATTGCATTTACTGCGTGATAATCCCTTTAGACACTCTGTCTAGGGTGATATCCCCTCTAATAGAGTTGTGGCAAGGGAAGAAGCCTGTTCTGTGGATGAGAAGCTGACAGGAAAAGGATGAATTCTCACCCTCATGTCCTTATTGTGCAGCTCTTGAAGGACTAATCAGAACTGGGGCTGGAGGGATTGTGTTGGGGTGTCAGTCATGGGTCACTGCTCACCTGGGTCCTGCTTCCATCCTCTTTAATGTCCACAATGAGACTTCCCTGTGTGCCACTGAGAGCAGATCCAGGCCTGAGTCCACAGGAATTGAAGAGGTGTTAGATAGCACCAGCCACTGCTCAGGTGCTGGGCTTGGAAGAAGTTTAAAAGCAAAGCAGTTAAGGTTCAGACTGGAGAGTTCCACTGAAGGAATAGGATGGATCTCTGGTTTCTTGCCAGAAGTGTGCAGAGACAGAAACACAGAGCTGAAGAGATACACAGCATTGTCATTATAGAATCAGGTTGTGTTAATGATTGGGTCATTCCAGCCCTTTCTGCAGCAGATAAAAACAGGAGGGAAACACCAGCCCTGGAGATATTTCAGTGTTTGCCATGAAATCACTGGAACTCCAGAGCTGGCTTTGGCAAGCAGTGCAAACAGTAACAGAAAGGCAATTGCAGAAAGATTTAATTTAATTTAATGTTAACAACAGTGTGACACGTTGGAGGAGGGGAGAAATCAAAGCTGTGTTAGGTGAAAATACACTGAAATACAGAGTGCTATCATCTACAGAGAGAGCAGGGATTTTGGATTCAAACTAGGGGTTCTTAAGGTAGAAGTGAGGAGGACAGAGTCATCTGTTTTTTTTTTTTAATTGACCACAAGTTGACTGTGAATTGCTGATATGATGCAGCTATGGAAAGATATATTGAAATTCATTAATGTTTCCCTGAAAAAGTATTATGAAATTTCTTACAAGGGTACTCAGGAGACTTTGTGCATGAGAATATCTGTGCTGTTCTGGTCATAGAAAGATGAAAACCAGAAAACATGTTACCAGAGGAATAGAAAGACTGGAAAACAGCTTGACTTACTTAGCTTAGGATTAAATAAGACTCAACGGGGAGTCTAAAATACTACAATTGCCCAAAATCAATAATAGGGAAGGAGAAGGACTATTTAAGTGGAAAAACAATGTCAGCCCCAGTACAAAGTGATGTAAAATAGGAATTAGAGTAGACTCAAAATCAGAAGGATTCTGGATCAGCCAACTTCTTGAGACACAAAGAGAAAAATGTTTCTGCTTTTAAGGTGTTGAGTTGAGCTTACATCAGATTGGCCTTAGGCTTAGACAACTTTGCTAGTTCTGTGTTTCTAAAAGGGATAAATTTAGAGAGATCAGAGTTAATGAGTAATTAAAAATTGCCTGGAAAACAGAATTTTAAGAAAGCTACATGATTGCACTGAGACAATGCAAAGCACTTCTCCTGGACTTTGGCATCTCTTAATTTTAGAATTTCCTAACCATAAAACTCCAAAGTTTGGTTTCAAAGTCGAGCATACAGTTGAGTTTGTATAGTTTTGATGAAAGACAGCAATAAACTAACTAAAGGAATATGAAAACCACATGGGTGATGGTTTATCTGATGAACTGAATGCATAAGGTAAATTCAGACAGCAAAACACATTTTTACTGGGATTTAATAGTGTTGCTTTGGAGTAGGACTGAACTTTTGTAGTTTTAGTTTCATAACACTGCCCAGCTGGAATTTCCATTTCCAGTTATTCTAATACAAAGCTTTACAGTGGTATTTTAACTGTTCATTTTAGATGGTTTTCACACGGAGAAGTTTACTTCAATACCAGATATACTGTAAACACACTGAACATCTGGTAATTAAGTATAGTGCACAGTAATCTCCATAAAGCCCATATCTGTGGTGAAATCTTTTTAATAAATAGTTGATAATGGAATGAAGCTATTAAAAGAATTACAGCACACATGGTCAAGTACAGCCCTTATTAATCCCATAGCATGAATAAAAGCTTTTAACTGTCCATTTTACCAAGAATCCTTAAAGATGGGCCTGTCCTGAAATGAGTGCCAGCATAGAAATATCCCATTTGCAATAGAAAAAAAGAGACTCCATCATTCCAGTAAATAATTTTCATGGCTGTTCAACTACCCAGTGAGTTTTGTACTCGTCTCAAACTGTTCCTACCCCACCTCATGACAGCACAACCTCCACAGTTTTCCTTCCCTAAGGCAGCCAGGACACCTCTCCTGCTTTAAGGTTTGTTCTTAAGATGATTCTGGCATTGTGTTGATGAGGATTCATTCATTCAGTCATTCTGAACAAACTGGAAATCCCAATCTTTCAGCTGAATTCACTGACGCTTCACAATTTCCAAAACCAAGTCATGACCATCTCTTAAGGTACATTTCCTGATTGCCACCTACATTTTATTTCAAAAAACTCAGAACAAAAGAGTTTTGTTCATCCCCTTCTACCAAGGTCTGCTTAAAATAAAAAATCCTGACTTCTTTTTAATAACAATATTTTTTTCCCTTGCATTTGATCAGCAATTTGTATTCCTAAATCAAGGCTAAGTTCAGCACCCACCTTGAGCTACCGAGTTTGAAAGGTGTCGTGTCTTCAGATTCCCTAGGAGCACTCTGTTTATATTACTGGATATTTTCCAACCTCAGCTTTTCCAATGACTATTTAAGGCCTCCTGTACTTTTCCCAGAAGTACTGGTACATTGTTTAAATCACTGGCATGACTCATTAGCTTATTCTGTATTTTAGCCAGTTAAGTTCCCCTACCCTACACTCCTCTATATCCTTTTAATTTTTTTTTTCCCAAGCAAACAATGTCAGGACACCTTGTGCAGGTTGTCGATGGTTGTCAAGCCAAATGTGGATTCACATCAGCAAATGTCAATGCCATACACCCCAAGGCACCACCTCCCTGTGCACACCCAGCTGCAAATCATCCCACTTCCATTTTGTTTCATCCAGCTCTGGACAGGAGTGAATAAACTCAGCAATATCCTGTTAATGATGTTTATCAGGACACCCCTTCACAGCAGTTCACCTCTGATAGATATGGGATCCAAAAGTGGCCCCAAATTCCTGCTGTGTCCATCTCCACCTGGCCCCTCTGTGCAAGGTGTCCGTGATCCAGCCTGGCTCTGCATTCCACAGAATTCTGTGCACAGAACCACGGGCACAGCCCTGTTTCCAGGGAGCCTCAGAGCTCCTTTCTGCAGCCTCAAAGCTTTTTATGAACAGGCCCAGGTTTTTATAGCAAATAAACCATCAGCATCAAAGCACAGGTGTGTTTTTCAAATATGTTAAATGATGACAGCTTTGGATGAATTCAGCAGATATTCACCAAATGTGATCAAAACCAACGTGGGAGCCCAACTTTATGCATATTCTATGTTCACAGGAACTGCTCTTAGTTCACTTTGAACCTCCTTAGTCCTTCCCCCTCCTCCAAAATCCCTCCCTGTCTTTCATGTGCTGATCTAGCCAGCTGCACAAACACAGCACAGGTTGGAAACAAACCTGGAATTGTTTGGCAAGCAATTTCTGCAGGGAGAATGGCAGAAAAGGGATTTCAGGAAGACTTCAGACTCCAGTCACTTCAGTCCATCCTTACCCCTGCTGGAGCAGATGTGTCTGGCAAACCATCCTGGAAGCTCATGGAAGGTGGAGAAGGTGCTGAGCTCTTAAAATTAACGAGAATTTTAGTAGCTGCATGAGAATAGTGCAGCATAGAGAGTTATTTCACCATGAACTCCAGAGCTGCAATGGGCTTTTTGACACAAAAAACCCAAAAAAACCGCCCCAAAAAACCAAAAACACCACAAAAAACCCACAACCCCCCCCCCNAAACATAAAAAAAAACGAACAAAAAACCCCCACAGAGGTTCTGTTCAGAGTGATTTTTACTATTTGGCATGCTCCTTCTTCTTTAAATTTTAGGGGCTTCTTTCCAACAATAAGGGAGGGAAAAAGGACAAAAATTTAAAGAAAAACTAAATACAGTATTATTAGAATATGAATGTATTCAGGGAGTAATCCCAAAATATGATGAACTTCTATCTTTGATTTCTAAAACTCAGTCATTACTCTTCTGAATATAAGAAATGTTTTTTCCCTTTTTGTTTTGGAATATTTTGGTGAGAAGAGCTTTCATAAAAATGTGCATATTCAAAGGACTCAGATTCAGAAGGTTTCTTACTAGAAAAATGGATGCTCATTTTCTGAAAACCTGAAAAAAAATCTAAATCTCTGTAGCCACTAACTCCAATTAAAGTTTCAAGTGCCATTTGAAAAAAACTAGAAAAAACCTATCACAAAGCAAACCAGGATTTGGAGAGCTGTCAAAGTCACTGAGAAAATCTGAAACATATATATGGTTCTGAGTCCATGAAAATCTGAATCTTATCCATAAAAAACCCTTCCTATTCTCTTATGTGGGCTGCACATGCAGGACTGGAAATCTAGGAGGCAGGAAGGGACAATTTTTTGCTAAATTTTCTTTTCTATTAAAACACTTCCCAACTTTGCTGTTTGGGTCTTTAGTCCACAGTTACATAAATATATTGGACAGTCATTTTAAGTATGTTTGGAACTGTGGGAGCAAACATATGGCAGCACAGCACAGGGTGAATCCTGATTTTTAAACTTGCTGGTTCATACTTTATTGATTGGAAACCTTCCTCCTGGAGTAGTGGGAAAAAAATTAGTGTGCTAAGTCTAATATAATAATATCATACAAATTCCCCTAGCTTCTGGCCAAGTGTTGAGAGTGAATTATTGACTGATCTAGTCAATGAACATCTTCACTAGAAAAGCTCAGGAGAAGCTAGAGAAAAAAATTGTGTTAAAAATTCCTTGTGCAAAGACCTCCTCTGAAAAGTAAAGACTCTTTTCCACTTCTGCTCTTGCCAGCATGAAAAGACAGAGCCATGGATTTGTGCACATTCTGGGGATCCTTGGATCTCTCTCCCTGCTCCAGGATAAAGCTCTGTTGTGAGCCACCAAGACTCAGCTCTGGTGGAACTTGTACTTCCTCAAACAGAAGTAACAAGAACAAGGTACAATTTTGAATTTCCACACAAGGAATCTCTGCTGGTGCCTGAACACTGGTGACCAGGCCAGGCCCAGGAAAGGAGAATTCACAGGAATTTTCCAGGTGTTAACTATGGGAGATGAAGGCTCAGTGTACCTATCTACTCACTGCCCCAGGACCTGACAATAAAGCAATTCTGCCTTTGGGCTCCTTTTGGCAGATAAAAAGCTGCCACAGCCCATGTGACATAATGAATTTTTCTGCTCAAATCTGTTCCTGAAATGTTGGCTCAAACATCAGCTCAGCCTGGGCTGCCAGAGCAGTTCCTGCTGACAGCACTCCTGATCTTGCACAGGGTCTGGTACCTGCTGTCCTGCAGCCAGCACAGAGCTGCCTCCAAAGCACGGAGTGGCACAGCCTCCCCACTCTGCCTCCTGCCCCATTCCATGGAAAACTCATCAGGTGCTCACATCTGACTCAGATCCACTCTCCACTCTGGCCCACTGTCAGGCCATGCTGATGAACCCAGATGCATTGAGTTTGAGCTTTCATGTGTTTCGGGTTCTGTGGTGCCCAGGGGTGCAGCTCTGAGCTCACAGTCAGGCTCACTCAGCTCTGCACACAGCACGGACACAAAACAAATCCTTTTCCTGCTGCACACCAAGGACAACTTTCAGCCCAAAAGCATAACCAAGCGTGGCTGGAGGGAGGAACAAGAAGGATGGGACCACACAACCTGGAGCGGGAATTGGACAATTAAACCCCAATATGCAAATGGATCAAAACTTATACAGACCCCAGGTGTGACACCGTGTCCCGGATGCTCTTCCTGCTGATAATTCCCTTCTGACAAGGCTGCTTTTGGGCAGGACACAGAGCTCAGCAGCAGGAGCTGCATTGTTGGGTGGCTGCCACGTGCCTCAGGTGGCAGCAAGAGGCCAGGCACTGGTGACTTCAGCCACCCAACCCAGCAAGAGCCATAATCCCCCTGCCACGCACGGGCTGGGTCTGCATCCTGATGGGAACATCAGGGGACTAAATCAGCCATCTGCACTTAAAGGGTATGATGGGAACAAATACTATTGTTAAATAGTGCATTCAGGAACAGTCCATAAATCAGAGGAGATGCTGAATGGTGTCCTTTTCTTCTGCTGTGCCTCTCCACAAACTGGGACTGTCTGTTGACATGATTAACAAGAAACACTCTTCGCTCTTGCCTGCAAGAAACAAAAGGGTGTCACATGTTCCATTCCACCCCCCAAAAAAACCAAACACAGAACACCTCCAGACTGTCCTTAGAAGCACGAGCCATGGAAACCCAGGTTCCAGCCACAGCAGGGCTCCAAGGGGGACAAGGTGACCCCAGCACAGGCCACCCTTGGGCACGCCCACACCCAACCCACAGTCTGAGGCCAGGAGAGATGATGAGCTGGCCAGGGCTCCAAGAGCACCATCAGCAACTGCATGGAACAAGGCTACCTAGAACAGCTTCTCCAGGCAGGAAAAATGACCAGAGAGCAGGCACAGAGGTACCCAGAGCACAGCTTTAGGATATGGACCTATAGCTGAAAGGTCACTCGGGAAACTGGGGCAGCAGGAGCCAGAGCAGAGAGTCAGCACTGTGGGGTTTCTGCAGGACAGAAATAAAGCCCTCAAGCTGGGCCTAAACAGGGCTCCTGGAGCACAAGGTGGAGTTTGCACAGGAGGGCACTCCAGTGTGCCCTTGGTTCCAGGGAGCTGCTCTGACATGGCAGGACCAGTGGAGGTGGAGGCAACAACCTTGTGTGCCTCGTGGGCATCCATTTGGGAAGGAGAGCCAGGTCCCAGCCCTCTGCTTGGCCCTCTTAAAGGTGAGAGGAGCTCTAGAAACAGTCCTGAAAGGCTTCTAAATTAGCTGGAGGAACTCAAAGTTGGATTTGCTTCCAAAAAGATACAAGCAAGGGGTGCTCTAGAGCAGTATTACAGGCAGCTTCCCACCCATCCCAGCTGTCCCTCTTCTGTGCTTCAGAGAGCACTCCAGGACTGGAGCTTGGGGTTCTTTCCATGCTGGGATTAGGAGGTGTCTGTAAGGTGCTGTAAGTGCTGAGGAAGCCACTGAAGGCTTGAAATAAACAGCAAAACCAGCATGCACTCAGAGGAGTCATTATTAAAAGTGTTGGTGCCTTGTTTCTAGATGTAGTGGACTGTGTATGAGAGTTACCACACTGCTCATAGTGAAACCCCTGTTAGTTCGAAACATGCCCCTGCTGCAACAATTTCCTTACTATGAATGAATATAGCTCTTTGAACCCTTTTGGTTCTGTTCTGTGTTCTGTCCAATTCCAGGTTGCCTGGGTGCCCTGTCTCAATCAAAAGCCTTGTTCCCACATCATCATCCTGCATCCAGCCAAAGCCTCCACCTTGAGAGCCCAGGGAAAACCAGGGCAGCATCACCGTGGCTGCTTACCCAGGCAAAGCAGAGCGCTGCAAACAGCTGACAGATGCTGCTGGAAACTCAGTTAATTACCCACCAGGAAGGTTGTCCTGCTGAAGAGATGGTGTTAACATTGTTTAAAGTGCAGGGTACCTGTGTCCTGGGAGCAGGGGCCAGCCAGGGTCAGTGTGGGCACCCTGCCATGGTAGCAGATGGGCAGGGGCACCCAGGAGCCCCCCACATGTGTCTGCTCAGGGCACACACTTGGAGCAACACCAATAATGGGAATTGTCCAAATTCCCTTCACCCCCAGTACCTGAATCAAGCTTTGTGTGTGAGTGCTTTTAGGGATAAGCACAGATATTAAACCTGACTTCTCTGTCTCCTTTGTCCCTTTGTCTATGAGAAATAGCAAAAAAACCCCAACAAACTTCTCCAGGAAGTAGGACTGGTTTATTTTCAATTTCTAATCTTGGCTGTGTTTGCAATGAGGCAGGTGCTGGTCAATGCCCATGATATCCAGTGCTCAGGAAAGAGTGGACAGTTTGCCCTTCCCATATAATCCAGGAAAACAGGAGTTTTAGGGAATGCAAAGGGTGCTCTGGATGTCCTGAGCCCTCAAAGAGCACCGTGCTAAACTCTGAAAAGCATTTTTCCAGGAAGAAATGGAAAATCCCTCATTGCTGTGAGGAGAACAGGGCTTTTCCTTCAAGGGGGCCACTGAAGTCCTCCAGGGCTTTCCCTTTCAGTCCTGCTGCTTGTCTCTCTTGGCTTTCTGACCATTCAAATCATGTTTTCAGTTCATCTCCCAACAGGGAAGTTCAAGGAATGGCTTTGATAGCACAGATGGGCATCCAGGGAGGTGTGGAGAAGGCAATAAGGGCTGTGAGCAGACAGGGGCTGGAAGGGGCTGTGCTGTTGCTGCTCTCCACCAGGAGACTTCTTGATGGGATCATGGCTGAAGCACAGGGCTGTTCCTCCAGTGTGCTCCTGCAGACACATTCCTAGAGGTTCTTCCTCCCCCATAATTCAGGGCCACGTGCAGCCCTGACTCTACACTTCAGCCAAGCAAACACACACACAAAAATGAGCTTCCACCTGCACTGGGCCCCGTGGAATTTTCCAGGAAACCTGGCCAGAGTTTTGTGTTTCTAATAAAATCAGAGCGGTTTTTAAACCCAGCTCCGAGCTTCATGGCAAATATTTCTCGCAGCCCTCTGCAGCAGGAATAATTACTGTCCTTATTTATCGGGTAGATTATACAAATCCCCTAGTAAGTAAATTGTAGGATTAAGGTTAATGTGCTAGATTAAGCTGGCAGATTTATTTACTTCCTCCGAGAAGGAAAGACGGAGGGATGATGACCTATCATGGGTATTAATTCAACATTTAACCCTGCCACAGCTCCAGTGATTATCTCTGCAAGTGCCAAGTCTCGGTGTGGCAGATTAGAGCTGCCACGCTGCACACCCAGGCTTCTGCTGTCTCCAGGATTTTCTCTGTTCAGCTCCTGCTTTTCCACAGGGGAATGTGCTGTGCTTCTGCCTTGCCTTCCCTCTGGAGTTTCAGAGGGCTCACAAGGAGCTGCACATGCACTCACCCAGCAGAAAGCATTATTTATCCTCATCTTACAAGTATTCATACTGATGCAGATTTTTTTTTTTTTTCTATCACTTGCCTGGATGAAGTAGACAGTCCATGCATGATGCAGAGTCACTGGGAGGTTTTTGGGAGTCCCTTGGAGTGCTTTTCCCTGTTGTAAAAAGCCACATTCCAGGCTATGGAAATGTTCCAGACTGTTCATACCTCAGAGCAAAGTGGCCAGCAGGGTTTTGTGCTGCTTTCTGGTGTTGTGGTCGAATTATCTGAGGGCTGATGCCACAGTTGAGGACAGGAATGAAAAGATAAACAGAAATCAAAAGAAAATAAAAGAAAATAAAAGAAAAATGAAAAGAAAATTTAAAAAATGAATAGAATAATGAATAATAGAAAAATGAATAAATGAATAGAATGAATAGAAAAATGAATAAAAATGAAAATAAAAATAAAAGAAAATAAAAGAAAAGAAAAATTAAAAGATCTTCCCTTCTGTTGGGTCTATCCCATCAGTGCATGCAGCCTGAGTCGGGGCCAGGCTGCTTTGCTGTTCAAGTGTACGTGTTTCTCACCTGCTTTCCTACATGTCTCTCTCCGCCACCAAAGCAGGTGGCATCCACCGGCACTGCCTGAGCCTGTGATCCCTCCTGAGCAGCACATGCTGCCCACAGCTGCCCCAGCAGATCATTTCCTGCAAGTTCATGTGGGATGTTTTATGGGATTACAGAGGTGGAGACTTGCTGCAGCATGCTGTGTGTCCCCAGCTGGCCAGAGAGCTGCCAGATGGAGAAGCAACTTTCCTACAACCACAAACGAGGGCTGTGGCAGAAGCAGGACTCCAGCTTCCAGTGCCTTGATTCCCTCTTAGTGCTGTGAGCTCCTCAATGGTGACATGTGCTAAAGAACCAAACACTGCTTTTATTTTTCCTGGAGCACTTCTATATATCATATTATCTGCCAAAATCACATGTAAGTGGAAGGGAGTTTTGACAATGTACTACATATTTCACAATACAAGTGTTCCTTAGGAGTAAATTTCTGAATAAATTCTCCATTTTTGCAGGCTCACTTCCTGTGTTCCTCTTGTCTGGTGACACAAGCAGAATCCTGCTGACAACACTGACACAGACAGATCCTTCCTCACTGCCACACTTGTGTCCTGCCTTCCCCACTATGGAAACCCTCCCAGAGGAACTTGGAAATGCAAATGCCACCTGTGCTTGCACAGCAGACTGGCAGCAGTGCTGGCTTTTACCTCCAACCCAGGGCATTGCCATCTGTGTGTTCTTCCCCCTTCAAATAAAAGTATTTTCCCCCGTGTGCCGGCCCCAACAGGTTTCTATATTTATCTGTCCTTATTTTAGGAGGTCTGCAGGATAAATGTATCGATTACAGATGTGGTGCTTCTCATCTTAGCTGAGGTTTTCAATAGGGAGAGTTGTTCTGGGACAGAATCCCAGCCCAGAGTCATTTGCTGCTCGCCTGCCAAGTGGACTACGAGCACTGCCAATGCTCTGCTTGACTTCCCTTGAACAGTTCACAGCCTCTGAGGAAGGGGAGGAAAATTCCATCGTGAAATAGCTGATTTAAAGTGCTGGATCCCACAGTGGCAGGAGACTGTTGGCTGATGCTAACACACTTTGCAGAGAGAGACTTTTAGTTCCACCTTCAGAACGTGTTCCTGCCTGGGAGAGGGCCAGGATTAAACCCCTCCCTCAGTCCAAAACTTCAGGGAGTCTTTGAAAGGAAACCTATTCTGCTTGCACAGCTGGCACCAGTTTTGCAAAATGTGACTCATTACAAGGAGGAAGAGGAGGAGAAAGAAGAGGTTCTAGTGACATGTCCACCTCCTCTTCTCTATGTCCTGTCCCTCAGCCAGCAGAGGGATTTTGCTTGTGTCACAAACAGACAGACAAGGGAATAGTGGCAACTATTGTCTCAAAACGGGAATAGTGGAAATTATTGTCTCAAAATGGGAATAGTGGCACCTATTTTCAGAAGACACCAGGCTAATTAGAATACACTGCTAGTCCAGAAGCTCCCACTAAGTCCATAAATAATGACCTGTGCTGGGTAAGGGGCAGAGTTTGGCGCTTGCTGCTGTTGACAAACAGACTGAGTGAGGCACATTTTGATCTCCCATTCACACCCAGTTCAGATGGTGAATCTGGAGGGGAGGATGAGAGGGCTGCCTTTCCCTGGCTGCCAGTAACACAAACAGACACCTCTAATTGGCCCATTATCACTCTACACTGCTTTCGAGGTCTGGTGTCACATCTCATGACAGTTTTTGGCTGATGCTTCATGTTCTTGTAGAATGTCAAGCTACATTAGATCATTAATCTTGTGTAATATACTATTGGACAATGCCACTGAATGAATACAGAGTAGAAGTATTTTCAGTTGTTCTTTTTCCCAGGAAAACCCACCTGGCTCTTGGCTTTCTAAAAAAACACACTATGTTGAGACATTGTAAGGCAGAGAGGAGAGTGAGAACTAAAATTGTGCAAAAAGGTTCAGAAACATCAAGGACTTGCAAAAATATATACTTAAGGATTTGCAGTCCCCCCCAGGAAATTCTGCATGTGTTTTAATTGCTGGGTGAAGGTCATAGGTGCAAGCCAAACTGCTGACAGAGCAGCTGCAGTAGTGTTACCACGATGATGTGCAAGCCCTGAATGTTGTTGAAAAAGGTTATTCATAAACTGCTTCTATGATAATCTCTGTTTATGAAGTTAATTAGGCTTTGGGGTGGAAAAAAATCCCACCTGATATTATTTTTTTCACCTTCTCAGGATCAACCCACTGACATAAAATGAGATATTTATTACATTTTCCATTTTAAATCTGCCCATATTTCCTATCAATTCATAGCCATTCTTTATGGAGGGCTCTCACTAATCTAACCAAACCACTTCTCCTGTGTGCTTATGAAGATGAAAGCTCCTCTGTAGAGAATTTTCCACAACATCTGATGCAGTTTTGCCACGAGCATGAATAAGCACCATCATGTAGCATTTCTTTCCTTATCTGAACAGTATCACTAAACTGATGACACCCAGGTCCAGAGGGTTAGATTCCTCCCTCATGTATGAACATGGTGTTCTCACAGAGCTGGAAGGTGTGAAAAAATGTGATGAAAAACTGGCTGCTACGATGGAGAAAAGCCACTTTCTCCAGTCAAAGTTTTCAGAGGCACAGGAGACACCCATCTCCCATTAAGGATCGATGCCAATCAGCCAGCCATGCTAATTGCTCTGCAGAGGGGGATTCTGCAGCCCTGGGAAGGTAAAGCTCCATGAGGGTGTGTGAATTGCAGGTTGCCATCCTCATGTTTGCAGGCTTGCTGGTTCCTGCAGTGAGCAGGACACAGCCATAAACCCAAATGTCTTCATCATGACGAAAACATCCCAAATGTCTTCATCAGGTCAATCCTCCTTCCCATAGGGCAGCAGAGCAGGGAACAGCCTGGAGCTGAAACCTACCTTTAGGAATAATTGAAGCCTAATATCCAGAGATATTGTGAGACAAAGCCACAGTGAGATCAGAGTTCCTGTGTTGCGTTCATTTTGTTGATATCTGAACAATTCCATGGATGTGCTCAGCCATGAAACACATAAACATGCAAGAGGAAAGACACATTTTGTAAATGTAGCACAAATTTGAACACATCAGTAATGGGATAAAGGCTAAATGAAAGCATGGTCAGCTTTTTGTGGATAAAACAGTTGGTTTACAGTAATACAAGACTTCTGTATTAAATGAGTAGTTTTCAATTATTATGCCAATAATTTTTTTTTTTTTGAGGACTGGTGAAATCTTGTCCATATCACGACATGAAGAAGAGGAGAGGATTCCTAGCTTTCAGCCCTACCTTGGTGAGCCAGCAGGAGCTGTGCAGTGAAATTGTGGGATGCAGAGATGCTCCCATCACCCTTGCCCAGGGGAGGAGCACCGTGGGCAGCAGCAGAAGCCAGCTGTATCCTGCAGGAACAGGCCACTTGGTCCTGCTTGGTTTTCTTCTGGTTTATTCCCCCTCTCTGTCAGCTCACCCTACCAAACCAACCAAGGTCACAATAAAAAAAAAGCCTTCATGGCACTTCAGTCCTGGGTACAAATTGGCCTAGGCTGTTATCAGACAAACACAGATCTCCTGAGTACACAACCCTTCCTTCTGTCTGCCTTCAAGGACTCCCCCAAATCTCTGCCTGCCCTGCCAGCTTACAGTGACAGCTTTCTGATTACATTAATGAAACATGAGAGGGCTCCATCACTTCAGGAACAACTAGGGAACAGCAACTGTCTACAAAGACATTTTCTTTTCTCTTTTCTCTTTTCTCTTTTCTTTTCTTTTCTTTTCTTTTCTTTTCTTTTCTTTTCTTTTCTTTTCTTTTCTTTTCTTTTTTCTTTTCTTTTCCTGCAACAGATCAGTCAGGTTTGCATTATGGTGCCTGTTTCCATGGCAGAAAGCTCAGACTGGGAAATGTCTGTCTTGCAGGTTTTTAATCCCAGACAGGGATCCCTGTGAGCCAGGACAGATGTTTTTGCAACCTTCATGATAGACAAAATCCTATGTGTTGGAGGAGGGCTGAGACCTCAGCCTTGTCAGAAAAGTTTCCAGGCCTGAACAAGATACTGGTTTTATGCTGAAATAAATGGTTTTGTACAAACACAAGCAGGGGTTTCATCTCTTCTCAGTAAACCAAGCACTCTTTGGGGATGAAACACAGGGGGAAAGTTGATCAGCTGGACACAGGACAAAGAGGACAGTTTCTCTGCATTAACAAGGGCGCAGCCTTTGAGTCAGTGAGGCAAAAGCCCAGAAGAGAAGCAGGACACTGAACAACTCCTTCATGTGGCCAAAACAAAGTTTCAGCTTTGTTAACTGTAAATACCCCTACATCCTTAACGTAACAGCAGTTGTAAACAGAATATCCAGTCACACAAATCCCACAAAGGTGCCACCTACCCTGGATTTTATTTGCATCTGCTGTACATATTTTTTTTTGCTGGAGTTTCAAAAGCTTTGTTCTTCTGGCTCCACAAAACCCACTGCCTTCACAAAAGAGAAGGAAAACAAGGGCAGGAAGGAGCACCTAATTCTATTGTCCAGATTTTGTCATGACACCATTTAAAACAACCTTTACATTTGTATATATGTACACCCATTTGTTTACTTGAGAATGCGTGTAGAAAAACACGAGACAGAAGTGTCTTTGTCCTTCCATCGACTACAAAGGGAGCTTAGATGGTGAGATCATCTGTCAACATCTCTCCCAGCAATGTTTAAATACGGACAGACGAGAGTGGCATTGATTATCTGGTTCCTTTATTCTGTGGATTGGAGAGGAGATGAAGAGTGGTTTACCAGGATCAGCAGGAACTCAGCAGCGAGCTGTCAGTGGTACCCAGAGCTGGAAAACTCCTCATGCTCACTCAGGGAACACAGAGGTTGCTTTTGCTGGACACAGTATTCCTCCCTTTCCATCCTCAACTGCATATTCCTTGTGTGCATTGAGTCCTCTGAATTTTAACTCTGTTATATAAATGGCAACTAACTGAAACAAAAGGAGCATTAAACAAGAGTGCTCCAAAACTCGCAGAGGTCAGTGTGCAGATCTCAGGGTCTAGCAGGGTCCTCTGCCTTTAGTTCTGTTTGAAGTGAGAAGTGTTTTACCAAAAAATTACAAAAAACCAAAAAAAACCAACCAACCAAACAAAAAAAAAAACCAAAACCAAACAAACAAACAAAAAAAAGTTCCCTAATGCCAGTGTGCAAAAACTTCCAACATGTGCCAGCTCAGGAAGTTCAGCTTTTTATGGGGGGAAAGAGCAACTTCTATCCCTGAGATAAAACTGAACTGAAATTTCTCATGGAAGACTTTCCAACTATTTATTAAAAGCATACAGAAGTGATATAATATTATTCGGCTCCAAATCATTGTTCCACCAGACTTGCACACTTTTTGGGTCTGTTTTGTTTTCCAGGCCTGGGCTTTTCCTTGCTTTTTTCTTACTGTGGTATCTTTTGGAGGCTGTTTTCCTTCCTGCCATTGCACTGCACAGCTGCCCTCTGGAACATCACATCTCACAAATGCCATTTTGGTCTCCCCTGGAGAATGACACCAGCCTTCATGGAGTTTGGAAACATCAAGAGTGATGCTGGACAAGTCTATGGAAACTCAGACTAGGGATGAGGTTCATACCTTCCTCATTTGAGGGCAGCATTCACTGCTTACAGGGGATTTCTCAGGGTTAGGACTACAAATAGGCTGGCAGAATATCTGTGCTGGCAGAATATCTGTGCTGTCTTAGAGTTTTATGGCAGCATTATCCCCCTATAAACCCACAGTCCAGAATGTGCAAGTCAGACTATTCAGGCTGCTTCTATGAAGGCTTCAACTTAAACCTTGTTCATTCTCAGTTTGCCCATCTGGAACAAAGTGCCCGAGAACAAAGAAATTGGAAATTAAATCCGTAGAGATACTTTAGGTGCAGAACCCCTAACTATGAAACAATCCAGTTTTCCTTTTATAGTATATGCTTTCACATACCCTCCAACTTCTTGAACTCCATCTATATATCAGTTTTTACCACATCAGAAAAGACTTTTAAAATGCTGATTTAAAGAAAAAAAAAAAAAA
>VWYP01032445.1:125151-138496 GCA_013400435.1 Pycnonotus jocosus
AAAAAAAAAAAAAAAAAAAAAAAGGCAGTTTTGTCTAATGCAGTTGTTCTGGCCACCACAGAAAGAGCAATTTCTCTGGTAGTACTTCCACTGCATTCCCCCCTCCACCCCCCAAACCCACAGTGGGATCATTGCATGCTTAAATGTGGTGCAGCTTTATAAAGCACAGACACAGAACAAGCAAGGGCAAAGAAAAAAGGGAGTGAGGATCTGTTTGAGGAGAGGGAAAATGATAAAATCACTGCCTCTGCAGCTCAGAGATGCAGCAACAGGTTTTGCTGCAGCAACCCAAAGCTCCCAGGAGACCTGGAGTACCTGAAGGTCTGTGTGGGATGATGGTGACAGCACAGGAACCCTGCATTGCTGCCGAGCTGATTGAGGTATCCTTGCTTTATATAAAGATGCTAAATAAGAATTTATTCAATAAGTTGTTAATGTTATTAAAAATTAGTATTTGGCTATTTCTAATCCTAAGTTACAAGTTACACTGGCTTTTCTGGAAGGAAAAATAATATTTGAGACTTTAAGATTTTATATTTTTTAAAGTGTTGTTTTGGATGTTAGATTTCATATTTCCAGCTTCTCTCTCCTATCAGGAATGGTTAAGTGATGAAAGCTGCAGTTCAGGATATGCAGAAAACCATCAAGTGTAAGAGCATGAGGACCAAAAGCACTGAATATTTTTGGTTGCTTTTTTCAAGTGTTCATTGTAGGAATTTCAATTTTTATTGTATTTTGTTTTAGCCAACCTCTAAAATGTTCCTGAAATGCATGCCATGGTTTCTTCCTCTGTATTTTTAACCAGAAAGCTGATCTCTCTTTGGGTTTCACTGAGGAAGGGCAGGTGCCTCCAGGAAACAGTTGACTTGCAGAGAGTTCTATGGGATTGTATGATTACATACAAGGGAGGGGAAGAAAGCACACCAAGCTGCTTCTCTGCAGTCAGAGCTTTGTCAAAAGTCAACCAAGGCACCAATTTCAAATTGCTGTCTGTCTTGTCACTACCTCTGCCCCAGAAGCAGATCAAAGGCTGCCTGCTGGGGAGAATATACAGCAAAAGGGTTAACCCTACTAATATGATTACTAAGAGTAAATAATTCATTGCTACTGTAATGCGAAGGGAAAGAGGCTAAAACCAGAGCAGAAAGTGGAGCTAGCACATGCCAATGAACCCCAGCCACCAAAGCTACTGCTGAGCATCTTCATTAGCACATTCCCAAAAGGAGAGATAATTCTACCTGCTCAGAATAAACAAGCTTTGCCTGTGCATGAGGTCACACAGAAGCTTGCAATAAATCTTGGGTGGTTAACTAAATGACAATCACTATGTATAAAGGATTCTTTAAAAATAAAATCTGCATTTAGAAAAATAAATACAATAGGAGGTGCTTAAAGTTAAGCATCTTTTAAGAAGGAAATAATTATGGCTTCAGTCTTCCTGCCCATAGGATGGGGGTAAAATTACATAGCCATTTTCTAAATTACTACAGGATGTTAAAATGGAAGTCTCTACATTAGGGCATGATAGAGTTATTTTCAGTCTCTTTCCACACAATATTAAGTGCAATGCTTCCAAAAACCTGCCCCATCTACACTGCTGCAGAGTCAGGTCTGTTTTTAAAAAAATAAAGGAGAGTGAGTGATCAAGCACACATTACAGCTGCACCACTGGGTCAGTAAGTGAGAAGTTAAAATAAGAAGTTCATTCAATAAAATATTGATTCTGGAAACAGATTACAGGAAATCATACCATACCACTAACTTAATTTATGAGTATTTATATTGCAGGAATTATACCAATATATCAAACACAATGCCTTCAACCTGAGTTCAAAAGAGAATTTTATCTCTAAGCTTTAACAACAGGGCTGAAAATAATTCAGATTATATGGGCAGCATTTTAGCAGCCCATTTTCATCTTCTTTAAAAGCAACATTCTAATGCATGATGGTTAAGGATCAAGTTGGGATTATGAGGAGAATGTTAAACATATACCAAGCAATACATCTGTTTTAAATAAAAGATGTTGTATAGAATTCCAGTTCATTTTTTTTTCCCAGCTCTTTGCTGTATGTGTTGTAGCTGCTAAGTGAAACCATGCATCAGATAAATACATCATTTCAGCAACAGATTGCTGATCAATTGTCTGACATCTCCTGAAATACCTGGGTTAAAAATACTTGGGGCAAAGGCTTTTCTGGTTGGGGAAATGGTTTCATGTTGTGTGGTGGTTCTTCCATCTCTGAGCTTCCAGGCTGTGCTGCTGTCTCCAGCCTGGTGCTAGACCATTCCCTCCATGCAGGAAAGCAGCACTCACTAATTCTCATTTCAATCATGTCAGAACTTCACACTTTCATGGATTATCATAACTTCACCTTAGCAAATCTGTTTGATAACAATAACTAGCATGGACTAGTTCCTAATATTCAAACAAAAACAATTCTAATATTTCAATACAAGGGAAAATGGGTGCATGTAGACTCCACATGTGCTAGGTTGCAGCTACAGTTCCTCTAGAATTCTGGAAGCAGACCTCCCCTTTCCCCATTCTTGGTATCCTCCCTATCTGCAGCCTCACCTCCTTCTCTTCAGAGCAGCTCTTTGTCAACTTCCTCATGGGGCAGAGGAGAGCATTTAGGTTTTTATTTCCTGGTGAGGGGATTATAACTGTAGAAACAGCTGCCATACCAAGGCCAAGTGTTTAAGATCAGTGCTCTGGTACTTGTCTCATCCAGCCTCCAAACACCTTTACTCAGGAACCAGAGATATTTTCCAAGTATTGAGTAATTGAAACTCTATTTGACACCCTCTACTTCTCATACTGCAGGAAAAAAGTGATCACTCCCTCTTCAGCTTCTTCACTCCACTGACTCTTATTGTGTCATTGTCCAGTGACATTTTCCCTATGCTAAAGGGCTTTGGACAATTAATTTTGGTCAAAGACCATCACAGTCACATTTCTTTGTCTGCCACTGCTGCAACCCATCCAAGCTTTCTCACATTCATCTGAGGAAGAGAGAGTAATCAAACAAGTCCACATACACGGAAGAGTCCTGAAGCTCCCATGAACTGAGCCATTCCTACATCAACAGGTATCAGAGACAGAAATTTTAGTAAAAACACAATCATCACCTGTCACTCACAGTGATCCTGGGCTGACCTTAGAATATTTCCTCACTGCTGTAATTCTCTGTGGTTTTCTGATAACCTAAGGCAGATGCGTGTGATGACAGAAGAAACACTTTGAATCTGGTAGAGTGCTGGGTTATGGTTTTGTGCAGTCCCCTTGCTGTGACTGTGAAGCAGGCAGAGAGTTCTTACTGGAGTATCTGCTAAGAACCAGAGGCATTTACAGCCCCACTAGGATCTGGCTGAACACCCAACTCCTTTCTACTACACCGAGCAATGCTCCTGGGTCAGCTTCTACAGCATTTAACTGCCAGTGCAAAGGCAATAAATGCTCTTTTGAGAAAAAGAAAATCCAGTCACGTCAGCAGATGTTCCTGCACCCAGTGGAAGCTGGCAGACAGAGGGAATGTGTCTTCCACAAGGAAAAAATGTACTTATGGAGTGGGAAGTTTTCCGAGGGGCTCCCACAGTCCAAAGGGACACCTACTAGCAGGCCTGGCAATGACTCCTGGTATCTTGATCTCCCCTTTGCTCTCACACCAGGGCTGTGTCTGCAGGTACAGCCCCTGGGAGCATCACAGAGCCACATCAGCAGAGGTCCAATGCTTGCCAGCTGAAAGAGGTTTTGTGCCATCGTGGCCCTAAACCCAACAGGTTGATCTGGCAGCAGCCTTTTCCTGGCAGCACAGCTGTGTCCACACCAGGAACTTTGCTGGCTGAGCTCCACTGGGCAGGTGGGATTTATTTTCTTTTCAGATCCAGGCTAACATCAGCATGTGAGCAGAAGTTTCTAATGCAGGCCTGTAAGAAACATCTCTGATGTGAAAAGCTCCATTACCTCTGCACACAGCAATGAGCTGTCTCATCCCTCCACTCTAACTACAAAACCACTTCATTTGTGTCCTCCAAAAAAAGGGGATGGGAAACCTGATGGTGCTAATGGACCACAGGAATGTCAGAAGTGTTGAAGCGTTTTCCTGTGGCAGAAGCCCCTCTTTGTATGAAGCTCCATGGAACAATAATGGAAGCTGGAGATCTTACTCTGTATGAACTGTTGTCACCAAGAGCATCCTCCACTATCCTTAAGGACCTTTTAGCCTTTTACAGGTTTGGTTGGGGGGTTTTTTGGTTTGTTTTGTTTTTGTTTTTTGTTTGTTTTTTCTGATTCATTTGTTTTAAAAATAAAGCATCTTTATTGAGAGAAGTTCTGTCCCTCATATGACAGACACCTTGAATCAAGATCAGTCAGACATCCTCAGTCTTGTGTCAAATATAAAAAAAACCCCAGAAAATATTAACAATATTCCAGTGCAATATTAACGCTGGGCATTTTACAAACATGGTGAATGAAAAAGATCTTGAAAGAGAAAATGAGACTCTTTGTGTTCAGGTGGTATAAGAGATATCTTTGATTACAATGTGCACTGACCTGATTTGTATTTAAATGACATACAATGAAATGTACAAGATAGGTACAGCATAAAGTCACACACCTGTAAAAAGCCTATCTGTTGCATTTCCTGACCTAAAAAAAAAAAAAGAACCGAAACCAACATTTGAAAACTTGATTCCTTCATAAAAGCTGCAATATGGTACATCAATAATAACTCAGTGTTATGTAAAGCTAGAATCTGCTGCCAAACCATGAAGCTGCCAAGTTAACATTGACTTGCAGATAACCATTATCATGATGGAGAGCTTTTCCTGAATAATCACTGAAAATGCAGTTTCACAAATCAAAGCAGCCATTAGCTCATGTAAAATCTGGCAAACACATCTGAACTTTTTTTTTTTTTTTCCCAGTGATGAAAATCCTTAGGCTTTATTAATCAGGTAGAAGAATATTCAAGAGCATGAACCCACAGGGCAAAGGTTGAATCATAAGTTGGGATATCTATTTCGCAGTCTCTATTCCAAATTCTCTTAAGAGGAGTTTTTGTCTTTTAGTTCTCCCTCCCTGGGCTGCTAGTAAAAGGAGAGGGGAAAGGAAGAATGATGAAAATTACCATCTGCTCCTATTTATGCAGACATAGCAGTGTCTTTTTACTTTCATTAAAAGTAGCCAGACATATTTTGCCAAAGACAGTTATGTTAATGTGCCATTATTAAAATGTTTGATTCTATCTGAACCAATATACAAAACCTTATCCTGGCTACCAAAACCAAAACACCATTTATTCACCTGATTTTTTTAGATCAGTAGCTTTAATAATGCATTTTCCAGGATTCTCTTTCTTTGGAAAACCTGTCTTGCAGAACCCTGCAGAACACGTCCAGAAAAATAGAAAGGGATCAAATACAGGCAGGATGTAAAAATCTCACTGCTGTGCAGGGACAGGAAACAAACTATATTTACAATCAATAACTTAGAGAAATCTCACAGAGCCTGGCTTTTACCAAGAAGAACACGCTGCATGTGCTGTAGCAAACATATTCATTGCACAGAAATGCAGATTTTTATCACTTAGAAGCTTCACTTCCACGTGTAATACCAAAAAACAGTCAGCAGCTGAACTGCCTGGGCCAGGTGATGGAATGGACCTTGACCAGCCACTTTTGCTACAATCAGTGTCCCTCAGTGCTCCTTCCTCAACTGCATTGGGCATTAATCCCACCTGATCCAGATTAGAGGGAGCTGAAACCCAAATTGGATACCACTCCCACTTCAAATATAAACCAAAGCAAATGATATTGATATATTTCAGAGGCTTATAGAACACTCCAAATTCATTTAACAACATGTTCATTAAGAAATCACAGCAAGTAACAAAGAAGGGAGCTAGCTGGAAACCTGCTTTTCCAGAGCTATAGATACCTTATTCATTTCATTATTTTCTTTTCTTTCACAGGTTTCCTGCTTCAGACCTCTCAAGAAAAAGCTGTATTTAAGATGCCAAAAAATCCTCTTAAGAACCAGCAATACTCTCTCTAGGGGTTGTTTTAGGCAATTATAGTTTTACAGCTTCCTCTTCACATTGGATAAGGATCTTGGATAGTGTCAGATATTTGGTATGTGGACATGATCTTGGCCCCTGGATATGAAGTTGTCATAGCTACTCTGGATGGTTTCTAAACATGACCAAATCCTCCACAGGATCCTTCCCAAGTTTCTTGGTCTGCAAAGAGCTTCCCTTTAAAAAACAACAGTTTCCAAGACTGTGCATGTAATACAGTTTTTTGGGTATACTTTGGCATTTTCTTTTGAAAATAAGTATTTTTTAAAAATATAAAAAAGAAAGGGTGAGAAAGAGATACTATAGCCCAACTAAGAGAAAGCTCATCATCTAAGAACACAGAAATATAGTCCAATTCTTTCAAGCAAACTAGACAATAAATTCTGGTTTGGTCACAGCAGTGTAGGAATTAGAATAAATTCATCAACTCTGAAGAAGCTGAGCTGGAATTATACCAGAACAGCTGAGAGTAAAGCCAGGCCTTTAGGTTTCATATTTTGTTCAGTTCTCCTATAATTTAAGAAGAATCATAAATCAGCAGCTCATCATCTCTGGAAATATATAGAAAACAAAGCCATTTTCTTCTGGGCCTAAAAATATAAGAATGGTTTAACTACCTTTAGATTCAAAGCAATAATCTTGAAGATGGTCATACTTCAGAATATTGTTTTATAATCCTTTTAACACGGGAGAAGGAACATTTTCCAAACTATTTCACCCAAGATACTCTGATTAGTCTCTGTTCTTTTCCATTGTCCATGCAAGAGGCAAGAGCAAAATAAATCATGAACAGGGATTGTGGATTCCAAAGGTGACTACAGGGTATGTTCATAGCAGAGAAGACAAAAAAGGAAATTTAGTAAATGGAAAGTGGTTCAGAACAAGTGCTTTGGCAAGAACAATTGCCACAAAACATTGCTATTGAAATTATTTTTAAAAAAAAAATAAAAGGAAAGGAAGAACAAAAGAAAGAAACCAACTCATGCTAATAGGTTAGGTCTGCTTTGAGTAGGAGGTCAGACCAGATGACCTCCAAAGTCCCTTGCAGTCTAAATCATTGCATGGTTCTAAACAAACTGGACTTGTCTTTTAAACATATTTATTCAAGAGACTAGAAGAGATTTAAAAACCAAGATTGATTGGACAGGTGCTTACTATTACAGCAAAAATTAGAAATAGTCACTTACAAGTAGCAAAAATATTACTTCCTCTGAAATACAAAAAATAATGACCCTATCATTTGAGCTCTCAAGTAAAGTCGGGTCAGAGAAAAATAAAATGTAAAACACTTTTATTATTTTCCCTGAGCTTTCCCATGGATGGAACACAACCTTTTGGTCATGTATATCACTGCTTCTCTGTCAACTGCAGGCCCTCTTGCTGGATTCCAGAAGACCCAAGGAAATGATATTGTTGAATACAAAGTTTTATGAATGTCCTAATGGAAAATGTTCCGCTGTGTCCCTTCTAGGAAATTTAGCCTTACTATGGCATCACTCCTGAATTGGGCACTTAATTTTTATTGCTTTGTTAGTTAAGTTAATTACATTATGACTACTAGCAATTTTTCATCAAAACAGGATGTTGTTTTACCATATCTTTTACATTTTGCTTCTCTAGAGTACACTGGAAAGTATCACAAATGTAGACAGAGGACCATTGCCAAATGGTGGTGTTTGTGCTTGTAAGTTTAATCCAAAAGAAATTTGCCATAAACCAACAGTAAAATGGAATATTAAGACTGACATTAAAGAAGTGGATTTTGTCACATTGAACTAGTGAAAAGAGGAATCTTAGAGGTATATTGGGTGAAAAACAGGTAATATGTAAAGTTATTGCATGGAGTCTCCTACTGCACATGTATTATTTGACAGTGCTTTGGGGTCCCAGCTGTGGACACAAACTTGGTCAGATGAGCAACTAAACAGAAATAACAATGAAATAGGCACAGAGACTCTGCTGATGCCGGTGTGTGTGTACAGACCCAGCTTCCCTACCCAAAAATCCCACTGAGGTCTCTACTTCCATCCTACTGACTCCAGCCACAGAGAGGATCCCTTGTTATCAAGGAAGGTATTAGAGTCAAAATGGGCTCTATTGCACTAATTTGAAGAATAACTACAATAATTGTTCCTAGTGCAGTTAGAATATGCCCAATGAGCTCTGTTGGTTGATATGTGGGCACTTTCACACTCACATTTGTGTGCAGAGCTGTAACCCTAGGAGCTACTCTGGAATTCACCATGCCCATCTCTGTGTTTTCCCAGTGGTTTGATGGGAAGCTGCTTTTAGATCTGCTTGCAAGTCTCTGAATCAGCAGCAAAAGAGAATGCACTGCTTTCAGTGATTACAGGCAGACACCACTAAACACTTTCAGGACATAATTACAGAGCATTTTCACTCCTCTGCTGCCATTGGCTTACAGGAGTTTTGAGCTTCTGCTGATAGTTATCCTCTAACAGCTGGGGCCACTTTTGACCCAAACACAGGGATCTGATCTATGTGGTACCACTATGGTCCTCAGAGATATCTGGTTAAGATGTTCTCCATGATCAGGCCCAAAGCATGGAGGAAAGGTTACTCAGCTGTTATGAAATGTACAAGTAACACTGTAGAACTATTTTCTGTTTTCTCTACTTTTCTCGACTTTATTGGTAGTATTTCCATTTTATTTCCCCCTCTGAAAAGACCACAGTTTAAAGCCTCTCTCCCAAACATATATTTCCTTCCAATGGATTTACAGCTTCACATTTTTTGGCTTTTATTCCCCTTGCAGTACACCTTTAAGCATTTAAATATTTGTAGGCCGTGTGCATCTTACGAGCAGCCACAGGTATTTCCTGAGACAAGGAAGGTGCAGAAGTCTCCCTTTCACCACAATGTATATGCATCCTCACCCTTTTTTTCTTTCTTTTCTTTTTTTCCCCTCTGTTAATCATCATCTACTTCAAAATATGGATTTAAAAGATTGGTCTCTCTTCAGATGAAGGCATCTTATGACCAGTAATTGTAAGCCTGGGCCACAGCACAAGATGCTATAAACCAAGATGCTATATGCCAGCTATAAAGACAGTTCCTACTGTAAGATATCACACCCAGAAAAAGAAAGAAAATGGAGACTTATAGTGGTATTTTGCCAAAAATCAGGTAAATTTTCACTTGGACAATACCCCCTGTTGGGAGATCACTGGTTAGACCCATATAACTACATGAATGCTGCTCACTTGTACTTACCTAGCCAAACTAACACTGCAGGGGAAAAAATCAGCTAATCCATGGGAGTTGTATTCCTGAGTGGCTGGGCAGGACATCACAGCAGCTCAGGATTCAGATTTGAACCCTGGAGTCCCCATAGATCTGGAGAGGGCAGCCTCCCTGGCCTTCCCAAAATGTAGTATTTTGAGGGCTTTTCCTGCAACTGTTCGCTCACTTAATCCTTTTTAAAGCCATTGCCAAGGAGGGAAGAAGTTCCAAGGATGAGAACTGAACAGTTCTTCAAGGTCCCACAGGTGTGGACTCAGCACATCTGGACAACAAGACTGTTTCCTTCTTCTGTGCACCTCCTCCTACCCCTGCCTTGCCACACAGTCCCTCCATACTTTGGGAAAATTTAGATTTGAGCTTATCTGTAACCCAACTCTACACTCCAGTAATGCTCAGCTAAAAGACCTGATGAGGAAACGCTGCTGCTGAGCAAGAGTTAAAATTATTGTCAGGAATACCATAATGTATAAAAGCTGCAAACACCCAACTGTAGTGTCAGACTTCCAAATGGTACAAATGTATCTGTCTCTCCTATTTGTAAATGTTATTTGAACAGAAATAGCACATTGTAACAGCCTAACAAGAAGCAGTCTTTCTGATGACGTTTGAGACTTCTTTGCTCCACTGTATGGAAATACTTAAGACTTAAAAGATTTATATTAGAAAATAGGATTTTCAATGGCTCAGTCCTGTTCCCAGTAAAGCCAAAGAGGGGGTTATGTCAGCTTCAATGTAAGTGTCATAAAGGCCAAGATTCATTTTAACTTTTTTTGTTTGTTTTGTTCCAAGAATCAAGAAGTTTCTCCAAAGTTTTTTTACACCTTACACCTTAAAAAAAAAAAAAATCAGAAGAAAAAAAAATCCAGCAAGTTCTCAAGCATCTGTCACTTCCATGGCCAGACATGAACACCCATCGAGACCTCTGAGTGTCAGAGTTCCACCACACAGTGTGCTGGGCACAGAGAAACACCCTGTATTTCCAAGTTTAGGATTGGAAGGCTTCTGTTGCCTTTTAAAATATTTTCTCACAATATCCAACACACTCTCCCATTTGCTCTGAGACAAAGATCCTCATCTTATGCACACACTTCAAAGACAAAACAACATGAACAAGTAAGTAGTACAATCTGATCCTTTAAATGGATTGGAATTTGAGTAAAGTCAGCAACCCTTGATTCATTTCCATTTTTTATGATTGATAGATGCTAAATTAGATTATATAAATGAACAAAGGCCCATAAATTTTTTAAATCCATATTTTAATTTAAATAGCACAAAGCCAAACATTTATCTTCCACTGAGTTTTCCCACCAGCCTCCAGAATGAAAATGTTTTCCTTTGTTGGCTTTTATGCTTTATGCTCAAATTTAAAAAAAAAAAAAATATTTGATATGTCATGCATTTTGCATTTCTGTTGATCCTCAGGTGTGATTAGCAAAATCATATCTAGCTTCTTGATAAAAGTTTACAGGAAACATGGAAATGCCATATCCTATTATTTTGTTATTTATTTCTTCTCTTTCTAATTATTTATTTTCCCTTTTAGTAATTTATTTAGAACAATAAGCTCTGTTGGAGATCTTATATTGTGCATATGTGGGCTGGGACATCCTTCACTAGTCCAGGTGGCTCCAAGTTATTTCCTACCTGGTTTTGAACACTTCCAGGGATGGAGCAGCCACAGCTTCTCTGGGCACCTTGTGCCAGGGCTTCCCACACTGTTTCCCCTTTGGTGCCACGCTTTGGTGTTTTCTGCTTGAAGAGCTGTAAGTGACCCTTTAAGCTTAAACACAGCCAGACAAGTTTCATCCTAAGGAAAAAAAAAAAAAAAAAAAAAAAAAAAAAAAAAAAAAAAGGAAAACAAAATTTTTTTTTTTTNAAAAAAAAAAAAAGTTAGAATCCAATCGTATCTTTTTAAAGGGAAAGGTTAGAAAAACATTCGGAGAGGGCGCCCGAAGAGTTAATTTCCAGATTTCCAGCGGCACTTGAGGCAGCAAAGCCTGGGAAGGCTCCCGGCGCCCTCTGCTGAGAGGCGGCAGCAGGAGTGGAAATTTCCTCTGCAAAACAGCTTTGTCCTGAAGTTCAGGCAGAGAAAACGACTCTGGAGCGTTCCGATGGGAAGATGGGCTTGAGCCCCCAAGCCTGGCTTGGGATACAGCGTAGTTTTGGGGTGACGGGGAGGCAAGGAGGATGGTTGCTTTTTATTTTTATTCTTATTATTTTTACTTATTTTTTGGTTGGTTTGTTGGGGTTTTTTTTCCCTCCTGAATCTCAAGCAGGGCCGGCTGCCATACGGAGAAAAGAGCCGTGAAAGCCGGTGAATGAAAACCTCGCAGGATCCACGGTTGCAGCGTGAAAAACATTAAAAAATCCAAAAAACCCCAAAAAACAAACAAACAAACAAAAAAACCCTTCCAAATTATGCGAGCCTGTTTCCTTCCCGTCTGGAGTTTCCAGGGGAGGGACAGCCTAAACGAGCACGGAGGAGAAATATCTTCTTCCGACTTAAATACTAAAAGGGGAAAGCCTTGGAAAAAAAAGATAAAAACAAGCAAACAACAAAACAGAAAAGGCATTCTTGACTTCAAGCACCTCTCCCTCAAAATTGAAGGATGCTCCCTAACCCTTAATTTAATTGCCAGGAGAGCGAGGAGCGCTCTCTGTTAGCAGGCTACGAAGTCACATTTTTTAACATCCTTTTTCCACATTTTTACACTCATTAACAGCGGTAATAGCTACTTGTGAGGAATAAACGCACAGAACTCCACCAAATGCAAAGGGGCCGACAGAGCAAACCGGCAGAGCAAATATCAGGGTTCTTCCTTTAGGTACCTGCTGAGGAAATATACTCTGGCTTTAAGCCCTAAAATTAAAAGGGGGGTGGGGCGCGCTGATTATGCTGATTGGAGACAACTACAGAGTTTTCCATCTATTTTTCCTTCATTCCTAGTATCTTCCAGCGAATGTACCTTCCGACCCCTCCCAGGAGAGGTGATTTTTGGCAGGAGGGGCTTTTCGCTTTTTTAAAAAAATTTGTTCGTTTGTTTTGTGTGTTTACTTGGTTTTGGTTTGTTCTTCTTTTAAAAAAGAGGCTTTTTATGCAAGTGCTTTCACCTCCTGATCTGACAAGGCTTGACGAAATTTGGGGAAATTAGCGGCAAGTCCCTGACGGCCACTCTGCTCTTTGCGTACCAACCAACTAACACTTCCTTGGGATAAAAAATGCTAAACTAAACACGATTTATTTAGTGAAAGCCAGCAGATTTCTGCTGTCAGGATACAGGCGAGGCTCCGCACCACTCTTGGTTTGTAGGCACACACGCGTGGTGCTCCTCTATCCCAAGCTCTCCATCGAAGTGCTGTGAAAGAGAAAAGATATTCGTATTTTTTTTATTTTTTGTTTTAATTAAAGGACTCGTTTTACAGGCAGTGAGAAGTCAAAGCAAACTGTAGCCGAATTCTTGGAGGAAGGGTCATGCGCGGGCGGATTTGTCCTATTAATAGGACACAGGAAGAGCCGGGAGAGCAAACGCCTGCCCTGAACACAGCGTGGGATGTTATTTGAGGTAATAGATTGAGAGCAGACACGAAATCAGTACTTCGTGGACGTGCAAACTCGTCGTTGTTTCGTCTTAATAACATTTTAGAAGACGCTCCCCCGGTTTTTCTGCTGGAAGGATGCGGGATTATTTGGAAGCATTTAAAATGGAGAGAAAAAAACCCCCTGTATCCAGACTACAGCTCCCTGTGGGAAGCTAATCAACATTATAGATAGTAAACGCCCCACTATTATGGGCTACTTTGCCGCAATTGGTTTTAAATCATAAACATATAAATACAGGAAATAATTCTGAGACCAGATAGGAGTTTACCTGGAAATGACGGGAAAGCAACAGAGTCTTCCCGAATCTGTCAGTACCTTTCAGGGAAGCCTGTTGATGCTGAAGGACTGATAGTTGGTGACAAAAAAAAAAAAAAAAAAAAAAAAAAAAAAAAAA
>VWYP01032445.1:138532-156215 GCA_013400435.1 Pycnonotus jocosus
AAAAGAGAGAGAGAGGAAAAAAAAACCCCCCCACCAACAACAAAACAAAACAACAACAACAACAACAACAAAAAAAAAAACCACAAAAAAACCCCCCAGAAGACTCCCCGAGCCCCAGTGTCGCCACGTTTAAGAGGAAACATACAATACGTTTCTAGAAATCCCCCTCGCTTAATTGTTACTTTTGTAGTTAAAATATTGCCTGACACCACATTAAAGATCTCAGTAACCTGGTTACAGACATACGGAACATTTAAAACACGGCTCTTCCAGTTTAAGAACTAAGCATTTTAGGTAAAAAGACTGTGAGAGGTATTCATTTTCCCTATTTAGGAATAAATGGGACTTTTTAAAGAATTCCTTTTACAACAGAGACTTCACAAAACAAGATTTCGGTATTTTTGCTTGTATTGACCTTCCTCTTCACAAGCACTAAAACCCGCAGAGTTCAGGAGGTGCCGGATTTTTGGCTGGTTGTATTTTATTTTATTATTTTATTTTATGTTGAGCTTTTATTGTTGTTTGTTTGTTTGTTTGTTTGGGGTTTTTTTTTCTGTATCACCAAAATATCCATGTTTATTACATTTGTCCTTTACTAAGAATTTCCAGAAGAAAACAAAAACCAAAACAAAACAGACAAACTCAAAACTATGGAGGCGACGGGTAGGGCCTTACTGTACTTTTTTAATTAACGGGGGGAAAAAATTCTATTGACTTAGGATGGAAGGGAATGAGGCCCTGTGAGAAGCAGAACAGGAGCCAGGTGTATTTTCCTTTTTCTCCTCAGCCTTGAGAGACGAGGGGGACAATGCCGCACACGGGCGGCTGCACCAACCCGGGGCAGGGTTGCTCCGGCCCAAGTGGCACGGAGCCGCTCCCAAAACTTTTTGGGATCCGTCCCCACCGTCCAGGATCCTTTTTTTTTTTATTATTGCAGAGGGAGGGCACACGAGTGGCAGGGGCAGCTGTCCGGCTCGATCAGCACGGAGGAACCGACGCGGCAGCGGGAGCCAGAACCAAGCCAGGGGCTTTGCAAATATTCCCTTCCAAAGCGCAGTGAAAAGGGATTACACTGAATTATCAAGTACCCCGCAATATTCTGCTTCCATGCACGCTTCAAATAAATTACTTTTCTAATAACCCATTAACTGCTTTAACGACCAGTGTTATTTATTCACCAGTGCTCCGTGAAAGTTATTAATAACTTGAAAATTCTTTGCGATTTCCAGTTGCTCTCCACGTAACATGCACTACTCCAAGAAAGCAAGAGGCATCTCAAACAGGAAAACGTAGAGGAAAACTAACAGAGTCAGTCCCTCATTTTGCAAGAGGACACGCCACTGGGGCTCCTAGTTTCATTTTTAATACAAAGAAAATTATTTTCCTCCTTGCTAAGCACTCACTATTCCCGTGGATCTCCCTGGCAGGTGCTGGGTGCTGAAGGAGAAAACGGGCCACTCCTTGAGAAAGGCCTAACTATGGACTTAAACAACCGCGCTTGAAGAGATCACATTAACAAGCAATAAACCCTACAACTGACTCAGTTTCAATCCCAAATTCACTGTACCACGATCAAAGGATGATAAACAATGTGAGCAGTACAGAAAGAGTGTGCGAAAGCTACAGCCAAAAGCTACAGGCAATTTAAAAAAGGAAAAAAGGGCTCTCATAGCCGAAAAATGCTTTTAGGAGATGTGACAGCCGCACTCTGGAGCAGGACAGGCAGACTCGTGAGGAAGCACAGGCAGCGCGCTCCGACCGCCGTGCCACGGGCACCGCAGCGTTACCCGGGCTGCGAACGCCGCTGCCCCGGCACCCACCCGCGGGGGATGCTCAGCACAGGGGCCGCCGGCTGGGAACAGAAACCGCCGAGGGCGAGAGCCGAGGGTGCACCCGACTCCCACCAGTTATTTTTATCCGCGTCCGGCCTTTCCAAGCCAGCAGGTATTCGCTGCGAGGCGGAGCGATAGAAAAGCACCCTCGGAACCCAGCCGGGCTGGCAGGGACACTCAGAGCCCGCCACGGCAGCGAGGAGCCCGCGGCACCGACGGGGAGCCAGGCAGGGCTGTGCCATCGGGCCCGCACGCTGCCCTCCCTGACCGGCAAATCAGCAACAGAAAGAGTTAATGACCAAAATATAGCGGAGATCTCAGTAAAGCAAAGAAAGAACATTTAAAAAGCAACAAAAATTTTCCGCCAAATAGCAGCTTAGGCCAGGCGGGCAGCAGCACAGCACTGCCGGCTCCCGGAGACTGAGCTGCTGCTCGGGTTACCCTCCGCGACGCTCCAGCCACGGAGGGAAGGAACCTTCTTTTTTTTTCCTGGTTGTTGTTGGTGGTTTGGTTCTTTTTTAGTTTGTTTTTTGTTAATTTGATTGTTTTCCCCCCTGCAATGTCTCTTCTTTTTTTTTTTTTTTTCTGTACCAAGCAGCAACCCCGTCCCTTTGCGCTAGGCCTTGCAGAATGTTCCCAAACAGTTTAATAAAGAGTAAACCCGGGACTGAGATGTTCTGATTGGCATTTAGTTTTTATACATATAAAATATGTAAATTACATATTATATATTTATATGCACATATAAAAATATATATCTAACCTCCCCTCGGAGGTATATTTTTCAATATACCAGGAAAAAAATCAGACTCGAGGTAATGCCAAGTCAGAAACACGAGCAGCTTTTCTCTGGCTCTGTCTGACAGGCTTTGTCTCTGTGTCTGCGTCAGACAGCGCTCAGTCTAAACCATCCGGATTAACCAGGACGAGCCCCGGGTGATCCTGAGCAGCGTGACAAACCACAGCGCTAAAATATGACCGTGGCACTCTCTGCAGAGCCCTCGGGATTGTTTTACAGTGCCACATCCATCCCCGGTTATCCCTCTGCTTGTGGCTGCCAGCCGCGGCGCTGCCTGAGAGAATTAAAACCCACCATCGCACCCGGGGAAAGTTTTAAATCCCGGGATTCACTTTCCTCCTCACGAACAGTACAACAAATTCATGGCTAGTGATAAGCTCTCGTGTTAAAACCGTGACACTAGGGCAACTTTTTTTTTTTTAAAGAGTTATTTTTAAATAGTAACATTATTAAATTAAAAACGTAGTGTTCAGGAGCAGCGAAAAATTAATGTTAAAATTGTAACACAGGTGCAATGCAAGTATTCTTAAACAATCGGCTTGGGTTGCTGAGAAGGGTTAGTATGATTTCAGCAACCTCATCTTTGGAATTCACTTCGGGGGCCCGGAATGTTGCGTGCTTGGTTACTGAGGAGGGAAAGGACAGAGCGGGACGCTGTGGATGTCAGCACTTCGGGGAATTTTTGTTAGATCCAAGGGCTGGAGCCCCGGGGGGGAGCGGGCGGTCCCTGCACACGCAGCCAGCCTCGCCATCTTACACAGCCACCGCTCCTGCGCATTAAACGGGGCAGCGGAGCACGGGGTGGGATCGCAGCCAGGAGTGGCACAAGCCTTAATTCGGGGCTGCGGAGGAGCCAAGGAGCCCCCAGGAACCCCCAGAGGGGAATGCGAGCAGACAGAGCCCTGCGGCCAGCGCGCCCCTTCAGCTCTGCTTCCAGAGAGCACAAGATTAAAAAAAAACCCAAACTGCTGGTGATAACAAGAGAGGAGAGCCCCGACCTCTTCCAGTTTATGCTTCCAGGCGCGGCTCTCCAAGCGAACACGCCTGTGTCCCCCGGCGAACGGGTGACCGAAATGAAGATGTCTGCGGGCCGCCGGGCGCTGCCCCTCACGGCGGAGAGGACTCTGCCCCCGCCAGCAGGGCTCCCGACGCCTGGCACCCGTGCCCCGGCCTCCCAGCCGTGCCAGCTCGCTCGGCCCGCAGGGAAGGGCGGGCTGAGGGCAGCGGGGGCGGTGGCTGAGCACGGCTGCCGGCAGCGGGAGCCCAGAGAAAATGGAGGCAGGCGGGATCGCAGCGCTGAGTGGCTGCATGGCGGTTGCGGAGCGGCCGAGGGGCGGGCCGAGCTTCGTGCTGAGGCGGGAGCGAGTAAGCTTTCCCTCCTCGCCTGGGTTTAACCGGGACACGGTAGTGACACGCCGCCCGATCCTGCCGGGGCTCCGGACACGGCTCGGCCCCTCACGGCTCGGCCCCTCACGGCTCGGCCCCTCACGGCTCGGCCCCTCACGGCTCGGCCCCTCACGGNGAGGGGAAAATGTTATTTTTCAACGCTGCCTTGGCATCCTGCAGTCTGTACCTCCCCGCCGCCCGCCCCTCGCCTGCTGAGTGCATAATTTGTGTCAGGATTTTGTCAAAGTTTTAATTCAGCAGTGTAAATCGAAAGTGCAGAGTTGCCAAGTAAGATGAATGTTGAGTTAAACTCAGGTGACCAGTGCAATACAGTTTCTTTTCCCTTTTTATTATTTTTTCCTTTAAAGGTATGTGTCCATTTAATCACCCCTTTATGGTAGTTTATGGTTCCTTTAAATGGCCCTGAATATCAGATCGCAAATACTGAAAACGTAAATCCGGTTTGTCTAATCTGGAGTTTAAAATATTCTTGTGATGTCAGAAAGTGATGGTTTATAAAATATTTTCATTTAATTAGGAAACGCTAAGAGGATTTCTGCAAGGAAAAAAAAAGGCATGGAAGCTCAGTTTGAATTATTTATGTGCTATGAACTATCATGATTGCTGCTGCAGCTTTTCAACTACAAAAATACAGGATTTGCTCGCTTTTCATTTTTAGAACCTAATTCTTTAATTATTCAGGCATGCAAATTACTGTGAACGGGGATTAATTATTCAGGTAATCAAGGTTTTATCCTAAGTTTACTTTTAAAAAGCGAAGATTGTCTGGTACTCTGTACAGTGTTGCTGACACTGGGCTTGTGCACAGAAATACCCCTTTAAGATATGGAAACAGTTTGGGATTTCATGGAAGTAAAAGGGGTAGGGATAAATTTGTGTCTTGCACAAGCTGAGGAACACAATGCATGGCGTAAATCTTGCTGTCCTGTGAGAGAGAATGAGCTCCTTCCTCAGGACTGAGTGCTCATCATCCCCTTTCTTCTCACAGAAACACAGAATATTCCAAGTTAAAAGGGACCCACCAGGATCATCCAGTCCAACCCTATTCCTGCACAGACACCCCTCAGTCCCACCCTGTGCATCCCTGAGAGCGTTGTCCAAACTCTCCTGGAGCTGTGGCAGCCTTGGGGCCGTGCCCATTCCCTGGGGAGCCTGGGCACTGCCCCACACCCTCTGGGGGAAGAACCTTTCCCTGATCTCCAGCCTGACCCTCCCCTGACCCATTCCCAGCTCCAGCCATTCCATCGGGTCCTGTCCCTGGTCCCAGAGGAAGCAGAGATTGGAGCTGTCCCTCCACTGCCCCTTGGGAGGAAGCTGCAGACCGCAGTGAGGTCTGACCTCAATCTCCTCCAGCTAAGAAACAAGAGCTCTTCCCCTCAGTGGTGTGTACAAAAAGACATTCTGCAGAGTGTGCCGTGAAGTGGGGAGGTCAGAGGATGTTTCAGACTGGAAAGAAGTGCAAGTAAGGAGAAAGGGGAAGACTCTTAATCCCACCATTTTGTCAGGCTGACTGGCCTCTGTCAGGGGTGGGACCTGCTGCCCTCAGGGGTCTGTCTCCTCCAGGAAGGTGCTGCATCCATTGCACAGCATCATGGCAGTTTAGTTTACCTGTGCTCAGACTCTATCTTGGCATTGGCTATTTTAGTTTGGCTGCCAAAGCACACAAATCCAACAGTGGCAGACCATAAGATGGAGAAGCTCAACTTCTGTGCATAAACACTGCTCTGAATCCTTTAATAAATGATGCTGTCAAAAGTACTACAGAAGTACAGCATCAGTGAGCACTGACTATATTTCTAGATGTTTTTGCAGCTGTAATCACACTTAGATGCTTCAATTAGCAGTCCATTATTTAAAGCTGATGGGTATACTCATATACTTTCCAGATATACAAGTGGCATTGTATCTTCAGTATGACTGATTTCTGTGGGATTGTAATTTGTTATGGAAGACCTTCTCCCAGCCCTTCAGGCTCGTATATTCCATTGCAAACCTGAGGTAAGTCCCTGAAGATAGTGAGGTTTAGGGCAGGGAGTGGTGAGAGGGGGCCAGTGCCTATTTCAAGGGTCTCTTACAAGTGTCCATCACTTCAGTGCTTCTGGCTTTAAGGCAGTCAAGTCAGAAGGCCAAGGTTTGTGGATTGGCCTGCTTTGGATGCTGCTCCGTTATGAGTCCCTTTTGATCAGTTATGGAAATAAAGCCATACCTCCACACAAGGCTTTTTTAAAACAGAGATGTATGCATCTCTCAAAAGTGCTGGATCTGTAGAAGTAAGGAGTAATGTTATCTTATTCATTGTCCAAGGAGAATTTTGTTATTTGTTGTCCAAGGAGAAGAAAATTAGGGGTTTTTTTAATATGTCAGAGGAATTTTTTAAAATGTTAGGACAAGAGTTAAAGGTCTATGGAATGGGGCAGCCTGAGTCTTTTGAAGGCTTCATGACTCATTTCGTCTTCCTCCCTTCCTCCCCAGAACTCCCATTCCATTGCAAATGTTTGAGGCACCTTCTGGGCAGCAGGGAGGAGTCCACACCATTAAAAAGGTTCTTTTATTTCAGGCTGACAAAAATGTGCTGCAGTGTCCACCTCATGCACACACAGCAACCAACAAAACCATTTAGCTTCTCCCTGCCAAAGATAAGCTCTGCAATCTAATAAAAATCTGCTTAGAAAAAGAACACAATTAAAAGAAATCATGACTACGGAATGCACACACTTGCATGTTGTGGTGGTATGTACTTAAGGAAGAAAAAGGTGGGGAAAAAGAAAGAGACAAATTAAACTCACGAAAAAAATCTGATTCACCCCCTTATTTTGTCCACATGACGAAACGTGAACATGGAGAAAAAGCCCATGCACACAAGGGTGCATGGAAGAAGAAAGGGCAATGAACTGATCTGCAATCGTATAGAGTGAACAGCAGCTGATGGAAAAGCAGGAGAAAAATTGATTTTTCCTTCCCTTTCTGGATAGCTCTCTGGATTTAATTATCCTGGGATTTTATAGCTGTCAACTGATGGATGCACAGCCTACCAGTGCCTGCTGGCTAATCCACTTTGGGGCTGTATTAGATTGGTTGGAAATTACTGGATTAGAATAATATTCTGCTCTAAGATGAAACAATAATGGGAGAATGAGGAAGTTTACAGAAAAAGTATTATTGGTGTCAATAGAAGAAACTGAGTATCACTTTCTAAGAGGTAGATCTGAGATTCAGTGACCTTAGTGCAGCAACAGAGAGAGTTGGGCTTGTTCATGTGAGACTGAGAGCTATATAAAAGAAAAAAAAGCCAGAAAAATGAGAAAAGTAAATAGGATATATGGTCTTGTGGTTTGGTAGGAAACCAAAGGGAGGATATTAAATTATGTGTGGTCAGTAGCATCTTGTAAACCCAGATGCAGGACAAAGAGTGGTAAAACAATAACAATTGGAAGAATAGGAATGGGAAGTCATAGACCTGTCAAAAGAAAAACTGAGCAATAGAATAGAATAGAATAAAATATTTTCAGTTGGAAAGCAGCCACAGCAATCACTGATCTAGCTACCTGATGATACACTTCAGAGCTGGCCAAAAGTTAAAACATGTTATCATTGTCCAAATGCATCTTAAGGGCTGACTTTGGTCATTGATCACCTCTCTAGGAAGCGTTTTCCAGTGTCTGTGGAAACTTCAATGCTTTTAGGAACGACAGATAAATCATTATTTTGGTATCTTAAGGGAGTAGAAGTAGCAACAGAAATCAGGGTCTTTGTGCTTCCAAAAAGCTCTCTGAACAAACCAAGAGTGATTCAGGGAGTATCAGGAGATCTCATAAAATGCATGTGGTGTCTTTAACAAGGTAAGCCTGATCTCCTGACTGGTTTCTACCCCTGGGAGGAAGTGGTAATCTTGCCCTGTTTAATCCATATTAGTAATTTAACAGATAACTTATGGAAGACCTCTTTGGTAAGAATATCAACAACTTAATTGCCTGTAATGAGCAGCAACTGATGAAGTCATTGGCATTCACAGATGCTTTCTGTAGAAGTGCCTTCATTGCAAATTGTGCTGAAGTGACCAATAACCTGCCCTTTATATAGAAAAGTGTTAACAATTTCCTCTGTAATATCTTGAAGTCATGGCAAACCACAGGAACAATGACGAGCTGAAGTAATCTGTGACAAAGCACCAAAAGGCAGAAGGCACCCACTTGCCAGTTGTTTGATTTCTATGGTTGTATTAATTTACTGCATTATCAGCAGCATGGCTTGAGAGAGTAACAATGTAACACACTTAAAATGACTGAGCTGGAGCTGAAATGCATTGTTCTGTCAGCATCTAAAAGGAAGACCACCAGAAAAGCCACTCTGAAGGAGAGGTAGTGTTCTACCTTCAAAAAGAGAGCTCTAGCAATGGAAATTGTAAAAGAAACAGCATCTTGTGGGTTCTAGAAAAACTACATTTTCTGTCAGATTGCACTCTTGAACCCAGATGTCATTTTTATTTTCAAAATATAGTTGTTGATTTACAACAAATTCTTAGAAATACCAAAGAAATGCTGTATTTCCTGTATATTTTTAATATAGTGATTCATTGTATCAAAATGCTTGATTTGGTTTGGTTCCAGAGTATTTCTTTACTCATATTTCAGTTAACTCCTATTTCCTTCAGTCCTCTTCTCTTTCCTCTATCTGCTGATTCTCTTCTGCCCACGATTTTTCTCTTATATCACTGTTCTTCAGTTTCTACCTTCCATTTTCTGTTCTCTTGCAGACTCTGTTTTCTTGGTCAATATGTAAGCAGAAATAATAGCCACTCTTAAAGGCCTCTAAATATTTATTGTCCCAAATTGGATTATTCCAAAACAAATACTTATGCTATATATAGAAAAAATTGCTCTGTGTTATGACAGGAAGAAAAGTAAGATTTTTTAAACAGGGCAAGCTTTACAAGACCTGACACAGTGCAGTTCTAAAAAAGACAGCCAAATTTTGATGTTCACATTACAAAGGAAAAGTACCCATACAGCAGTATGGTAATTGGAAGGAAACTTCTAGAAATTGCTTTTCTTTCTTCTTAATTGACAAAAGTAAGGGGACACCTGCAGCTGTCAGCCAAAAGGAGGGGGTTTTCCTCCCTACCTTTATGCCTCTTGATTATGGAAGATGATGTCCATGGGCCATCGCCTTTAGAATCAACCCAAGTTATGACTTTTTAAAAGAAGAAAACATGTAGTGAAAAAATATGGTAAAAAGACAGTTAGCCAAGACACTGTGTTTAATCAAGGCAATAAATAGGTTCTCACTTTATGGCTCACAGAGGCTCAGTAGACAATTCATAACCATCAACTGGAGTTTGAAAGGTCCCAAATTGCAAAGAGCAAAAGACTGTGTTAGCTTTGGCATGCACATGAAAAAGTCCAGAATGATTCCTTGAATAAAGCTTTTGATCACTTTAGAGGGAATAATTTACTCAGTATAAAATAATCTGTTCAGTATAAAATTCCCTGGCATCCAGAGACCCCAAGGACACAATGTGAGGTGGTGAGGAACATTCCCAAGAGCTATGCTGGGTGTTGGAGCTATGCTCTGGATTTGGAAGGATGTTGGGGACTACTCATTTACACTCAGTAATCAGAAATTCTGTGTTCCATTATGTGAAGGTCACAAAGCTACGCTCCAGTTCACTAACCCTCATAGGAGCTTGTAGCAAAAAGTCATTGTCTGCACCCAAAAAATGAAAGAATTTAATTAATACCCCAGGGTGAGACATGTTCACCCTACAGGAACTGTTTGTACTCCTTCAAAGATTCTTTGATTCTTCACTTTTCTGAAAGCACAGGTAGGGCTGTGCAGGTACCTGTTCTTAGTTTCCCCCTTCTTTTAAAAAACCGGAAAGATAAATTAACTCTAGAAACGACAGAGAACTGAAGGCTTGCTGTGGCAAGGCCATAAATAACTGGTCTCTGCTCTGTGCTTGACTTGCTTTGCTCTCAGGGGTGGGAGGTATGGCAGGAGCCATCAGCTGCCAGCCCAGGGTCTTACAGGATGGGTTTGGTGTGCTCCTGAGGTGACTGTCCCCATGCTGGCAGCTTTCAGAGGGGTACTGGGTAGGGAGAGAGGCAGACACTGTGGTGGCCATACGAGGATTTCAGATAAACACAGGATTGTAGAATAGTTTGGATTGGAAGGGATTTTTGAAGGTGACCTAGCCCAAGCCCCAGAGGAGGAGTGCTGGTCTCATCCCAGAAAGGCTTAATGGGGAATCTCCTGCCCTTTGGGGCCCTTGCTCAGGAAGCCTGTGCTTGGTTTGGAAAGAGATTTTTAATGATTTTTATAATGCATGTAAGGCATGTTAGGGCTGCATCCAAACAGTCTGTGGAGAACCTTCAGCTCCAAAGGAGGTGATGAAAGAGTAGAGGCTGTCAACACCACAGATGATTTAAACCCTCATCTCTACAGATATCTTGTACTGAGTTTAAGCAGACACTGGAGTCAAGCAAAGAGTTAACTCTGTGAAGTGAAGTATGCACTTTTAAACATCTCATAAATTGCTTGTAACTGCACAAAATACCGCAGGGTGCGTGTGAGCACCCCCACATGAAGCTGAATTGCAGCCAGTTAAAATATCCTGCAGCTTTTGCTGATAATCCTGATGAAAGAGAGGCTCATTGTAATAGAAAGAAAATGTAGGAAGGATTTGTAGATAAGTGACCATTCTAAGTCAGTGACCTGGGGGAGGACATGATGCAAACAACATTATTTGATGAATCGTTGAAAGCTGTAGAGGGAAGAATGGCAAACTTTTTTAGATAATGTATATGTAAGTTAATATAGCCAATTCTGCTTTGTCATAGAACTGCAGCAAGTCAAACCCTGATACACAGAGGCAATGATTAAAATATCCATGTAAAAGAGACAAATGTTCTGGAAAACAGATGAAGGAGGAATGGAGAGTAAACTTCATTGGACACATCCTTATAAAACTACTCACTAGGGGCCATCTTCACCTGAAAACCTCTTTAGTGGAGCATTTATTTTAGATTTAAGACACTAGAAATATTTCTGACTCCTAAGAAGTATGGAGTATTCCTAAGAAGAATGGACATTTATTTCAGTACTGACTTTACCGTAGCTGTAAATAAATTGCAGACTCTTCTAGGTAAGAGCAGTAGATGGTTTTAAATGATGGCTGGTGGAAAAGACAGCAAGCTAAACAAACCAATGTTCTCATGTTTAGCTTGGCAACATCAATATCATCAATCCTGTGCTTTCAAAAAAAATGTCTGGACTCTCCCTACCCCCACTTCCATTATTAGATTAACTTTAAAAATCAGGATAATTTTAAATATTGCAATTCTAGATATGCTTGTTTTTCTTAGATGGCCATCGTTTCTGTAAGCAGGGAAAAAAAAAATCACGTTTAGGAGCTTTTCTTGGCATCTCACATGGATGGAACAAAATAATCCAGAGGTTCTCGTTTGTCATTTAAAAACATCAAGCATTGGAAGGCATGTGATTAACTTTTGAAATCTAGAAATAATGTACTGTCAAATGTATATAAATAGAGATCATCAGAGCAATTTTTTAAAACAACCATGCACAAAATTGAGAGATGATATTTTTATTCCAACAGGAGGGTTCGTATTCTCACAGATTTATCTCAAAATAGTAAGCAGTATACAATAAAACAAATTAATCATTTCAATATGAATAAAGCCTGTAAAGTCCTGTATTTTTGTGAAGAGATGGTTATCAAGTCTGTTAATGAGTTATTCTTAGGAGAAAAATGAATGTTTAAAGGCTCAATTACAAGATAACAAATATGACTTAAACATAGGTCTGTTATTATGGNGGGGGAGGGGGGTTTCCTCTCTTTTATAGGTGGTTATTTGTAATCAGTGAAATGACAAGGTTTTTGGTTTTGCCTTTACTGAAGCTACAACATTTTGTATTTGCAGTTAGTGAAAATGCAAGATTGTTGTGTGGTTACATGCAGTGATGCTGTTCTGGTCTGGGGGCAGTCCCAGTGTTTCTTCTGAAGACAGAAATGCATTTAAGAATTTATCTGAGAGATTATGAGCAACACCTTTGAAAGGAGTAAGATGAATTGCTAAAGGAGATTCACATGATTAAGCTGTATCACCAGTGATGTACTGACAAATGAACAAAGAGGTAAGCTCTGGCCAAGCCAGAGGGAAGTGAGTAATCTCCACACTGCTCAAAGTGGAGACAAGTAAATTTTCTCTCAGTGTGTGGCAATGGAGCCAGAACATGGATGGATGGAGATGAGACAGGGTAAGTGGAAATCTCATGGTACCTTAGAGCTCCAAATGTTGATGTCTGGCTTGATTGTCACATTTTATTTGTCAATTAATGCTCTTCCCAGCTATATTTCTCTTGCTTATTCTTACTAAGGCTCCCTGTCTTCTGACAGTGAAAAGTACATCTCTGGAGGCTTACCTGAGGAAGGAACCCAAAAACTGCAGTGCACAATAGGCAGGCAGAACAAAATTAGTATATCACATAAAACTGTTCAGTCCCTTAGCTTTTGAAAGATGATTTTAAAGGTTAAGTGTAATCTAAACCCACTGTGGGATCTTTTGTAGTCATCTTTCAAAACCATAGATAACTAAAAATGTGTTTGTCCATCCAGACATGTCTGAGGATATAATAAGAAAATAGGAATGAGCATGTAAACGACTTCTGAGTCCTGATTTTTCCTTTTGTTGCACCATATGTAGTTGTAGGGCCTAGAGACTTGCTGATTATAGATTACATGACTAGTCTAAAATTATTTTATCTTGATTCCAGTAGAAATCTTGCTAAACTCAATATTTAGTTTGCATTCATTTGGTAAGGCTTCTTTAGTAGGGCTTGTGCTTTATGAGGGTGAAAGGAATTTTCACAGCACAGTGGTTGAAAGCAGAGTCACAGAATTGTAGGCCTCATGTCTAAAAGGAACCTGAATGTTTGTAGCCTGTGGTAGGATCCTGAACTACTGCATTTCTATAGATGGTTATTTAACCTGATCTTAAACCTTGGCAATATTTGCCATTAAACTGATTTTGTCTAAATGTTGTTCACGTCCATTTATCACGAGTACAGTTCCCTGCCTTGCTGTCTTTGCAATGTGCTTTTGCACATTTGAAGTCGATTACACTCTCCCTCCTCAGTTTGTGTTTCTGTGAAATAAAGCAACACAGCCTTTCCTTGTGGATCATGTATTTTATGGTTGTAGTGGATCATTTTCCTGTTGTTCAACTCTGGGTCTTCTCTAGCTGATCTATATACTTATTGAAGTTCACTGCCCAGAAGACAATTTCATACATGAGTCTGGACTTCTTATTGCTGCAGAGTAACAGAACATGTTATGTTCATTCCCATATAACATGCATGTTTATTCATAGTATTTATTTTTTTTTTTGCAACCATATGTTATAGCTAAATCACATTCCTTTTTAACTGCCCAAACTTCTTCTGCAGAGAATTTTTCAAATTCATATAGTCAATGAAGTAAGAAATCAGTTCATGAAGAACAGAAGACAGAATCTAAAATTATATTAAGTCCAGTACAACAAAGCCAGTAAAGCTTCAGTTATCAAGGGAGGAGTTTGTGAGGAAGTCTGTAAACTCCATTTCATGCTGCTATAAAGACGTGTACTGTACCTCTGCTCCAACTGTGACTCTCAGTTTGGATTAGACAAGTAAACAGAAATTTTCAGACCAGCATTTACCTGTAAATATGAAGCAACTGAGCATGGACAACTGTGTTACTTATTAATCTCATTAGGTGCCTGCTAAACTGGTGGAAGCTTAACAGGCTTGAGGATCACAGGAAGACTTATAGCTTGAGAAAGTGGAACATATTCCAAGTAATGAGATGTAAAAGAGAGGAAAGAAAAAGAGGGAGAGAAACAGAGAAGGAACTGAGATGAAAGCCAGTGGTGATCAAAGATGTGACCAGATGCTGTTTTGTGTAATACCAAGTGAGAGAAGAGCTAAGAGAGCAGTGGACTGGTCAATTAGTGTGTAAGACCAGATTCAAACCTTGACTCTGGTGCAGTTTTTATGGCCATTAAGTGGTGCTGTGCAGGACAGCATGCCAGATGCACATGCCAAAAGCATGATCTCTCACCAGATGAGTTTGGTACCCTTCTGCTGCATCAAAGCTCAAAGACCAGATGATTGAGAACACGTCTCAGCATCAGAAGCTCACCAGTGGACATCCCCAGTCTGAAAAAAAATGGCATCAGAGAGTGGGTTTGGTAGTGCCTCAGAAAGAAGGGACATCTTAGACCTAGGAAGCAGGTGGGTAAATGAAATAGTGTGATTTAAGGAAAGACTTCATGTGCAAAGACATGGTACCACGTGTGCAAAATATTAAAGGCTAGTAGTATGTGCATATGCTTAATGTGTACATTTGTTTAAAATGTGTAAATTTTGTGTAAGATCTTGATTAGATGCAAGATACCTATCTTTGTGCACTTTTTCCCCCCTTTCTTCTTTTAATTCTTTTCCACTCTTTCTTTTTCAGCCTCATATGCTCTGGGTGTTTCCCCTAAGGAATGTTTTTGTGCAATTGTTTTCCTAGTGATATATGGGGCCTTCATCTACAACTGCATGGAGCAACAGTGCCAGAGAGTGGCTGCCTGGGATAAATGCAGCTGGGTTTGCCTCGTAGTTGAGCCTTTGGGACTTATAACAAGCACACACAGAATCACAGAATATGCTGAGCTGGAAGGGAACCACAAGGATCATCGGAATGGAGGTAAATGCATTTGTGATGGATTGGGAAAGCTGAAGCTCAGTAGGGTTTTGAAATATTTTACCACAGGAGCCACTTGATCAAAAGGCTGTGGGGAGGCATGGGAGGGGTGTGGGGACCAGCAGCAGTGTGTGTAGGTGACCTTTCCTTTGGCAGGTTTTGGAGGTGGGAATGTTGAGCTTTGTCAGCAGAAGGTCAGTGGTTGAAAAAGTGAATTACTGAATTTTTAATTGACTATATCCCCTGCTATGTTTTGCATGAGTAATAAATAAAATTGTGTACTAGAAGACCATTCAGCAAATAGTTTCAACCCACTTCTACCAATGCTTTTGTATTTAGGAATATTACCTTGCATCCAGGAAGTCTTTTAGCATTATTAAGGTGGAATTTGTTTAAAGTAATTCAACAGGCTTTATATATTTTGAACATAAAGTAATCTGGTGAATCTCTGAATGCTAATGTGAGAATTAAGCATTTTAGTATTCTACAGAGTATTTTTCTTAAATCACAGACATTTTAGATTCATTAAAGCTAAATCATAATTAAGCTTCATTAAATCTTACCCTAAGTTTTCAGGAATAGCCAAACTGATATTTGAAGGTAAGAAAATATATAATTTCCCCCCAGTCCAGGATCTTCAAATCAATTAGCTGAAGGTAACACTGAGTGAGGGTCAAAAATAGAGAAAATTTTTGCCCCATAAACGATGCCACAATCTAGTCTAGTTTCTGTTGTTGAAGCTTCTTGGGTTTGCATGAAGAATACTCACTAGAACACTTTGTGTGAAAAATACTCACTGAGTACTCACTTGCAGAAGCAAGTGGGATGTTAGCCTGACAGTCCCTGAGACGGAGACAGTGTGAGCTGCATTCCCACTTCCATGGGGTTTGTGAGAAAACAGGCACCAGCAGTCTGTAGAGGAGACCCGTAACAACAAACAGTTGTGCTGCGGAGCCCCTCGCTCCTGCTGATCTCCCTGGCCGGTGAATGCCCAGCTCCTGCACATGGCCTCACACGCAGGAGAGTCAGCCTGCCGCTCCCTACCGGTTCCGAACCCACGCCCGGGTTGGTGCGCGGGTGCGGGGGCAAAGCGGGGTAGCGCAGGGGCAGCTCCCCGGTGCTGCGCCGGGGCTGCTGACCGCATCCCAGCCCGACAGGATCCGCAGCCTCGGCTCCTCGAGCAGTCTCCGCTGCCCGAGCCCCGGCCCCACAGAGCGCCCGCAGGGTGGCGCTGTGACCCAGCGGGACCGGCCCGGGCCGCATGGCACGAGGCAGCGCTCCGGGCACATCCCCGGGCCACATCCCCAGGGCACATCCCAGGGTGCATCCCCGAGGGAGCGCTCCGGACACATCCCCGCAGTACATCCCCAGCGCACATCCCCGTGCACCCGCCCTCTGCCGCGGTCCTGGCCCTCCTTGGGCATCGCCCGGCGCCCCTGCCCGCCTCGTCCCGTCCCGTCCCGGCCGCAGGGCAGATCTTTGCGTACCCCGCTCCTCCTGCATCCCTGCGACTCTCGTGAGGGACACGCGAAATTTCATTTCCATAAAGTTTCCAAAAAAAAGATTCACAGATGGCTGGTGGTGTGGAGCTGTATCATAGATGATGTTTTGTGTTGGTCGAAGAGTTTGGGAGGCAGCTGTGGGTAAAGTTATGAGGCTGTTGGAGACAGAGTTCTGCAAAAGAGAAACACAGAATGAAAGGGTCACAAATATTCTGAGCTGGAAGGGCCCCGTAAGGATCCTCAAAGTCCAGCTCACGGACCTGCAGAGGACAGCCCCAAGAATCCCACCGTGTGCCTGGGATTCCTGTGATTCTGTGAAACACGACCTCACCTTACTAAAAATTGCTTTAAAAATAGTGGAGATAAAGAAAAAAAACCCCCACTTATGCTGGGTCAGGGGAAAAAATAGAATAAATGACATTTAAATACAAGGAAATGGGTGTGAAAGGAAGACTCGGCATTTCTTAAGGGCAAATTGTCTGTAGTTGGGTACTGATGACAGTGTAGCCGAGTGGACTGGAGGAGAGCTGACTGCCTCCGAGAGCCAGAGTGCTGATTATTAAAGAATAAAACTGGGAAATGCGGCGGGGAAAGAGCCAAACCCATCCACAGCAGAGGAATCGGAGCTGGCAGTGGAATGGGAAGTCTCGGCCGCCTTGGTCGCTATTGGGGGACTCTCTCTGAGCCTCCCTTCCCCAGCACGGCCCTTCCCTGTCCCACTTCTCTTCCCCTTCCCCTCACAGGGACTGGCTTGGGGTCTCTGCATGATACCTGGAGGAGAGAACCCTGTCCTTGTGGGCTGGGTGGGCACTGACAAGGTGCGGGCAGCCTTTCCTGTGGAAGTCTAAGCGTGACCTGCGATTTCACACTGCACCTCTTCAACCACGGCAGCCCGGCTGGCCTTTAAAAAATCCCTTGTTTTCTCCGTCGGGATAGATACTTTACGATGAAGTTCTGTGTTCAGCCTCTTTTGCTTGCTTGTCACTGCCTGCTTTCCTTTCAGCCTTTCCTGGTGTGTGTTTAGCCGATTCTCTTTGGGAGATGCCTAGAGCCATCCGTGCTGGCTGTTGCTACACGTATATGAATGTATGTGTAGGAGAGGGCAGAGGTGCACGAGTTTTTCCCGTATCTGTGTAACTCCCTCCAGCCCACAGACTTGTATCGGAGTGCTATTTAAGCGTGCATATGCATGCAGATCTGTGCCTCCGGACAGGCACACATTGTGTAGTAGACTGGAATAGATAATTCCACAGAATGCAGGAATAAACGGAGCAGCTCAGAAATCAGTGGGGAAGAATAACAGAAAAAAAAAAAAAAAGAGAAAAAAAGAAAGGAAAAAACCCCGAAAACAAAACCAAAAAGAAACCAACCAACAACAACAACAAAAAAACAACAA
>VWYP01032445.1:164550-259247 GCA_013400435.1 Pycnonotus jocosus
GCAGGGCTCTGTGCCCGCCGCCCGCCGCGTTAGGGTGCCGGGGGAGGCGGGCCGGGGTCTCCGCGCCGGCCGGAGGGGAGCCGGGCCCGGCCGGGGCTGCAGCCGCACTCCGGGGAGCTCTCAGGGGCTCCTGTTCTCCTGCACTCCGAAGGAGACCCGAGCTGTGCGGAGAGGAGGGCGCTGGGGCGGCAGGTACCCGGCCGAGGGAGCCGCTTTAAAATCGGGGAGCCTTCTCCCTCCCCCGAGCATCCCCCCAGCCCCAGGGCGAGAGTCTCCCTGCCGGAACGCGGGGATCGGGCCCGGGGGAGCTCTGGAGCGGTTCGGAGCTCCCCCAGGCTGCCTGGGGCTGCGGCAGAGGGGTCGGTCACCCTGTCGGTGATGGGGAACCCCGCCTGGGCATCCCCGGCCCCGCATTTATCTCGGCTGCTGGGGCCGGATGGATTTCCCTACTCTCCCACCCCCTTGCCGACCTCAGTTTTTTGTGCCCCGACGGATGCGAAGTTGAGGTCCTATCCCTGAAATGTATGTGGATTTATACATGTGGATTTTATATTTGGTTTTGGTTTTTTTTTTTCTCTGTATGCGCGCACACGAGCACATGCATATAAACAAGCACGTGTGCATGTGTTCCTCTGTGTGTGTGTGCCCGTCTGTTTTCTGTGGGCTATGGAAAAAACATATCCCATTGCTGTGGTCGAAAAGCAGGGGTAAACACACCCATAAAAAAGAAACGGAAAGCCTCTTCTACGTTCTTAATTTTTAGTGAAATGCACGTGTCTTGGCCACCGGTTTTTAAAAGCGCTTAGATTTCTGGAAGCACGTTAGATTAATTCAGCCAGAGCTGCCTGTTTCTGCTCACAGGAGGGATGTGTCTGCTGTGTAGGTGACCGATAGCTTGTAAAAAAACTTGCCATGCTATCTTTGGTTGGTTGGGGATTTTTTTTTTTCCGTGGTTATTTTTTTTTTATACGGGAGGAAGGAGTCGTAATAAATAAATAAATACACCCTTTTAATATAAGCGTAGCCATATTTTTCTCAAAACCGTAGGAAATTACTATCCTACAAAGTTTTCCTTCTATAAATAGTTCAAATCTTAAAACAAAAGTTTGCAACCGCACACCAGATGCTGGGATGCTGGCGGTTTCCCTTGCTGTGTGACATAATTATAAGGTCCGAAAGCAAAAGCTATAGAAGTATAATAATAATACTAAGGCGACTGCTGAGGGGAAATACAAGGGAAGCAATGCCTGCTTTATTTAAAGCCAACTGCTCGGGATCTTTTGAGCGCTGCCCCGCGACAATGAGGAGTTGTGGTGGATAAATAATGCTCTCTCGCCTTTCCCCGGGCCGTTCCCAGTTCATCCCCTCCGCGGCAGGTCACTGGGAGCTGGACCCGCGGAGCCGGAGCCGGGCTGGCTATTGCAGCCCAGCAGAGCAGAAGCGAAAGGGATCAGGAGGTGAAAGGCAACAAAGCGGAGCCCCAAAGCGCCGCGCACCTCCCTCCATCCATCACTCCGGAGGGACGGAGCCGGCCGCTTTCCCGGGGAGAAAGCAGCGCTCACGGGGCCGCCGGGGACAAGGGTGTCTGGGAGCCGACCCCTCAATTCTCCTCCGGGCCACCCCCGGCCCCAGCCCCCGGCCACACTTGCTCCATCTCCGCTGTGTCCCCCCATCCCTCCCAGGGAGCGGGAGCTGCGGCGGGAGAGCCGGGCGGGCTGCGGTCCCTCGCCTCACCCTCCGGAGGAAGGGAAAAGGAGGAGGAGTTCTTTCAGTGCTTGATGGAGAGTAGCCTAGTGAACTTGTGGTGTTTGTCTGGTGGGTAAATATACTTCTCTGGCTTACTAATGGTAGCTTTTGAAGATTAAAGCATGGTATAGCCTGTTGGAGCTTTATCTGCTGGTGTCTGTTTCTGCTGCCCTCGCTGTCCGGAGGGGAGGATGCTTCCCGAGCTGCTGTGCAGTGAGCTCTCAGGGACCCTCAATGGTTATGTTAATTTTCCCCGAGGTCTCTATCATCTTTTGGCTATGGGAAGGACTCCTTGGCTTCTGCATTGCTGCTCCTTTAGGGACGGAGGGGGCGAGTTTCAGCAAGCTAACGGAGTGCGGGGTGTCCGTGCTCAGTCTCTCTTGGTGCAATGCAGGCCGGGGGAGATGGGATGCTGCCCTGTTATTCTGCGAGAAAACCTGTCAGGCAAAAACCCCATCGTGATGAAACGGGGTTTTCAGAATGGAAAAGGCAATGGAGATATTAAATGAAAAGGGCATCACACCTCAGGTTTTTTGTGCAATAGCTGGGAAGAATGTTAAATTATAGTCAACTACATCCAAAATTATTTTAAAAGCCAACTCCTTTGTAAAATTGATTTCTATATTGTAAGTGTGCTATCTGATAAAGTCATCTTCTTCAGTGTGCTTGCCTGGTAACCTTTGGCCTGCTGAAGTACTGTGAATATTTTTACAAGCAAGCAGAAATTAGTGTCTGACTCTCTGAAAAAGAAAACTGACTGTGGTTCCAGTAGCTGATGCATTTTAATTTGGTAGTCCAATTAAATACTTAAAGTGTAAAGCTGCCATTAAATATTATCAGTGTGATTAGTATAAATATCTAAATGCTAGGATTATGCAGAACACTGGCACTGTTTTTTGCAGTGCATGTGTCTGTGCACATACATGTGTTTAGCTGCTTCTAAAGGAGATAGTGCTTGTTGGTTTTCCATTGGTGCACCCTTTTCACCGTTCATCTTATTTAAGGCTGGATGCATTCACCAGCAACGTGAGAGTTGGTTCTGAAGAAGCTTTTTTGGGGGATTATCTGCTGGAGAGAGATATTAACATAGAGACAGCTAATTCAGTTATTTGCTATAAAGTGATTTGGAATAACTCTTAAGAGAGTGTGAATGTATGCAGTAATAGCAGCACAAATCTTCAAAGCAGATACATTTCCTAACACCATAACACAGCAAATCATTTATATTGGTGAGTAGATATCACTGCTTGGTTAGGAAATGTAGAGGAAGAAAAATCCTCTGCAAATTTTGCATTTATAACTGAGAGTTTAGGGCACGCTTGCTGTCTTAGCCTCTAGTTATGCAGTGTACAATGCCCAAGGAGAGCTCTGTTGAGATCCTTAGATTCTCCTTTTACGTGGTACTGTAATAATGATTCTCTATAAGAGGATTTGTAATGGGATTTCCCCTCTACCATCCCTCAAAGACACATTTGCTTATAGACAGAACAGGTGAATGTTCAAAGAGTATCAAGTATTTTCAGGCTCATTAAAGCTCATGCTTTTGCTCAGCAGAAAAGAGAAAGATAAAGGATATTTTTATGCTGGACTCCCATAAGCTTGGCTTACCTGCCTGACACAGGATATTTCCATGCATTGAAGCAGCTACACAAAGATGGGAGAATGATTGTGATATGATTTCTTGGTGGCTCTAGAAGGTAAAGTCCAGCATTTCACTGGGAGAGATCCAGAATAAAATTCCCTGTCTAAAACCAGAGAGCTCTGGTAAATCTGTGCCTGGCCACTCCTCTCCCTGCCAAGGTCTAGGTCAAGCACTCGAGTCCTGAATATCCTTGAATGCAAATGCATTTGGATGAAGGCAACTCTCTCAATCCTTTGCAACAATCAGGTTCCAGGAATTAGATGTTTAGCACATCCTTGAAATTGAAAAAAAAAAAAAAAAGAAAAAAAAGAAAAAAGTTCTCTAGAAATTACAAGGAAAGGTGGCAGCATGCAGAATGTTCAGGATGACAGAATGGAATTACTACATATGTTGTATTACTAACATAAAATAAAAAGTGGGTCTAAAGCAATATGAAATAGTCAGATGAATGGGTAAGCATGAATACAGATGTGTTTGCATATTAAACACCCGACAAGGCTTATCCCTCAGAAGAGAGTCTTTCAAAGAAGGTGTTAAAGAGCCAAACGAAATGACCTGCAATTATACAGTTAGACTGACCAACACCTTTTTTGCAATGGGAAAAACACCCTGTGTACCTGGCAATGTGGCATGCTGAGGGTAAAGTGGTGGCACAGGCTTTGTGTAATTGGGGCTGAAATGCAGTCAGAGAGCCTCCTGGCCCCAAAATACAGTTTAACCCTCTAGTCCTCCCAAGTTACCCCAAGCAACAAAAACCTAGAGCCAGATGTAGATCAAAGGAGTTCTGCAGATGTGCTGACACCGTGAGTTACAGAACTGGTTCATGTTGCAAGCCCAATTTCTTCAGCCCACAACTTCTGCATGTTGTTTTACCCTCAGTGGACTCTCACCAGTGCCTTTCATGGCTGCTGGCAAAGCATGTCTGCCTGTTAATTACCTGACAGATGAAATTTTTGCAATACAGGTTCACCTGTCTGGTTCTTCTCATGATTTTTGTTCTTCTCCCCTTGATGCTCCACTGCCCTTCTTTAGAGCATCTCTCCAACCTACCCCAGGTGTGTAACTTGCATGGTGTTACAGTAAAACTCTGCATGGAGGGCTTCTATCAGAACCAGACAGGCCTCTTTCTGTGAGAACCATGACTGAAAAGCAAAATCTCCATGACTTTTTTGTTGTGGATTTCATGCCATGCACATGTGAATATCCTGTTAATGAGCTGAAGAAACCTTTCACCAAAAGCTTCAGGTTTATAAGCCCAGAATTACGTAGGAGGATAAGAAAGTCCAGGAGTGTAGGCACAGGAGTTGTTTTAAGGGTTGTTAGAACCCTCTCTCTTTTGCTGTTCCTTCAATCCTCCCCCAAATGCAGAAGGATGTGTTTTCTCTCCATTGTGGAGAGCTGCACAGGACTTTCTGCTAACTTCTTGCCAAGACAATTCCTATGTATTTACATTTGTTACCATGCATGCCTAAGGAGCACTGCAAATTCTACACTAGCAAAAATGGGAAGAAATTCTAGATACAGACTTAAATATTTGCCCAGCAGGTTCTCCTGTCCATAGGCATTTCTATGACTTCTCCCTTCCATTACTGCTGAAATATTTTTAGGACAAACTTTTAGATAATATGCTGAGTTGTTTTATTCTATGCTTTCCTCTTGGGCTTTCTTTCTAAGAGTCAGTTTTTGGGCTGGAGCTGAAAGTTTGTTGCCTTGTTCATTTCCAATGGAGTATGGGCAGTTTTTCTGCAGTTAAGGTATTTAAGGCCAAATAGTTGCTCTCATCATAAAAACATCTTTCTTCCACTAGGATCTGATAGTAAGATGATTATCACCTACTAATTATTTTTCAGCAAATCATATCTTCTCTAGAAAATCTCAAGACAGAGTAAATCAGAGAGTTATTGTATCTTTCTTTTCTGGAAATAATTTTAATAGAGCATACATTTTGTACCCGTATAGCTGTTACGGTTTTGAGCACTTGCTTTTGTTTCAGCCTATGCTTGTGGATCAGATTTCCCCTGAAAAAGCAGAGTGACTCCAGTGCAATCAGGAAGAGTACCAAACAGAAGGGAGCACCAGCCTTGTTCTTACAGTGCCCATTTGAATGCAGCCTTGATACAGGCTGCTATTTTATGCAATTTATAGGTAATCTGGCCATAGCTGGCAAGAACAAACAGCAAAGACAATATTAATGGGAGGCCATGCCAGACAAACCCCCAAATCAGTTGTATGGGCCACTGAAAGAATCATGGCCTTTGGAATCTGCAAGAGCAGACATAAATCCAAAACCTTACTTAATTTTTTTGAGGAGAGAAACACATCAAAAGCCTTGCAGCATTTGCTGTTGTGTGTGAGGCATTGCAGAGGAGCCCAAAGCTGGAAGTAAGCATAAGAGAGAAAGATATAAACCACTGTCTGCATGCAAGCAGGGCCTGGGATATGTTTTGAGTTGTATCTAATTCCAAATTTTAAAGTGCTGCAATACTGGGACTGGATGTCATATACCCTAGTCTGGTTGAAGTGAGACATAACTATCAAATGTGACTACTACTTACTAATAATTTCTTTCATTCAGGGGTTGTAAGTGAACTAATCCTAGCAGTATTCAAGGGAATTGGGCAAGGATCATTTCCCTCACTGCTGGGGTGGAATGCAGCAGTTGCTGTGCAGCACCCAGCAGAGCTGTATGGACATGCAGGACCAGCAGCAGGACTGGCATTCCTGGCAGCAGGGCAGGAAAGCATCTGAAAAAGCCCAAGCACATCTTTAATCAATCTGGACCCTGGCCAGGGCCAGTCCCTGTGAAGATTGCGCTTTCCCGTGGTGGGTTTCCCCCTGTGGTGAAGGTAGGAGTGGTCCAAGGTCTGAGATGCTGAATAGCAGTATCGTGGCTTCTGCCTGCCTCAGTTTCCACAGCTTTAATAGGGCAACAACAGCACTGGCAAGGCTTGAGGGTAGGGGAGGGGCAGGAGAGCAAGAGCTGCCACAGCACTTTGGAAAGAGAAAATGCAGTGTAAGTGCCGTGTCATGACTTTCAGCAACTCCTTCTGACCACAAGCGTGGTGCAATTCCATCTCACCTGAAACGCAGAGTCACCATCGCCCTCTCCACCACCGTGGCCTTGGGGGGAGGCTGGAGGGAAGGGCACCATTTCTGACAGTGCCTTCTCCTTCCCTGGGAGCCAGGCAGCCTCTGTGGGCAGCATGGAGCAAGCCTTGCCCCGGGGTTGGTGCCCAGCTGGTGTGCTGGGCAGCAGGCAGGACATGGTTAAGGGAGTGCTGAGGAGAATGGCAGCATCTCTCATGACTCCTTTGGCTGCTCGCCAGGGAGCCATGTGACTCCTTGGTCAAAAGAGTCCTCTCAACCATGAGACACTTCTTTTTCCCCCCTCTGGTTGTACCTTTTCTTTTCTCAAGTTAAAAGGAAACAAAACGTACCCACAAAACTTTCCACATTAAAGTTATATTGTAGTCCGATGACTCAGGGTGAGAAATTCAAGGGGGATGAAGAGGAAGGGAAACATTCCTGAATCAGATCTGTTGTGCTGAGCCTTAAAGAAGAGGATGATTTTGCTGGATGGAGAACAGCTCTGCTGCAGCACAGTGAGCAAGAAGCAAAGGATGGGACTTAAATCCCTTCCCTGCTGCTGTGGATTGCTGCTAAATCTCTCAGGGTAGCTTCAAACCCAGTGGACTTTGACGCTCTCAGGAGGGCTGAGGGTGGAAGCACAAATAAATATGGCCTCATCTGATTCACAGCAAATTCCTTTTTCTCCACTCCCATGGCCTAAAGGGTACATCAACTAGCTCTACAGTTTTGGGTTAGCTTTTTTTCATTGGCACTGCCCACAATAATTAGATTGGCACATCCCTAGTAGACTCCCTGGAGTCTTTTGTTCCTCTGCCTAATCTGTCTCTGGGGAGCTCTGCCCAGGGTAGGTGCTCTTGAGGGGAGGGATGGGGTCAGGTTATTGTTGTTAATGTCACTCTGGTTATGTTGTAAAAGATGTATCAAAGAGGAAGTTCTTGCACTATGACCTAAAGGTCATCGGACTCTGGATTAGGCTAATCTCTAAAAATTTGTTCCCCAGACAGATCCTTTCGACCGAGAGTAACTCACCTCTAGGCACAGAGCTTTGTCATGTGTTTTATGATCTCCATTGTTCCAGAGAAGCTCCACAGCTGAGGCAGAGGTTTGCTCTGTCTTCTCTTGTTGGGCTGTTGTGTTGAGCTTAGGCTTCACACCTTGAACTAAGGATGAAAGAGAGCAGGGGAGATGAGAAGGACTCGCGCACAGAGGTGACGTGCCTCACCTGGACATGTGCTGTCAACTTTGAAGTCAGTATTCATGGTCAGAGCACTTTGGAAGTCATAAAGTCTGCATTTTACTCTGGCTTTGTCTTCTCTTTGGAGAAAAAGGACAAAACATTTTGAAAATTGCCAGCCAAGAACTTTTCCAGGCTTGTTCGTCTCTTTGGGACTCATATAGGCTGCACTGAGGGGTTGGAAATGCTGTGGATGGAGAGTGGCAAGTTCAGGGATGTCCATTAAACCAGTAACACAGAATGCAAGCTGTGTCAAGGGTGTGGAGGGGCAGGATAGGATTCAGAAACAACAGTTTGCTCCTTCCTTTGTAACCCTCAAATGCAGACATGCTTCTGAGCAGAGCCAAGGTAACCTCTTGGTGTAAATACTCACTTTTAAGGAATGCACTTAAGCGTGTGTGCCTGGCCCCGTATCGTATCGTATCGTATCGTATCGTATCGTATCCTATCCTATCCTATCCTGTCCTGTCCTGTCCTATCCTATCCTAATCCTCTCCCCACCCCAGTTATGCAGAGTGCCAAAGCCAGTCCCTCAGCAACAAGGCTTGGCAGGTGGCCTCTGATGAGATAATTGTGCCCCTGGGCCATTAGGAGTCATGGGGTGCAGCCAGGTGCTTCTGCTCCATCCATGGGTGTGATTTTCTGTCCTAACCACACCCTCAAGTGTTGTCTCAGTGCAATTAGGAAATTTGTTCAGTTTGGGTCGAGTTCCTCTGTAAGGGTGCTCTTCACACCTAACCTGTGCTGCTGGCATGGGAGAAATATGTGGACATCCAGGGCCAGGAGATGCACTGGGCTGAGAGGTGTTCCTCCAACTAACAGGGCAGAGATCCTACTTCCCACTCTGCTGATTTCCAAATCTGGACCTTCCCTTTGTGGAGACCCACTAATCTGAGCATTGATTCAGGTGCAAATAATAAAATGGCTCCCTTGGACAAGATGCTCAATTTTATGTGTAACAGATGAGGAATCTTTTGAGAGTTTGCCACTTTTGCTTCCTAGGATTTCCATTTTGCAGAAAGGTCTTTTAAATCTTAAACATAGGAGGGCCATGCAGCAGGAGAGATCAAATGGCAGTTCTGTTTTGTAGTTTGAAAATGCCTGGCTGGCTTGCCTTGCTGTCTTACACCTGGTGTGGAAGCTGGAGGTTGAATCAGTCACATCTTCTTATTAAAGACTTGGTGTAGCAAAGCCCAACACTAAACAAAGTGCTCTGCTGTCATGGAGGTGAATAGGACAGGGGGGCCTCCAGTGAATTGCAGTTTGCTCTCTGTGTCTTCCCTTGGACAGGGCTGTCATTGCTTGCTGTGTTTGCTGCAGTGCTGGAGGAGGCATGAGATGAGACACCTGAGAAGAGGCTTGAAAGCGCTGCCAGGTTTTGGTGCAGCTTTGGGAAAGCCTTTCCTGACAGTGCACAGGAGAGCTCTTCCAGCATTGCCTGCTTGACCTGCCAGCAGGGGAGGAGGGCTCTGTGCCTCCACACAGGGAACCACATGCAAGGCTTGTGCTATTTGCCCTCCTCACAGCCAGCTAGGTACTGCCTAAAATTAAGTTTAACCTTTGGTTCCACCCAAACACTGCCTGAAGAGCTTCAGGATTTAGCTCACAGTGTTTTGTTAGGAGAGAGCTGTTTTCTGGAAAGAGAGACTGGTGCATTTCACCTCTCCAAAGTTGAAAACGCCTTTCAGCACTAACCAATGTCCTGCTTTTCTTTCTTATGCCCAGATGGGATTTTTTGAGGTGTATCAGACCCTTTTTACAGGATAGTTGCCATTGTACACCTAATTAGAAATCAGCTTTAGCTTTCTGACAATAGCTGGCATAGATTTTGTACACTCTGAGATATCTTGTGAGATAATTAAAGTGTTGACTGAAAACACAGCACAGTAAAAGGAATGTTTCTTGAAACAGAGCCACTTTACAGGTTGGTTGTGTGAGTTTTGTTAAATGCAGCCCAGGCAGGACTACCCTGACTTGGATGAATTCCCTGAAAATTGGTGCCTTATTTTTTGGGAAAAAAAAAAAATTAAAAAAAACCAACCTGAAATTCTTTCAGTTTCTGGCTCCTTTTAAAATTAAACAGATGTATATGAAAATACTGCTTGTGAAGGGTGCTTGAATCACAGCCCTGGAAAATGAATTCCTCTCCTTACCCACAAAACCAGCAGAGCACAAGCAGAGGGTGTGTGAGCTTCCCCACTCCACCCCATCCTCATGTCTCATCCCTGACCTAGAGGGGCAACCTCTAGCTAGGCATGAGCGGGTGGCTCAGTCTCTCCTCATTTAATCCTTGGCCAACCTGCCAAGGCTGCTGAAGAGGGTGCCAATTGTGGTGGTGGTTTCTGTGATGTGGATAGTCATCCACTGGGAACTGGATTAAGACCATCAACTCATTTCAAATACTCTAGGCCACAAAGCTTCTGCCAACCAGTAACCATTTTTTCGGTCACTACCGACTTGGGTCATGTTTGGATCAGTGATGAAAGGCTCCCTATCCCAACATCAAGCCCCTGAGCCATACAGTTTCCCGAAATAATTTTTTTTTTAAAGAAGGAAAACACTATTTTTGGTGCTAGGTTTTACTTTGATCTGCCGATTTTTAATGTGCGTATTGGCACTTTAAGATCCATAATTTTCATTACTTGATTGTAGAGGGCTCAGATGATGGGAAGGATTTGGGAAGATGGCAGGTGGCAGACCCATGTGGTGTGATCTGAAATAAGCTCTTAGAGATAGTGGTTACACACTCCGGCACCCCAGCTTCCATTATATTCTGACCTAAAATTGATTTTACGCCTTGAAATTTATCTCACAATCCCTCAGGAGAAAAACTGCTGTTAGAATTGAAGATCAGATTGCTTTTGTTCTTTCAGAGATACCTAGTTTTGTGTCAGATCTGGTAGCATTTTCAGCAGCTGTTTATATTGTCAGTGGCCCCTGTTGAGCCCACCACAAATCTCTGTGCATGCCAACCAGCACCCCGAGTTGTTGGGAGGTGATTTATTTCTCAGAGATAGAGACTAAATCTTTTTGCTCAAATCACAGGGCATGGAAATGGAGTGGAGCTCCAGCTTAACCCCCAAACCATAAGTTCCTCTCTTCAGCACACCTGAGAATGGGGTTAGGGCCAGCTGAAATAGTTTTGTTGGCAATAAATGTTATTTCTTCCTGGGGCTGTGGCTCTTGCCCAGAAGCGGCTCAGTCCCGGAGAACACCCAAGGTGAGCAGCACATTGTCAGGCTGCCAAATGAAAGATTCTGCCCTTTCCCAGGTAATATATAACCATGCAGTGTTGCCACCATCTCTGCCTTGAGCTGAAGCAACCCCTGAAGGGTGACTGGATTTGCTTTTGTGGGGGTAATTTCCATTGAAGCCAGCGTGAGAGCACTGCTTGGATTGCTTTAGTTCCTTGGAACAGTGAGTCACAGGTCTCTTTCTTCCCTATTACACATGGAAGTGATGCCTGCTGGGATAACAAAGGAGTGACTGTTAAGGTGATGGAGAAATCTGAGCAAATCCATTGCAGCTATGGATATTCAGAAGCAACAAATAGTGGAAAAAATGATTGATGGGGTTGTGAGGCTGTGGTAGAATCTGCTTTTTCCCACACAGGTGAAGTGTCAGAGGCATCTTACCAGAAATTTATTAGTCTTGGATAGTGAAACATATATGTTGGATTTCCTTTTATTTTGTTAAAAGGAAAAGATTTTATTTTATGTATCCATCTGCTGTGAAAAGTTATTCCTGTTAAGAGAATTAGAGGAAGATAAAGAGCAGGGAAGAAATTGTGATTCAAAGATTATATGTAGCCATATAGATACGCATAGAAATATTTTTTTTTTTTTAAATAAGTGTGTCTCTTCTCTTTTAGAAGCTTCTCTGCTTATTTGGAGAGCTATACATATAGTTTCTCTCTCCAGAGTAGAAGCTTCCTTTTCAGTAGCAGCTAAAGCTTAAGTTCATGGAGAGCTGGAAGCATGAACGCTTTGGAGAGTTTGTAGTTACAGCACATATTTGAACAGACCATGTCACACACATAGAGAACACAGATATCCTGTGCCCACATTGCCCAGCACCTTGTATGTTCCCTGAGTACAGAGGAATTCCAAAACATGCTTAACTCTTTCCTGAACCAAGCACTAAATTTGAGTAGCATCTCTCAGTTTTGCTTTTTACCTTCCAAACCTATGAAAAATGTGCCTTGTCAGAGGAATCTCAGTTTGGGACACATGAGTTCATGCAAGTGAGTCAGATTTTTCCTCTTGGCTGTGTGTGGAGACCCCCATCCTAGGGGTTTTGAGATGAGAGGTGATGAGGAGCGAGGGGATGTAAAAGAGAGAAGAGACAAAGCACAGTTTACATCAAGGAGAGCATTTGGTATTGGGAGATTTTCTACGTGGCTGCTCCTCATGAACTGTGCTCAGCTCTGTGGCTGCAGGATTTTGGGGTCTCTGATGAGGTTCTTGAATTGTCCTAAGTTCAGTTTTGCAATTTACCATCTGAGAAACCTAAGGCCTTACATGGGTGCACTTTAAACTCAGAGATTCAGGAATGCTCTAATACTGATGGTCAAAAGAGCTGTGGAATAAGGGCTGTCTTTGCAGGTTCTAATTTGTGGGCGTGGGGTAAAAATATTGTTGGCCTGGTCAAAATACTGTCACTGCAATGTGAACTAGGAATACATTGTATTACAAATCTTTGGTGTGACACTGGTGTGTGAGGCTGAATTTACTGCTGAGGGGATGCTCAGCTTTGCCTTCCTCTAGAGCATGAATTCATTTCAGAAGCCAGCTTTTTGGGAGTATAGCATTGTTTGTGTGCAGCCAAACCATAAGGGATTTTTTTTCCCCCTCCAAATTAAATTCAGCTCTTTCCTTGTCATCTTTAGAACTATTTTCAATATTTCAGCTGACTGGGATCCAGTTTTTAAAATGTATATAGGAGCCTTTGCTTGGCACAGAATAGAGACCTTGGCTTTTATAGCATCTGTGCACTAGAAAGGTCTAGTTTATTACTTTGTAAAGTGGTTTTGGGATATACCTTTCTTTATATAACTAAGTTCAGTACAATTCATATTTCACATCTCTCTTCCCTGTTACTTTCTTCATGGATACAAATATATATATATAAAATCTTTATGGGATATAGAAGGACTCCAGAGGAGGTCTGACTGAGTGGTTTTGGAATATTCTTTTAGCTTGTCTTAGGGTCCTCTTTTCAAAGTTACACACCATTTTAGTTGAAATTGATGCCTCATCCATACATACATGATTTTGGTGTGTCCAAGCCTGATCCTCAGAGTTTCACTCAGCAGTTTTCACCAGGACAAATATGTGTAGACCTGAGACCAGGCAAATGTTAACATAAGCTGGTGTTGTATTTCATACTTCTCAGTAACTCAAATTAAACTCCTTGAGATGAAGATTGGTATCTGAAGTGAGCTATCTTATCAAGGCTTATCTCAGTGTAGCTCTGCCATTTCAATCTTGCCATAGAGTTGGAGAGCTATATTTCCTTTTTGTCTCCCTCCTCTCTCCCCTCTATTATTGTGTCTAAAATAAAATGGTTAAGGAAGGAGATAACTGATAGAAAAACACATGAAACTCAAATGAGGCTCAGAAACCACCTGTGATTCCCATTGTTGTGTTCTTCTATTTGGAATAAACCCCAAGTCACTCACTTTCCCGAAGATGTGAACCCCAAAATGCACTTCCCAGGGAGCAGGAAGCACCAGGCAAATACCTGGAGAGAGACTTGCTCCCATGTTGAGGCACACACGTGCAGTTGCCCAGGCAGAAGAGTAAATGTTGGCTCCAGTGCTTCCAAGTTGAGAACACATATCTGGGCAAGCATAGGTTATTATAACTCTGGACAGCAAACCACAAAGGCATTCAAAGAATCACCACCACAACATTTTACAGATTATTATTACAACTGTCACTAGGAGTTCTCTCAGAAATCTGGAAATTGCAAAGGACAAAAATTTAACCACTGAAGGAGCAGGGAATTCTCAAAAATTGTCTGGCATGTTTGACCAGATAGGAGAGTGCTGGACTTTGCTGCTAACCACCCTGGAGCATAAAGGGGGAAAGTGATGTCAGAATGGTACTCATGTGCCCCTCTTCCTTCAAAATCCTAATGCATTCTCATGAGTGTTTTCACATCTGCTTGCTCTCCTCCTCTGTATTGCTCCACCTCTGGAGCTGGACTAGCTCCAAGGACTAACTTGAATACTGTTCAAAATCTCACATCTCATTAGAGCTGAGGCTTTGGAAACAAGTTTGAGAGAGAGAAAGTAAATGGAGCTGTTCTCATACAACCTGCAACAGCAAAATACATCACAGCCAGATTGCATTTAAATTACATCTGGCTGGGCATGACCTCCTCTTGTCTGTTAAAAGCCTTATTTTGTGCATTTGTATATTCTGATAAGATGCATGGCATTTTGTTTTGCTCCAAATTTTAATTTTACAATCTGAATCTTTTCTCCTTGTTTCCTTGATGCAAGAGGCTGTCAGGGGAGAAGCAGGGATTTGGATACAAGGATCTGAAAGCTGGCACCTTTGAAACTTGGGAAGTTTCCATAGGAAGGGGTTTTGGTAGTTTGAGTGCTTGGGATATCTTTTAGACAGGTAGTGGAGCAGGGCTCTGTGCAGAGCTTGAGTTCCTTCATTAAGTCCCACATCAGCAATGGCTCTGAGGAATCTTCTCCATGCCCCATCCTGTTCAGATGTTGCTTCAACCCAAAATGATCCAGCAGCACATCGCCTAGAAGCTTTTTGTTGCATTACTAGGAGTGAAATGATTGCAGACATCAATTACCATTTCTGCCAAGTTTCAGGAAAAGCAGATTTGTGGCATGAAACAGCCAGCTCACGTTTCTCTTGGAGTTAGGGTTTCAGACTCCCTGCAGACTGAGGGGAGCAGCCAGCTGCAGTAGCTGGTGTGTTGATGGGCTAATGAACTCGTTATTCCTGGAAGCACTGGTGATCAGAACAGGGCTGCAGCTCCAGCAGGGAGCACATGCTCGTGTCCTTGGTTCCAGTCTGTGGGAAAGCCTGCCAGGGTGTGTGCAAAGTGCTGCTGGGGCTGTGAAGCTGCTGGCAGCAAAGCCTTGGTGCCTCTGCCATCGTGTGTTCCAGGGATGGCTTTGTCATGATGCCTCACAAGTCCTGCTGAGGTCCCCAGAAACTGATGCCTTGGGAGGGCTGGCCTGGAGCAGAGACTGGACAGAGCTAGAGAATAAAGGAGATATTTATTNTGGGAAGTTTCCATAGGAAGGGGTTTTGGTAGTTTGAGTGCTTGGGATATCTTTTAGACAGGTAGTGGAGCAGGGCTCTGTGCAGAGCTTGAGTTCCTTCATTAAGTCCCACATCAGCAATGGCTCTGAGGAATCTTCTCCATGCCCCATCCTGTTCAGATGTTGCTTCAACCCAAAATGATCCAGCAGCACATCGCCTAGAAGCTTTTTGTTGCATTACTAGGAGTGAAATGATTGCAGACATCAATTACCATTTCTGCCAAGTTTCAGGAAAAGCAGATTTGTGGCATGAAACAGCCAGCTCACGTTTCTCTTGGAGTTAGGGTTTCAGGCTCCCTGCAGACTGAGGGGAGCAGCCAGCTGCAGTAGCTGGTGTGTTGATGGGCTAATGAACTTGTTATGGAAGCACTGGTGATCAGAACAGGGCTGCAGCTCCAGCAGGGGGTACATGCTCGTGTCCTTGGTTCTAGTCTGTGGGAGAGCCTGCCAGGGTGTGTGCAAAGTGCTGCTGGGGCTGTGTAGCTGCTGGCAGCAAAGCCTTGGTGCCTCTGCCATCGTGTGTTCCAGGGATGGCTTTGTCATGATGCCTCACAAGTCCTGCTGAGGTCCCCAGAAACTGATGCCTTGGANCCACCCTTGGTTGTGCTTTTGGGCCTGAAAATTGTCCTTGGTCTTCAGCAAGAAAAGGATTTGTTTTTTCTCCCTACTCTGTGAAGAGAGCTGACTAACACTTAATATGAGGCTCAGAACTGCACCCCTGGGCAGCACAGAATCTGAAAAACATGAAAGCTGAAACTTAAGGCATCACTTGGAGCCCCACACATGGCACAGGGAGACCCTGTGGGTGCTGCTCTTTGCTGGGATGGGATTGCCACACCCAGAGTAATTCTGTACGTGCTTTCTGTGTTCTTCTCTGATGCTCTGTACAGAAAAAAGAGATTTGTCCTGGAAATACCTGAAAGAGTTGTGAAACATTATTTTTACTGCTGGTTATGCTCACCTCCCTCCAAAGCCAGGTGTCTCTAATACTGACAATTCAGGTTCTCGTCTGTGACACAGTACTGGCGCTGTGGAGGTGTGAAAGTGCCCAGTTGTGTAAAATCCTTTTGGCTGGCACTGCTCTGATGACTTGGCATTTGGTGAAGATCTGAGAATTGATGTTCAGCTTCAGTTTGACAGGACGACAGGACATTGGCTTAAGCTGTGTCAGGGGAGGTTCAGGTTGGAAGTCAGGAAGACTTTCTTCATGGAAAGGGTTGTAGACCTTGGCTGCCTAGGGAGGTGGTGGACTCCTCATCCCTGGAGGTGTCCAAGGAACACCTTGGTTGATAGGGTAGGAACTGGTCACAGGCTGGACTTGATGATCTGGGAGGTCTTTTACAACCTTAATGCTTCTATGATCATATCCTCTCACTTTATCCCATTCAGCTCTAGGACCATCTTGTTGTCTAGTCTAGTTATTTGCAACCAGGAGAAAATGCAGTTGTATTTTTGTAAGTATAAAACATCTCATAAGCTATAGACCACAGGGTGAATGAGAATGTGTCAGACCAGGGGTGCTTTTTAGGCAACCTGAGGCCATAAACTATGTAAAAGTGTGGATTGCTGTGGAGTCATATGATCCTATAAGGCCTAGAAAGGACGGAAAACAATTCCTAGCACCTCAGGGGTGCAGAATACTCTTTTCCAGCCAAAATGACTTATGAGATATGACACACGAAGCCTGTCAGTCATCCAAGGCTGACTATTGTGTCTGACGTAGGAAATACTGATTCTGGGGTGGGGAAATATGTTTGTGTTTGTGCTCGTGGTTTTAGAACCACTGCCTAGGTTTGGGGCTTCAGAAGTGGCTCCAGGGAGCCTGGATTAATGGGTACAAGAGGTGCAGGGTAAGCACTGTGGGAGGATTTCCACAGCTTAGCAGCTGATATCACCACAATGTAAGTGATATCAGTGTCCTGCTGAACAAAGCAATCTGCGGTACTGGGTTCCCGTCTGGGGTCAGTCCTGGCCTTTTGTGGCCTAATTTCACCAAAATGCTTCAGTCTGGGAGTATCCCACGGGCTCTGGTTTGAACTCAGTGGGAGCAGATGCGTGTTTGAAACTTTCCACATGCACTTTAGGGCATGTCAAAGGCCCGTGCCTGGTGTTCTCCACGGGGCCAGCACCAAGAGCTTGGATGCCATCAGCAGCCACCGGTGACGTGCATGCTTCAGTCACAGCCTGCTCCCCCGGGTGGGTGGTTGCTTCACCAGACTGTTCTCAGTTACATTTTTTTTTTCCTGGCCAGGGATGTTTTGTTTGTCCCTTTCCTCTTTGCTTGCACAGTTTGTGCTGCTCTTTTTAAGAGCTGCCTTTAGCACAGGAGCTCAGGCCTCTAGGGAATCTGCCTGCAAGGGGCAAAATTGGAAGCGACAAATCTGCATGCGGAACATGCTCAATGTGTGACATCCAAAGGAGACAGGAGCTCTTCAGGAAATCAGACTGCTCCTCTGCTGGAAATATGGCTTTGAACTCTTTGGAAAATTTGGCTGCTGGACAGATTTCCTTTTAATTACCTGTCTCTGAAGCCATTCCTAGCACTGCTAAAAGCTTAGTGAAGGTAGTCACCTTCTCTGAAGGCCTGGAGAACATTCATTCCCTTGCATGCCTGTGCTATTACCAGTACACTCAGCCAAAGATGCACAGATTTCCTGGCTATGGCTACAGCCTGGATCTCATCCCAGTGCCTCTTTTCACAGAGGTGCCCCCAGGGTTGCCTCACCACCCCACCCATACACAAAGATATGGTGTGATCCTTTATTCCTGGTCTTCTCCATCTCTGCTCTAGAGGTGGTCACCCCAGTGTTGTCCTTTCCCATCCTTTGCCATCCTAACATTTGCTACTTATTTATTTTAATCTGGATTCTACAGCTGCCCAAACTTCTATCTTCTAGCAGACTCAATCATCAGCACCCACGGGGTCATCATCCACCACCCATCCCCTGGCCTGGCAGAGAAGGAAAGGGAAAAACATGCACCAAGGTCCTGCACAAGACAGGAACACTAAGGCAGCAGGATACTAATCCTGGCTTCCTCATATACTCATTGCCAGTGAGAACAGTAATTTCTTTGAAGTCCCCAGAGGCTTGTAGAGTTAAATGGACCTTGGCTCAGGTTGCCTTTTTTTGATACAATAATTTGCTTTAATGATGCGAGTCAAATTACTCCAGTTTCCTTCCAGTTTGAGATGCAGCTGTTTGAAGGGGAGAGTGTGGAGTTGCAGTAGGAGGGAGGAAGAGGGAATAGTCTCCTTTGAAAGCAGATAAATGTTACCACTTCTTCTAATTGCATAAAAATGAAAAGCTAAGCCATAAATTGGAGTGCGAGTCTGAGATTACTTGACATCCTATTATGCAAATGCAGAATGCTGGATGGAGTGCGGAGAGAGGAGCTTAGTGCTGGCAGAGGCACTTATCTTCACTTGTGAAACCCCTGTGTGTGTGAGAAGTCATCCCCAGCCTAGCAAAGGAAGATTAGTGCACACCCATCAGGATTAGAAGGCATGGACACAAGAGACTGTAACACCAGACCCACATGGCCCTGATCTGTGGGGAGCTGACACCTCACTCTGGCCATAGCTCAGACCCCTTTACCATGAAATATTCAAAACCCACCTGTCATGTACTGATGAATGGGTAAAGGAATCATTTTTGCTATGAGAACTGAGTTCCCAGTCCAATTAACCCAGTGCAAAGACTCCTGCTGTTTTCAGTGAGCCCAGGAGTGGCTGATAACACACTCAGTGCGTTTCTTCATGGCCCAGGAGGACAGCAGATATTGCTGCTAGTGTTTGGCAGCTCCTGTAAAAAACATACCAGAGTGGCTCCTCAGAGATGACTTGCTCAGAGTGACAGAAAATTGGCCTCGGTGTTAAAACCCAGCGTTGTTCTCAACGTTGTTTCAATATTTGTGTGTCAGAGTTTTCACTTTGAAAAATTCAATATGTGGAAGCCACAATTGCTCTGTGATAAGAGAGAGGTAAACAGAGAGAGGAACAAAGGGAGCTGTGAAAGGCAGCGGCGTGTTGCAATCCATTTGAATGATTATCTGCAGCAACACGCAAAGGTGGATTCATACAGCCAAATTTAGGCAAGGAGGAGAGGTTCTCAGGTGAGGAGTCCAGTCTCCATGGGTGCCTCCTGGAGTTAATGGAGAGACAGGCAGGTCCCTGGGGTAATTCAATCCACCTCTGCTCTGAATCATCCTGGGAGGTGTCTGGCTCTTTCCTTGATGGTAGAGGGAACCTGGTGCACCTGGTTGCTTCCCTCTGGTGCATCTGGTGGCACTGTGAATGGACAAAACCCAGGACCCGATAAAGAAGTCTACCAAAACACAGGATGTTCTGTAATTCTGTGAAAAAATCTGGTTTTAATTCCCATTAAAATTGATTAGACCTAGGCTGTTTGCCTGAATGCTGAGCTGAAAAAGAATTGGAAAGGAGCAAACGGGATTCTAACGAGGCAGAGCACCAAACTCTGCTCAATGCCTATGATCCACCACAGCCAAGGAACAGCAGTGTTGGGGGAAATACAGCAATGGCAGTCTTTGTGCTGCAGGGATTTTTGAGTTGTTGAACTGGAGTTGTACCAGCCCCACGTAAATTGAAATAGTGCTGAGGTGCTGCACCAGTGGCATCCTTCTTAGGCTGCTGGACTGAGGAGGGTGAGGACATTGACAGGTGGCTGCAGCTCTTTGAGGCTGGTATAGTGTATCATCCTGAGTTGGAAGGAACAGGCAAGGATCATGCAGTCCAACCCTGTTTCTGCACAGACACCCCAACAATCCCACCCTGTGCATCCCTGAGAGCGTTGTCCAAACTCTCCTGGAGCTGTGGCAGCCTTGGGGCCGTGCCCATTCCCTGGGGAGCCTGGGCAGTGCCCCACACCCTCTGGGGGAAGAGCCTTTCCCTGATCTCCAACTTAAACCTTCTCCAGCTTTGTTTTGGTTCATGGAGTGGGAAGGAAGCAGAGCAAAGGTGTTTTATCAAACAGGTTAGGGGTTCAGCAGCACTTTGGGCAGAGGGAACACAATCTCTAAAGCTGCCAGCATGTGCTTGGGACTTCCAGGCAGTGAGGGTGAGTCACAGGGAGGGACAGAGAGAGAGAAGGAGAAGGGAGCTGGGATCTGGGAAGGTAGAGAGTGTGGGTGGAAGGCAATTACCACCAAAGAGCAAAGGGCTGCTGTGTGAGTCAATGGAACCCTATAGATACTAACAGTTATCATAAATACCAAAGAGGCTTTAGCAGCCACAGTTTTCAGAAAGTAATAAAGGAAAACTGCTTCCTGTGGTTAGAAGGAGCAGAGAAGATGACGTGAGTGGAGGAAGAGGAGGTATCAGGACTGTGAAGGCAAGGAGAGGGGTATTGTGGAGGATGACATAATGGAACACGGATTAGCAGCAATTATGTGGCATGGGCAACGAGATTGGATGATTAGCTTTTCCAGAAAGATGCTGTGCTGTTTTTCCCAGTAATCTCTTATTAAATGGGTGCTAGAATGCATGAACAATACAAGAAAACCCTTTCTTATTCTAGTGGCTTTTCTTTCCATAACTCAGTAAGTTTTGCCCATAAAGCATTGCAGGACACTGTATTTTTCTGTTGTTGCTTCATTTCAGTATTATGTGTCTTGCTTGCTTTGGTTTTTCAGGTGGCACTGAATGTGAGGCAGTCTACAGAAACATTTTTAACTCTTGAAATTTCTTTTTTGGGAGTTCTGTCAATGCAGAGATCACTGTTTACTGCTTTTACTTGCAACATTATCCCTTACAAAGGCCTGCACTGTGGGGTGCAATCAGTGATTCGTTTATCTTCTTTCTTTAGAAAATGCTTTGAGAGGTGAATAAGCATTATAACAATCTTTTTACTCCGCTTTTAGATTTTAATAACAAAACAGACATTGTGAAATGAAAAAGCTAGAAGTGCATCTTTGAAGCTAAGACAGCAATACAATGTCTAGGACAATGCTGGGGTTTCTCTAACCCTTTTACAATTTTATAATTTTGGGCATTTCTAAAATTCAGAAGTGTTTGTTGGTTTTGTTTGATTATTTTTTCCCCCTCTTTCTTTTCTGAAGGACAGAATGCAATGAATTTCAAATGAAATGGTCAATAATGCACCTAAGCCATTTTAACTGATTCCATTTACAGGTGAAGTGTATCACTACTCAGAATGGACATTCATTTGGGAAACTGGGCCACAGATATGAGGGCTATGCATATGAACCAGAGCAGGGAGAGAGAATTTTTATCTGAAATTATAGGGGGAATTGCCATGCATTTGATGTGGTGTCAAGACTTTCTCTGTTCTGTGACATGAAATTTCTGCCTCAGTGATTTCAGATGAGACAGTTCAGAAGATGCTTAGGAAAGAGGCCACAGAAAGTGAGGCTACCCTGTCCTCCATGTTTCTTTCATAATGGACTTTTGAACAGAGAGTTGCAGTTGGTCACCAAGTTGTGCCCAGGTTTGGTATTTGAATAATTTGATAATTTTTCTGTCAATCTCTCACACATTGTATTGATTGTCACTACACAAAAAGCAAGGTCAAGCTCTGAATCTTTCAATAAAATGGAGTTTGAAATGCTTATAAAGCCTGGGTGTGCACAGTGAACAAGGAGAAAGCAGGATACAACAATTCCTCATCGAGAGAGTTCATCCACCCTGTGCACCGAGTGGATGAGAGGGTCCTGTGGGGAAAAAAAACAAAAGAAAAGAAGTTGTGTTGCTGTAGAACTGCAGGTTGCATTCCTGTGCATGCACAGGAGACAGGTGAATGAATTCAAGTTTCACTGTCAGTCCTTGTCCTGGCATTTTCTGACTTGCAAGTGCTTGACCTCATGACCTGAAAATGTTAGTGTAGAGTTGCTTTCTATCACTTAATATTAGGTGTGCTTAGACAGGTCTGAATGGAAAGACTGGCAGAATGAACTAGGACATAAAACCCTGATGTCATCTTTTTTTTTTTTTTTTTCATTTTAAAGAACAGTTCTTTTCATACTTAATTTTCTGAGGTTTTATCTATGATATATCATAATACATTGGCTCACTCCCTTTTAAATTACCAAGTTAATTGAAGCCTGTTAAATCCTAGAGTTTAACAGTTTGGCATTTCTAGAGGCATTGCTCAAATTCATCCATCGTATTGCTCTAATGACATTGGTATTTGGCTTATTGCACCCCTTTCATTTTGGAAGGCTAATCCTGCTAGTCCTACTCACAGTGAAGAGATACATCGACCTGGCCTGTTACACTGGACTCCTTTGTGTCAACAACTCAGCAAACAAAGAGACATATCTGGGTGCCTTTGCAGGGAGCAACAGAAAAAAAAGAACTACTTTGTGTATTGCCAAAGAGAATGAAACATTCACGGGGCAAATGAAAGCTTTGATGCGTGGGTGATGGAAAACCGCTAAGTGATAATTTCAGTGAGTTTGCTAAAGGCTGCACCCTGCTTACAAACTCTTGATTAAATCCATCCTAGCTCCTAAATGCTTATTCTGATTGAAACGAGGTGTATTTTTAGATAAAGAGGTTGGAACATGCTGTAATTTCTCTGGCTGATTGCACTCTGCAGGAGCAGGGGAGGAAGGTGAGTGGCTGGGTGTGTATGAGCACAGGTACGTGTGTACCTGTGTGCCAGGGTCTGAAACAAGGTGGAGCTGAGTCTGAGATGAAAGAAGGAAACCAACCTCAGCAATTTCTGCATTTGCTTCGGATTTTTTTTTTTAAGGGGAAAAATCCCTTGTAAGAGGTACAGCCTGCAGAGCAGCTTGGCTGTTCTTCCCAGAGTAAGTGAAGAAAGGTGGTAGGTAGCAGGAGCAGGATATTGAGGCATGTATCTGCATAGAAGAGTGGTTCCCCAAAGTCCATTGAACAGAGATCTCCCAGCTCCACAAAGAGTAGCCCAAATTCTGTCTGGAGCAGCATGGGCTGGGGGACATCACCACACCACAGCTGCTGGGTGGCTGAGGAGAAAAGAGATGTTGTGGCTTCACAGCATTTCCCCCATGGGGCCCACCAGGCCACTTTAGTGACCAGCAGTAATTAACAGCCCTATTTCCAGTGTTAGCTCCATGGCCATGAGGCAGGCCTGGAAAGGTGAGAGCTTTCCCTCTGAGAGGCCTCAGGGTTGTAGAGTGAGCACTGTAGCATCCTTTGAACACAGAAAGAGAACAGGCAGCTGGGAAGAACCCAAGATAGGGAAAGAGATGGGTTAAACTTGCTCTCTTGCTGTTTAACTGACCTGGGGAAAAGCAGGGAGATTGGTTAGTAAAGGAAGAGAAAGCATCTCTATCTTAGGATTCCACTGTCAGAGTCATAGGGCAGAACTGAATTTCGTATTGCAGATGCTCCGGTTTTCTTTTTGCCTGTCATTTGATCTTCTGTGACAAATACATGTGTCTGAATCAATGGCTGGAAGCAGAAAAGAGAAAAAAATCATGTTTTTATGTTTCAATTGGAATTGCTAGAGCAAACTGCTACGGGAAGTGATGGGCTGTTCATCTTGGGAAGTGCTCATGAAAAATCATAATCCATGTCAGCATGTGCTTTAAAGATGGGTTTCTCAGATGAGGAATTTGTGACCTCTCCAGGGTCAAAGGAGGATTTGGGTGATAGTACAAAGTGTTACCTGGCTTTGTGCAGCCCCTTGGTTCCTGAGAGGGAGGCAGTGCAGGTGTGGGTCTCCTGTAGTGGCAGCAGCCAAGGCTTCAGTGTGTTGTAGGAGCTGAGCTCCTGCAGACCTGTGGAAGGTGCATCAGGCAGGGACAGTGGAGCAGAGAAGAGGTGTGTTACTGCCAAGCACTGAAAATGTCACAAAACTTGTTCTGGATTTATACTTGCTTCATCTGTGTTAAGAATTTGAGATTTAATATATTCAGGATGTCCTCCTTACCCTTAGTGGGAAATGGGAGATCCACAAACATCAGTACCCCAGGCATGTAGCTAACCTGCTAAAGGTAGTGTCTGTCTGTTTAACATGGCTGAATTTGAAAATTGCCCTTGAGATGGTACTCCTGAGCAACCTGAAGGAAATATTAAAGGTTGGCTGTGCCTACACTCACACACCTCTGGAGCTGGAGAGCACTGACACACGTCTGGCAGGAGTGAGGAGGATGGTTTGTTTTAGAATTACTACTTTGGCAACAACGTCAGCTCAACTAAGGAAAAATCTATGGGCAGCTGGAGAGGCAAGACCAGATTCCAACCCAACGTCTTTCTTCTGTGCAAATGAATAACAGCAGCTACAGCAAAAAGGATCATTTAAAAGAGCTTGAAAAGGATAGTTTGGATGGCAGAGGGAAGCACTAAAACTGGCAGTACTCTGATTTTTTAATGCCCCTCCTTTTTGCTGTCAGCCTGTTTGTCACTGGTGATTCCTATGTGAGAGTCAGTTGATATATATCTTGTAATTAATTTTTCAAATAAATTAATGCCTAGCACTCAGTCTGTAGCATGGGATTTGACATTATAGTCCTAAGGTCTTTCATTTAGAAAGACAACAGGAATGTAAATGTTGTGGAATACTGCCCTCAGTGTATGCCATTTAGAACTCTGGGATGTGGGAGATACTGGTGCAGACAACTAAAATCAGCAAAATGGAACTTCATGTGCAGCAGCTGCTTGGGTTTGATCCTGTGAGGATGTACACCTGCTGGAGACTCTAACAAACAATTTTCTACAAGCTCCTGTGTGGGTTTTCCATCCCTTCCTTTTGTATTGTGCTATAATGGTTGGAGTTGTCTCCAAAAAGGATAGGGGTGGTTCTTTAAGTTTCAGTGATCACCAAGGAGCTGAGCAAGAGGTTGGTTGACAAAGATATTGCATGTGGAAGTTGTCACTTAGTTAAGATGGTAGAGAGCCAATTAAGATCCTTTTTGCCAGCTTTTTCATTAAAATTCATTAAAATCTTTGCAAACCAGAAGATGTTTTGCATTAACTGCCACATTGAAATTCAAAACAAACAGCTTTTTGCATAGTTCTGTGCTTCACTATTCACATCTTAGAGTGCCACTTCTCATCTATTGCTGTTGCTGGGAATTTCAATCTCTGATTTTTATTTAAAGACTCTAGGCTTTCCTTTGTTTCACACAGGATAGGTTTGAAGATTATTTTGTTTGCCTGTGCAGTGTCTCACCATGCTCAGAGGAAGGTTTGGAGTGTTTTGGATCCTACCATCAGCTGATGCCAATTAAGAAAAAATGATGGGAACTAACACATTGTAGCTAGGATAAGAAGGGAGTTCCTCCAACACCACTTAATTCCCTGATAAAGCTGCTGTACAAAAATTAGAGCTTTGATTCCTGGCTTCAGCAACTCACAAGATCTTCTCAGGGACCTCTTCCTTCATGTTTTCTTTCTAGCCAGCATCAGGTTACAATCTGGCAGCTTTCTCCACAGCTTTCCTTATAACTATATCCAGGCCAGGACAGCTGTAAGCTTGCAAGTCAACAGCTTGCAATCAAACCCAAGGATCTCAGCCACTAAGAACACAGTCCATCAATAAGACAAAAATAAAAGCTACCCACCAGTTTACCACGCTTCTGTGGCAGGGATATTTAATTCCACCCCCTCTAGCTTGGGGTGACAGCAGTTTGAAAGTATTAGCTTACTTCTGTGAGAGTTCACCGAATTTACTCAAGTGTGGGGAATGTGGGTGGAATTTTGGTATCCTGTGCAGACTTTGAAACCCCTGATAGATGCAAAGAATTGGTGGACAGTGAGATAAGTTATCATAGGCAAATATAATACAGCTTTTCTGTTTTCACGTTTTTGATGCAGATCATGATGAAACTAGTAGTTTGGAATGGTGTGAGTTTGGCCAGCCTTGGGATAATTTCCAGAACCCAGAACAACACAGCTGTTATCTGTCAATGCCTCATTGATGGTCGCTACATAGAATTCCAGGACTTACTGGTTGTAGAACAGGAACTCTCTCTTCATCCTCAGAGAAGACTTTTCCAGTTCAGCAGTGCATACAGCTGTCATTGCATGTGGGTAGGGAAATAAGGGAGGGAGAATATCAGCTTCCAGACATTTACCAAAAGAAGTGTGCCAGAATTTTTTTTCTCTCTTTTCATTCTTGCATTAAAAAGAATACACCAGCTATATCTTGTAAAAGCTGAACAAGAAGCTTTTTATAACTGGGGAAAAAAAAAGTATCAGGCAAACACTGAATTATCACTTTATTTTTTTTTTTATGTTGGCTATGCAGAGTTTTATTTTTCTCTGCAAGCCCTGTATTTGTCACACTGAGTCATCTGAGGTCAAGCAGCTCAGTCCTCTCTGCCATAGTGCCCATCTTTTCTGGGATCAGTGTCTTGGCATGCTGGCACAGTGCAGCTGTTGGCATTCCCATGCCCAGCTTGGCCTGGGTGCCCCTGGCAGTGCAGGCAGTGGTGCCTGGCATGGACCAGCAGCTCCTTCAGCCACACTGCATCACCTTCCCCCTCCTTGTGCAGAGCTTCTCCTGCTGCTGTCACAGCTGGGGCAAAGTGACACTGGCAGGTTCACTCTGATGGTTCATTTCTTTCTCACAATATTTCCACTTTTCTCTGTTTTTCTGTCCTGTTTTGTTCCTGGAATTTATTACCATTTCAGCCTTACTGCAGACTTCAGTCAGTAAAAGTGACTTTAGTTGGCTGCAGTGTGTTAGGACCTTACACCACAAGCTATTTGATCTCTCTTTTGGGTTTACATTTTCCTTCTGAGTGAGTGATGTTTTGGCACGGGAAACATTTTTATTCATGATGAAATTTTCTCTGTGTTAGAGTTTCGTGCAGTGATGTTGTTTGGACATCCGTGATGGTACATTGCTGAATTTTTGGCAGAACTGAGAATAATCCCTTCACCTAGAAACTGGCTGTCAATGTCTGTCTTTAACTGAAATAGCACAATGGTGGTTTTTAGTGAAATAACCAAACTGGATAGGGAACTTTTCATGACAGTTATGATTCAAAAATAGTCCATGGTGTAAAAATCATTACAAGGTCAAGTTTCCCATTTGAAGTCTCTAGATCTGTGAATCACACTTTCCTCTGTTAGTAAAACAAGGAGGATTATCTCTTCTGTGCAGTGTGGATTCATTCATTCATTACCATTTCTAGAAAGCCCTGAGTGAGCCTATTTTATAAGTCTGGCTCTTTTGCCACCCCAAATTCTTCTTTTGTAGGTTATGGCCAAAATCTACCCTGGCATTGCTTGACTTGTCCAGCCAGAGAGACCCCTAAGAAACACATAAAATTTTATGCCTTTTCTTTTTGAGTTACACCCACATTCACCTATACTATGTATGCATTCCATATGGATAAGTCATAAATATACAATATTTATGTGCCCAAATGAGTCCCAAAACAATTGCAGGCCTCTGACACGTGTGCTCAAGTTTACATTCATGGGATTGTCCTCTTGGGCCATAGAGATAAATATTGTGTCCAGACTTCTGGGCTGAATCGTTTGAATCTGAACTGGAAAATATCAGCCCTTTACTTAAGTAATCAGCAGGTTTCTTGCCCCCGAAATAAAAAAAAAAGCTAGGATGGTTTGTATACAGAAAAAAAAATGCAGAAAAACCTGTTTAAACAGAAAGCACAGAAGAACACAACATATAGTTAATACTTACAGGGATTCTACTTCGGCAACTTTAATTATCTGCTTTTCCATCAGTTCTTTGATTCCAAAAAATGCCGGAGGATTTTTGACACCACAAGAGATCAAGGCCTCTGTTTCATCTGTGGGAGGCAGGAACAAACTGCAGGACATGCGTCATCGTCTGTCACCATCTATTTTCATTGTGAATTAGGTATTTGGTATCTCCAGAGGAACTGGATTTGGGGTTGGCCTGACATCTCATTGTTTTGTTCTGCAGCAAAGATGCCGATTCTTGTTGGCTTTTGGGAGTTGGTTTGTGATGTTTGGATTGTATTATCAGGATCATGCACCATATGGGTTGGTTATCAGATCCTTCATGAAGTTGTAGTTTTCCCAACACCAAACAAAAAAAAACCCCAAAGGGGTGATTTTCTTGCTCTCATCTTTCTGTAAGACAGAAGGAATGCTCTTGATTTTTTTTTTTCCCTTTCTGGTGACAGAAAGTTTTGAAGCATAACAAACAAGATGCTTAGGAGGGTTCTAAAGCATACTTTAAGAGACATGGCATTAAGGTATTATTTATAATTCTTTTTTTTCCTGAAAGCACGCAAAACATTCTCTTCATTAAAGTAACTGAACAAATACATATGTTGCTCCATTAGTGCAACCAGTTTTTCCCTTAAAATGAAGATTTTTAGCATTCTCTAAGTATTTTTGAGAACACGCCGGAAGACAGAATAAAAGCACTCAGATTAGAAAACACTGGCCAGCCCAGGAAGAGCCTTGGGAAGATGGATTTTGAACAGCATGAACTGGGATTTTTTTATCCCTGTCTGTGGGGTGGCCTTCCCCACACAGAAAGGCAGTTTGTGTCTCATGGTCAAATTTTGAAAATAAGTGAGAATTCTGTTGACCCTCCAAATGGGTGGCCAGCTCATCACAAAGAATTGTCTGTCAACTGAGTAGATTTGTGAGAGGGGTGAGTGGTCCTGCTCACAGACTGAACCCATGACCTCCTAATCCTATCTCATGTGTAGTGCCTGTCACACTGTTCAATGGTCATTAGACCTGGGTGAACAATTTGGACAAAAAAAAAGCAAAAAAAAAAAAAAGGCATTCTGGGGATTAAAGATCCAAAGAACCCAAAACCCAGCTCTCAAAGTTACTCTGAGCTTTCAGCTTCCACTCAATTTTATTTTATAGTGATGTCTTTCCCATGCTGCATGTTTGTTCTGCCATGGCAGTAAACTTTCATCCTGGATCATAGAGGCTGTGCTAGGAAAACTTGAGGGTACAACACAAATGCTTCATGTATGAGGCAGAGAAACTGGAGTTTGATGGTTCGTGTTAATGGCATAATTCAGTGGTAATCCAATAAAATCAGGCACTTGGGTTTTTGCTAGGGATGAAATGCTCAGAAGATGGATGAAAAAAACGTAAGCATTGGCTTAATTCTAGAAGTGTTACTGGATAAAAACTTTTATATCATCCATACTCTATAGAAAATCCATGAATTACAGGAAATTCAGAGGCATTGAATGATTTGAACCATAAACCTTAACTCCTGCGGTCCCTAAGTGGACCTAAAGGCAAGGAATGGCAAAAGCAGTTATCTTGTTTTTGTATCCCTGAGAGAAGAGGGGAGTGTAATTCCAGTCATAATGTGTAGTTTATCTTCTTGTGCAGAAGAGCTTGGACCAATGGGAGGGAACATTGAAAAGGGGGACAGAAATGATCAGAGGTCTCAGCATGAGAGGAAAATTTGAATGAGGGCTGTTTTGCTCTGCAGATTTATAAACAACGTAAAGGACAGTGCAAGGCCTCTGGGGACAAAATATCCTGTTCCCATTGGGTGTCAGAGAAGAAATCCTGAGCTTTAATTGCAGAAATTTCATAGAATCATGAAATATTCTGAGTTGGAAGGGACCAACAGGATCATCAAGTCCAGCTCCTGGCCCTGCACAGGAGAACCTCAAGAATCTTATGCTGTGCCTCAGTGTTGTTCAAATGCTCTCTGAGTTCTGACAGCCTTGGAGCCATGACTATTCCTTAGGGGGCCTGCTCAGTGCCCAACCACCATTTTAGGGAAAATTTAGGTGGGATGATCTATAAATGTCTGAAGTGCCTGTCAGGAGTGGGGAAGGTGTAGCTGTTCCTGCCCAGGAATGGATGTACTGTCTCCTCAAAGTCACTTGCTGTCCAGTTTGCTCCCTTCTGAGATCAGTGGCAAAAGAATGGTAGCACCAGGGAGGAAAATGAAAGTGAGAGTTTGTTAGCAGTGAGAGGAGATTTCTGTGAGTGTAGGGCTGACTGAAGGTGAAGACTGGCTCAGATTAAGCCAGGCTTGACCTGCTCTGGGTGCTCACTGGCTGACACTGTGTGTGCCACAACCCCCCTATAGCCCCTATAGATTGCATACAAATCCCTTTGGTAGAGCTGTTTCAGTGCTACCCCTGCAGGCTCACCTGTGAATCCCAAACAATCCTCATCATTTACCTCTTTAAATCTCTCCATTCTTTGGATTGCACGGCCATAACGGGATTTTGTTTTTCCAAATTGTTAAATTCAGAAAGAGAACTGGAGGAAAAAGAAATTCAAGGTGCCCACAGTCAGCAGCATCTTCAGTGTGAAGGCAAGAAGCAGCTAAATTGGGGTCAATATGCCACCCAACAAAAAAGCTGGGAAATGCCTGCATGTGCATGACTGACAGTGTGTGCAGGACCTTTAGAGAGGGGATTTTAGAAGGAGAAGTGTTTCATCCAGCTGCTCTCACAAACTTTTAGTGATTTGCAAAACACCAAGGACACACCCAGCACGGGCCACTAGGATAATGACACAGATGCACGGTTCTTATGGCTGCGTACCAAATTTAGAAACTCCCTCTAGAAAAACAACTCAAAATGACTTTTGCTAATCCTTCTGAACACCTAGAATAGACTCAACAAGCTAGGGAACTAGAAAAGTCACTGTGTGGTTTACCAGGCTTCTTACATCACTCAGAATTAAAATTTTGAAATAAGTAGCTGAAAGAAACCTTAGAAATTCATGGATATCCCTGTTTGGTGTCACATTATTTTGTGCCAGTGTTGACAGTTCAGATTATGAAACAGAGAGGTTTTGTTCACAGAAAGCCCACATGCTTTAAATGCTTGGAAATCTGCATAGGAAATAAACTTTTAAATTCCACCATTTCTGAGGGGTTCCCGCCTTTTTTCCACACTTGAGACTTCCTCAGACTGCAGCTATTTTATAGTAATATCCAACTTTTAGGTGCAGATTTGAAGGTCTGATCAGACTGGTGATCAAATCATATTTCCATGTCTAACCAACATGCATAATCTCAGATATACAAACTGTCTCATAACTTCAGTAGGATAATTCATGTAAGGAGTTAACCATAACTTATCTATCTGATGAATCAGAATTTCTCTTTTTGTGATCACCAATAGCCAGTGGGAGTTTTTCTGGGTGCAGGGAGTGCAGGCCTGCCCCATGGATGTGCCAAGTAGCTTTGCTTACAGCTGGTGTGGTGGTACAAGAAAGGCTGCAAATAATTTTCTCATCAGGGAGCAGACTGAGAAAACAAGAGACAAAATTAACACACACTAAGAGACTATTAAAAAATGTTTCCAAGTGCTATTTGCTTAAAAATATCTTGCATTGTTTTCTCTTTTTCTTTTCAATAACTATTAATTAAAAGTATACAAAACCTACCAAGTGTAGCATTTCTGCACTCTGCATTTCTTAGGCAACTTCAGTAGTGTAAAACCTCTACCTTCTTAATTTATTTGGGGATCTGGTGGTTAGCATGAAGTCTTCGTTCAAGGACATATTCTGGTACATTAACTTGGGCTGACTTGCAGCTAAACAACAAATTTTCCATGGGAGCAAATAGAACTCTCTGGCCAGGAAAACACAAAGAGTGTCAGCCATCCATCTAGCACCTTGGGATCTGTGATAGATCTCTTGTATTTAGTAAAGTGCTCCTAAAAGCATTTTCCTTCCTAAATCAAGGTTTTGCAAGAGCTTAGCTGAGCTGTGCAGGGACTTTCAGGCACTGTTGTTTGAAGTGGCAGCCAGCCCAGGGAGCTCATTTCTGTCCAGCCCTAGCACAACCTCCTGGCTGCCAAACCTGTCCTGGGAGCAGAACATGTACCCAGGCAATCAACCTGTGCCAATCTGAGCAACCTGCTCTAGTGGGAAGTGAGAGATGGGCACAGGGTGTCCAGAGCAGCTGTGGCTGCCCCTGGATCCCTGGAAGTGTCCAAGGACAGCTCGGATGGGGCTGGGAGCAGCCTGGGACAGTGCAAGGTGTCCCTGCCATGGCCTGACATGCCCTGACATGGTTGGGCTTTAAGATCCCTTCCACCCCAACCCATTCCATAATTGTGAGGAGCAGAGCTGCCTCTGTTTCCCTTCGAGGTGATGTGGGAGGTGCCTCCTCCCTCCTGTCCTTGGTGCTGGGGATGGAGAGCAGCTGTTCATTCCCCCCATGTCTCAGACAGAGGGATGTCTGCACCACCACCCGGCCCCAAGCACACACACCACCCACATCTGGTGGGATACTGCAGTTCTCTGTGAAGGAATAAGCTCTGAAATATGTATTTAAAAAAATTAAAACCCCACAGTTTTTCTCATTCTTACCCATTCATGCTAAACCTGGAGAGATCCACGGTTTCTGCCTCTGGGACTTTGTTTTTCTCTTCCAGTTTTTCCCACGTCTTGAGAACCATGCAAGTGTGTTCACTATGAATGAGAGTCCCTCAGCTGCTGCGGTTTGAGGGAAAGGTGAATGTGGATAAATGAGGAGATAAAACACAAGGGCTCAAGGCTTCACAACCCAACTGGGATCTGCCTGGTCCCACTTGGGTGGTGCCAAGGATGTGCCCAGTCCTCACACTCATCTCCTCACCTGCTGCACACCAGGGCAGGAAGAGCTGCCCTTCTGATGGTCTGTCATCCCAGCAATTGTAGAGAAACATCAGAAGAACTCACATGCTGCTGGTTTGAGCAATGCTCCCATTCCAGAGGTAGGAGCCAGCAAATAAACCTGACAGCACCAAGCCTGTGGGGGTTTTTTTGCTTTAATCTTGTTTGTGGATGTTACTTAATTCCATATCCTGATTTTTTAGGGCCTTAGGAAAGATTTGCCACCATGAAAAGAGTGGTGAGGGAAGGGATAAAAGAAATCATGGCTCATCATAGTGGGGTATTCAGTGGATAAAAATTCAATGTCACCGACAAAGAGAATTTAATTTTTTTCTCTTCTGCTGCCAATTTAAGACCAGTAAGTCTTGTTTTGTGGTCATATAACCACAAATATCAGCCCTCAGTGGTCATTTAGTCTGAAGTGCACATTGTAGGAAGGGTCGATGTGGCCTCTTCACCTCAATAATAAAAAAAACCATCTGAGACAACTTGGTATGGCTTTTCAGGTGCACCTCAGAGCTGCAGACGGCCTTTGGTCCTCATGATTAACAGACATTGCAATGGAGTCTCAACATTTTAACACAAAAGTCTAAATTCTCCAAAATAATGGCTCACCAGTAGACTTTCAGAATTTATTCTCATTGGTTGCTCAGATCCTGACTATCAAAAATGAGAAGGAAGAGCCTTCCTTTCCTGTAGGCCCATTACTACATGCTTTCCTATTTCAATTTTTGTATCACATCCCTGAAAGCCCTATGCATGCAAAGCAAAAACAAACAAACAAACAAACAACAAAAAAAGAATCAAGATCTTTCATAAATGTTTAATGAAAAATATCACGAAGCAGGTATTTCAAGACAGGTTCCAGTACCAGCCCACCATAAAGATCTTACAGCCACAATTCATACCTGCCATTTTAGAATGAGCTGATCAACAGAGCTGCTTCTGTGCAGGACATCTGTGATAGGACTGTGACAGGATTCCATCAGACCTCACAAATTAACAGGGTATGGTCTTGATAAATCTTGGACTTTCCCTGAAGACTGCCTGTTTCTTTCTTCCTCTTAATCCATTCCCCAGAGAGAACAGACTGCTAAACTTTGGTCAGAGCCAAAATTCAGTTTAATTCAGTTTAATTAGGGCTTGGAATTGATAAATCTTAGAAAATGCCCATATCTATCTATATATGTGTGTCATATGTGACTGGAGAAAGCTTATTTGTTCTTATTTACTATATAAAAACATGACAAAACCGTGGATTTTACGTATAGAAGTGTGAATTTTTTTGTTTTTCTATGATACTGAGCTCTTTCTGCATAGACACAGAAAAATGTGTGAGTTATCTCTTCCAGCCCCTTTGGTATCTCTGAGTTGCATTCCACGCCAGGAGAACTGCAATATCCCACCCCAGTTATTCTGCAAGGTAACTTTGCTTTCCACAGTGGTTGGTTGCTGCTCAGCAAACAGCTCTGTGCCTCCCTGTCAGATACCAGTGGGGCTCTTTCTGGTGATAAAGGGAACCAGAAATGGGGTACAAGGCACATTATAGACAACAACACCAGCTGTGAGTGCTTAAGGGGCACCTTGGCACTGAGGAATGGACTTTGTTGTTACTGAGGCTGGGAGCTGCTTGGTGCTCTGCAAGGTAAGGCATGTTTGCAGAACTGGACTGGTGGGTCCTGCTGATGGTGTTTATAGAGCCAAAAGGAAAAAAAACCCAACAAAACTGTGCAAAACCAAAGTGTTTCAGCTTGATTTCTAAATCTGATAAAGTTCTGTTTGTACAAGGAGTCAAATAATTTTATATCAACACCATTTTTCATTAAGCTTATTTGGACAAAGTTCAATATTACACCATGTATGTCACCACCTTCATCACTGGCAAGGAATATTCCAGCCTTCCATGAATTGCCCAGGAGAATGCTAGGATTGCTGCCTTCCTGCAGCTTTCCAACACTGACCTATCAGTTTTCTCTGGTTTAGCAAACCAAACCCTTCTTGAAACACAGATTCCTTTGGAATCATTATTTGCCACACTTCGGATATTTTAACACCCGGTTTTATTTTTATACATTTTTATAGCCACAGGATGTGTTTTCCACCATTATAACAAGATGCCCCTAGAGTAAAGTGATTTGAGACAAGAAAGAAAATCCTCATTATACAGTAGTTTGCCATGAAAATTCTGGAGGGCGGTGAATGCCCAATGAAAATGGGAATGTAAATTTGCTAGCATGGCCTTTACAATAGGACACTTGAGGCCTGTGAGGCATTTCTGTTCTCCACGAGCCTTTCTTTGGTGTAAAAAAGTTGAATACAGCATATGTGCAGAACAACCATGTCCCAAGGCCAGGGTGCAAAACAAAACTGAAAGCCTAAACACATGCAGATGGCATCCAGAGCCCGGGACACTCCTGCCAATTCCTGCAACTGATACACACTCCAAACATTTCCTGAGGAATTCTTCATTAAGCCAACCATTTGGGGGTGGTGTAGGGTTTCAGATGTGTCGCAGTGTCACCACAAAATACCTCGGTGGTTCCTGCTAACAAAGAACCCACTATGTGAGGCTTTTTTCATCGGAGATGGCGGGGCAAGTTTGTGGCACAATGTGCCAAAAAAGCTGCACAACTCCTCTGCTGTTAACAGGGTTCATGTGGCTGAATCCCTTCATTCCTTGCTGGAAACAAACCCCCTGCCCCAGAGCAGTTTCAGGTGAATATCAAGGAGCAGAGCTGGGGTGGGATCGCAGTGACCCCATGGGTGCCTATCCAAGAGTTTGCAGTAAGAATGGCTGGGTGGGAAGCGCTGTAGTGCAGCCAGGAATGCAAGTGAGGGAGGGTGCTGGAGGAGGAGAACTCCTTGAAGCCACTCCTGGGCTCCAATAAAATGTAGAGTGTAGATTGGCAGAGGATTTTTAAAGCAAGTTTTTAAGTTTTTTTAGGTAAAGGGTTAAAATTGTCTTGATTGTTTCATCTGTATGCAGTATGTTGTTGGTTTGATCTCTTATTTTACATCTTTTGTTGTGTATTTGTCAGAATGGTACATTGAGCTACCTGGAGAAACCTCAGTACACATCTGTGCCTGTGCAGGACATTGGGGACAACCCCAAAGATTAGTTAATTACTGCTCTTCATCTATAAGTAGACACAATTTTATCAAAATTCAGATTCTTTTAACAAGAATAAATTTCAGATTCTTTTCTTCTCATGCGCTCATACAGCTGTCCATTGTAGGGATTTACTTTAAGTGTTTTCCACCTGTGTGAAGACTGTAAAGTGCAGTTCATATGATGGCCTTCTTACATGCAAAATTAATCAGAAGTTGCAAGGACATGATAACATTTGAAATCAATAAAATGTCTTGTGCTCAAGTTAAGTGACTGCTTGCTTTTACGAATATAAAGTGGAGATTCAGGCAAGGCAGTCAGGAATGAAGAGCACATTTCTCTTCCAACAAAGCAGTTCATAAAACTCAACTGGCCTTAGTGTTTAATTTCTGAAGCATTTCAAAGACCTTTACTTCTATGGCTTGCTTGGAATATTGAATAATTTTCATTTTACTTCGTGAAACGGGAAGCTGGAGTTGCTCAGGTCCTACAGAGGAGATGCAACTGTAACAGGAAATACATTTGGAGGGAGAAATTTCTCTCTTTGTGACAGGATTCGCCATCATCTTTGCATAAGTTAGCATGCATTATTTCAGAAAATAAGCTGGGACGTGTCTCCCACTGCCATGAATTTCTGCTTGCTGTGACACAGTGATTTTTTCAAAGGATAAAACCCCCTGATGTTTCAGAATTCTTATGCAGAAACCAAGCCTTCCAAAATCTTCNTTTGTTTTTAAAAGGGTTTTTTGGGTTTTTTGGGGTATTTGTTGTAATTTTTTTAAATCTGGGCATAACTCTGTTCATAGATATTGCTCAGTTTTGGTGCTGGTGTTTCNTTCATCAGGTTTAATTTGACTGAAGTTTGAACTGCAAGGTCCTATCTAAGCCCAGATCTGAGGGGCTTTTTTTTGTTTGTGTGTGGTTTTTTGTTTGTTTTGTTGTTGTTGGGTTTTTTGGGTTTTTCCTGTGGTCGTGTGGGGTTTCTTAGGGTTTTTTTGGGGTTTTTTTTTTGGGGGGGGGAGCGGTGTTTGTTGTTGTTTGGTTTGGTTTTGTTGGTTTTTTGTTTGGTTTTGGTTGTTTTGTTTTGTTTTGTTTTGAGAGTTTTTTGGTTTTTATTTTTTGGGGTTTTTTTGTTTGTTTGTTTTTGGTTTTGTTTTTGGGGTTTAAGTTTTTTTTGGTTTTTGGGGGGGGTTTGTTGTAATTTTTTTAAATCCGGGGATAACTCTGTTCATAGATATCGCTCAGTTTTGGTGCTGGTGTTTCCCTCGTGTTAATGGCATAGACATGAGGAAAAGTGAAAGCTCTCCATATGCCAGGCACTAATGCCAATCCCTTAGGAAATGTGTCATTATCCCACTCTCTGTTTATCTGGATAAACCATGTGGCTGATGTTTAATTGGGGGTGACCCAGAACACCCAGCACTGTGGAGATTGTGTGGATTGGTGCAGGATGGTTGCAATTACTGTAAACTGCAGCAGAAATCTCAACAAAAGAGTTTCTGCTGATAAGAATCAAGTGCAATTTGCACCACAAAGGAAGATTAGACGAAAGAAGATGCCAAAATGTGGCATGGGGGATCTGCCTTTTGACAGCTATAAAGTGAAACAATCCTCATCTTTGCAAAATAAAAATTAAAAATCTCCATCTTTGCCCCTTTTCAACCTGCCAAGGGGCAGGAGCACAGCACAACCCTCCCAAATGTGTGATGGATGCATAAACTGAGGGGATGCCACAAGAAATGGAGGAGAGGAAGCTCGAAATGCTGTTGGGTGCATTTCTTTAATAAAAAGAAAGCTTTCCAAAACCTCAGTTTCATGATTCAGCATTTCTTTTGGCACTGTAACAGTTTAAAAGTAAGCTAAACAAGTCTGAGGGAATATGCTGGTAAGTTCAGGCCAGAGAGGAGGAAGTTTCTGGAAGTAATAACAGAAAAACTAAGACCCCTTCCACCCCCAATAATTGCAGTTTAATTGTTACAATACACTCCACAAGCACACAATAATTATGACACCCTCACAATATTCCTGAAGCAGATATGATCATGCTTATTTCCTGGATGAATAAACCAACCCACCGTATTAAAATACTCTGACCAAGGTCTGCTCCCAAAAACAATGGGAGACCAAAGAATATACTCTTTAACCTAATTGTGAGACAGCAGTGACGTGTGTGAAGGAGGCAACTGAACTGAAAATTATACATTTAGATGCTGTGGCCAATTCTTGCCTTGTTTTGAAAGTCATAAGGTTTTGCTGCTCAGCTTGAGAATAGTTACTGGAAATTGTGGAAGCCCACCAGTTTTTAAAAAAATGATGTCAGGAAGTTATTGCACAGTTTTTATCAGGTTTTTTAAAAAAAAATTTAAAGAAGTATTTATATAACACCAAAACAATTTTTAGAGGTAATTTTTGCTAGTAAATTGGGGCATAGCCTCAGTGACCTGATGGCTGTCAGGCAGCTGCAAGGCCAGAACTGGGTGTCTTGTGCATGTGCCAAAATTAAACCCTCTGATTTCACTGAAATGCAGAATTTGTGTAACTTTGCAGTCACCTTGTGATGAAGCTGACAAATTCTTATATAATTCCATAATTTTGTTTATTCAACATTTCCCCAAGGGGAGCACTTCCAGTGGGAAATTTTTAACACCAAGATGAAAGGCTTAGTCTGGTGCTCAAGGTGGGAAGTAGGATCACAAGGCATCACTGCATGTGTACCCATGTTGTCCTATCTTTTCCCAAATATTACCATTTAAAATGCAGGCTGTAAAAATGTTGAAAAATGAGCCTGTGAAGATGTTGAAAAGTGAGCTGAAAAATGAAAAATAAACGTGCTCAAGTGAAAACATATGGCAGGTGCAAGTTATATGCAAACTTCATCATGAATTCTGAAAATGTCCTTGAAGAATGAGAACTGCAAATGTTTCTAGTCTGGATGGCACATATTAAGGATCACTCTTATGTGCTCCATGATGTCTGCCAGATCTAGAAGCACAGTTATGCTGGTGAACTTCATTAATCATTCAATACCCTGGGCGTAACAATGGGCAAGAGTGTTGGTAGTGTCAAGACATTTTGTAAATTGTGCTTAACAGTTTGAAATGAGGGGTGGATGAACTGGCTGCAGTAACTAAAACACCAAGTCTGAACCTGCGTTCCAAGCAGACATGAGTTTCAGAGATTTGTGGATGATCGCTTATCACTGTTTTTTGATTTTAAGTAAGTCTTGTCTCACAAGCTGATGTCTTTGTGTAGGACTGGAAACAGAAGTGCCTAAATTCCATTTCTTTGTTTTATTCTGGGACAAATCGGGTCAGGAATCACTGCAAGATTTCCAGGCTGCTATACCAGCCCAGAGACATTATGCCAAGTGGGCAATAATTACAGGACCTCCACCTCCAACCCTTCCCCTTTTGCACAGCCCCACAGCAGCACCCCAAAAATTTGGTTGTAACGTGTCTCTCTGCTTTTTCCTTCAGAGCTTTGTCATCCGTGGTGGCTTTAGGAGCTAACATAATCTGCAACAAAATCCCAGGGCTGGCGCCTCGGCAGCGAGCGATCTGCCAGAGCCGCCCCGATGCCATCATTGTGATCGGGGAAGGGGCGCAGATGGGAATCAATGAGTGCCAGTACCAGTTTCGCTACGGGAGGTGGAACTGCTCTGCCCTGGGAGAGAAAACAGTCTTTGGACAGGAGCTTCGAGTAGGTAAGGGTGTCTCTACCACGCTGCTGCAGGGGTCTGCTTGGGGTGGTTTTCTTTTGCCTTTCGTGCTGGGGTCCCGCAAAGGTTTATAACCCTACAGGGATGCTTCCAGAACAGCTGCGTGTTCCCACTCACTGAAAAGTGACTGGCAAGAGATATGGAATCTCCAGTGATCTGCGGATGGAGTCACTCGTATCTGTGCAACTCCAGACCCAGCAGTGGCCTCGGGGCATGCACTGCCATCCAAGGTCACAGCCCGTGGAAAGAGTATTCCCAACTGTTGTCTTGTAAAGGTTGTCATGATAACTCTGGTGAATATTATGGCCAATCAAAAATGGACTAAAAGCAGCTCAGAAAAATCCCTCTGCAGACTTCCCAGAAGCTTAAGTAATGGGAGAGTCCCAAATAATTGATGGAAGTACTGTGCATACAGCACTGGCCTTCCAATATGTGGCAATGATACATTTTAGTGTTGCTATCATACTGCAAAGAAAATATTGCAAGTGACTTGAGGCAGGAAACCTGTTCAAAGAAAATAATACATGGCCTTGGCCTGACAAGCTGTTAGCTGGCTGAAGTTAAATCAATACCTTTTCATTTACCCTGTGTCTGGTATTATTTCACTAGGGAGATTTTATGTAAAATTTTTTCCCAGCAGTGAGGTCACTATTTTCCTCATCACCCAGCTGGGTATCCTTAGCTTATTCCTGACCTTTTCTCTGTCCCCCAAGGGCTGCCCACTCTCCTGTCTGCTGCTCTGGGTTGGGATAACGTGTTGTACTGTGTGGCTCTCTTAAAGTGATACCATCCAGCTTCTCAGTGGGGTTGTAGCTTATTCTTCTTGTGTCCCATTTTCCTTTGGGTGCTGCCTCTTGGATTCAATGGTTTGGGTGAGTCCTGTGCTTCCAACACAGCTGAATGTTGTCAGACATAAGATCTCATTAAACCTGGATGAAAAAAGGCATGACATTTCATTCCATCTGTGCAAACAGGTGTTGACTCACACGGTGCTTTGGTTGTTAGTGGTGGTCAAGACTTAAGGGTTTTTTTCTGAAACCTTTGCAAAATGAATGCCAAAAAATGAGGTTTGTTTGGGTCAACAAGGGAACTGAATATTTTTTGAGAGAACATCCAAATCTGAGAGTCTGGCTGAGGTCTGGGCCCTTTAAGGACACAGTGGTTCAGCAGTGAAGTGTTGTAAGGGAATAAATCCATTGGCATTGGGCAATTGACTTACATTTGCAGAGGGCCTGTCATATTCCATGAGCTTTACATTACATTCTCAAGGCATCATATTCAGGACTTAACCTAGCTATTGACTTCTACCTTCACATTTAAATGAACCAGAAAAAAAATATCTAGTCACTTGTCTTGACTGTAAGAAGCATGGTCTGGTCCTCCTTGGTTGGTATCATGTTTGTTTGCTTTTGTTTGATAACCAGAATTACATTGCTGCCAGAAAATGTACATCTGCCAAGCATTCTGTACTTCTTCATGCTGTGTTTCATCTGCCAAAGCTTGCAGGCATGCTCTAGCCTTAGATAAGTGAGCTGCCTTACCTTCTGTGAGATCCCTTATGGCCTGAGAAGGGCCACTCTGGAGGGTTGTACCAGAGCTGGTATCATCACAAAGCTTTCCAATGAAAAGGCTTTCATCACTTCTGCTTTTCTCTTCAAGCCAAGAATCTTGTGCTGCCTCACCATCTTCACCCCTGTGCTCTTGGGTAACAATTCACCAGAGAGAATCTTTTAATCTTCAAAAAGTTTGCAAGTGAGTGCAGTTCAAATGCCTAAAGGGGACCAGTTGTAGTCCTGCTTTTGTTCTCAATGTTTCTACACAAAGTAAGAGCTACAAGGAACAGAAATTATTTGTCATTAGGATGGACCAGCTATCAGGCTGGTCAGACCATACAAAGTTGGAAAAACCCAGGGTTTTCTTGAGCCATATTTGCCAAAATGTTTACCAGAGTCTCAAGCTCTTCACTGAACCTGGGTGGTTTCTTGCAAGTCTGAAATGACCGATGTGGAATTTGGTGTGTTCTTTTATGGGTTAACCCAAACACAGAGGAAACTTGGCTGTGGCAGCTGAGTTCTGCTTTGACATTTGTTGGGTGTGAAACCACACGGACTCTAACAGTTGCAGAAGGTTTACATGACCCCTTCCAGCCGAGCCAGATGAGTTCCATGCAGGTCTATAAAGGATCTCATAATCCACAAGTCTTTATTTTTTTTATTACTGGAGTAGCACCCAGAGATGATGAGGTCAGTAGCTAGGAAAAGGATAGGGTTCAGGAAGTAATGTTATTACACTAGCATGGGGAAAAAGGTAAAAAATGGATAAGGATTTAAAAACCCAACTGCTTAAAAGTACAAGGTACTTCTAAGCATAAATATTCACATGTGCAACAAAACCCACCCGTGTCTGACACAGAAACACTAAACCAGCCATTGGGTTCTGCATGAACACACTGAAGAAAGGACCAAAACTAGAAAAGACAGGCATGTCTTCACTTCACCCCATAGGAAAGCTGCATCCCCTTGGGGAGATGGACACTGAAGGTGAGTTATCCAGGTCTCAGGGTGGGGAGGGAAAGTAAGCAGTGAAAACATATTAATCTGTCTCTGGCTACACAGGAAGGAGAGGACCTGCTCTTTAGCCACTGACCAAGACTCTGCCACTACACTGACAAGCACAGATTTATGGTTATTCTAACTTGTATTTTGATGCAACACTCCCCCTTCAAAACTCAAACACTGAGACTCACCCAAGCTGATGTTTCTCCAAAGGATGTGCATCTGTTGCTACCATCACCTCTCAGGAGCCTTTATACTCTAACTATGCATGTTTTCCACCCACCACCAAACCAGAAGACACGACAAACACACACATGTCCCCCCCTCCTGATTTCTGGGGATCCTACTGTGCCAAGAGAAATGCTCAAATTTTTAGCTAAGCTCCAAGATGGATCAATGAGGAGCTATTTATTCAAGGAGGTACTTCAGTGAATGAGGGCTGCATCACCAATACAGTATATGGAACCTGTGTTAAAAGCAATTTAAATAGTCCAAAGGATGGAATAACAATTGTAGACATGATGAGGCATTTGTGTGTTGGTGTGAAAGATTTATAGCAGCCAGAGATAAAAGTGACAGAGAAATCTAAATTACTAGCATGAACAAAGGCTGTAGCATGGAATGAATTAGCCAAGCATTGTGTGTGCATAGCTTATTTTGATATATTTTTAGCTGGGAACTCTTCCATAGTCATGCCATCCCCAAAGACAGTCAGTCCTGCACTTTACTCATGCTGTCCTTGTACATACTTGTATTTGTCACCTTCTTGTGCTCATCCCTACTTTCATGCCAGATTCTCACATAATCTTCTGTGCTCTCCACTCATTCTTCTTGCTTTAAGCCTCTTCAAAGCTTGTGTCTTAAACAAATAGATTCAAAAATTAAAAATAAAAAATTTTAAAACAAATCCAGAAATAATCTTATATCAAATGTGATTACTGGGAAGCTCTGTTGAAAGATAATTGCCCTTCCAACATTTTGAAAAGCCAGGACCTTGATCTGGGTGAGCAAAGCCTCTGGTCCTATCAGGTTATTGATACAAAAGTGTTGCAGCACTAGGTCTTTATTCCCCCAAATGATGGGCAGGACAATTTGTCACTTACATGCCTCTTAAAGCTGCAGATCATTAAGAGTATTGAAAGCAAAGAACTCCACCCCAAAAAAGTGAGCAGTGCAGGCTCTGTAGTATGAAGTCTGAATCAAGAACAGAAATGACACCTGCTGTTGTTCTTTGACAGTGAATTACTCTGGCTAATTATTTGTGCATTGACCCTTTGCACTGGAATCCTTTAAACTGAAGTGCTTATGGACAGGCAGCTCTGACCAGGGCAAAACTGAGCTCTTTTGAAAAATATATCTGTCAAGATATGCAAAGTGATCCGTACCTGTCTCCCTTCTCAGACTCACAATGTGGAAAATGTTCACACTTTAGCAATATTTGGCTGTGCCACTGGTGCAGTGATTTGGCAAATCAATAAACTGGACACCTGACAGGGAAATATTAACAAGTAGGCCAAACCTAAGGGAGCTCTGAAGTTGGGTTTTTTGATTTTTTTTAATGTCTTACCCTTTGTTTCAATCTGTAGTTTTCTGGTGTGTTGAAAGGATGCATCTGAAGGGAAGTTACAGCTCTGCTTCCCAGGGGAGATTTAGGAGAAGAACATCTTAAGGGGTTTCCTGTCTCTTCCCATTCACTCCACTTTTGATCCACTCTCCAGGCAGAAAGGGGGAGGGATAGGAGCAAAACCCTAAAGTTTTAGAGACAAACAAAACCTGTGCATGGATTTTATTAACCCCAAAAGTGAAGAAGACTTTTGGCAAACACAGAACAGAAACTTCAATGTCACAGTTCTCTACAAGCATGCACTTGTACATATGCACACATAAACCAGGGAGAGGATGGATAATTCCAAATGGAAGGCTGGGAAAGGGAGGGGAACAACGTCTGAAGGAGAGATGCTCATCAACAACAGTGATTCTTGCTCTGTTTGTGCTGGAAACAGGTAACATTGTCAGTCCACTCTCCATCCCACGTTTCAGCTGCAGGCCTGAAAAAACCCCATGGGAATTGGGCATGAAAGTATCTGAGTGATGGAGCCATGGGGGAGCAGTTGGCATCTTATCATACATGCTGAGGGGGTGTCAGCCAGTAAATTATTCTTGGTTCAGGCCATATATAGGCTTAATTAAATTTGGATTCCACATATGAATCCAGTAACTTTTATTCTGGGCTATGATGATGGTTTAACCGAGGTGCCAAATGTTCGTAAAAACTTCCTACCAAAAATGGGAGGAGTGGAGAGGCTCATTATTCTCCAAAAATGGATATTTGGGTCCAAGCAGATGGATTAATCTAGCACAGTAGTGTCTAGTGTGGTATGATGAGTTGGCCAACTTGGAAAGCTTGGCTTTCAGTGTGAGCAGAAAACTTTCAATCCATGCAGACAGGCAGCATTCTCAGGAATGCTTTACAACCATAGTTGTGCTTTAATGCTATCAGCAAGTCAAGAAAGGGAACCATAAATGAATCCAGACAGTTTGATAAAGTAAGTACATTTCTAGCTCACTTCTGGCCTTTATTTTCTCCTGCCATTTCTTTCTCTGCTACTTTATGTTCTCATTTTCAATTCTTTAAAAAAATCAATTTATGTTGTTTGTTATATGTTTGTTAAGACTTAGTGATATTCATATATCAGGTTGAGTGTATGTTTATTATTCTAACATCTGTGTATTTATTATGGGAAAATCTATCTTTACGAACTTGCACTATATCCAATAAAAACAATATGGGGTAAAAAAGGGAATTGTGCAGCTGGAAACAATTTGGAGAGGGAAAATGAGTTGGAATTAGATTATTTTAAATATGATACAGAGCAGGGTACACACTTCACTGACGGAAAGGCAGTAATTATCTTTGTCATAGCAGTAGGTGCTATGATTGGTTTAGGCATTTGTCAGCTATGCGGAACCTCAATTGCACAGTGGCTTTTGGACCTAATGTGGAAAAATTTGGGTTTTTTTGTTGTTGTCGTATAGCACGGGCCCAGACAACAATGCCCTTTAAGCACTCAAGCAACTGAGCAGAGATAAATTTGTTTGCAGTAATTTGAAGTGGATTTCTCTGATGGTGCTAGGATATAGTAAAAATATATATGTATATATAAACCACTCCTTGCAGTGTGAGGGGTGGCTTCTCAGGGCATGGCATCAGCTTTCAGCTGCCAGTACAGCGGGCTGTCTGGGATTCCAGGAGAGAGGAGCACAGGATGCTTTCAATCGGCTGCAATCTGTACTGAGGATGTGTGCAGCTCCAGGAGAGGATGCAGGACCAACACAAACTGTGCCTTTATTGCTCATGCAGCCAACCTGGGGTGACTGCTGATGCCCACTTCCCAGGATGCCATGTGGAGCCGTTGCATTTGCACGTTTGCTTTGGTTAAACAATGAATACCATGGCAGATTTAATGATCTGTGGCTTAAGGAAGCATGACTCTCAACAGAAGCACAGTGGTGCAGAACAAGATGTCTATTTCTTGGTTATTTGGAGAGGGAGAGTTTTGTCATTATTAGCCTGAATGAAAAAAAACAAAACAAAAACCCAACAAGGGATGCATGATGATTCTCCACCCCTAGCAGCTAGGTAAGTGGCTGGCAGGTAGGGAGTAAAGAGGTAAAACCCAAAATCTGTGGAAATCCTCCACATGCTCATTTTGCAGGAAAGATTTACCACCCTGCAAACAGTCATTGCAAAGCCTTCTCTTGAATATGTCTGCTAAAAACAGCACCTTTATTTTCACCTTTATTTCACTGGCATGCTGCTGCTGGAAGGAGAAACTAAAATATCTTTAAGAGTGTCCAATCAGTTTGTTCCCACTTCTCAGCTGTGTATTACTGCAGAAGGGTTCTGCTGTGGCAGTGACTGTCCTGACAGAGGTAGAGAGGCTGTGCTAGAGCGAAGCTGAGCCCTCTGTGCTGGTCTGAGCAGTGAGAAAATTCCTCAGAGACAGGCTGCCTTGGCAGAACAGCTTCCTCAGTGCACTTCATCTCACCTGAAAGCTGAACCCTGGGGAAAAGGTGGGATAATGCAGCAATTACGAGGCAAACTGTGTGAGGGGGCATTTCGGTTTGCATGATCATCTTTGGGGGAAAATAAAAGGGTTGATTCAAATGGTTCACACTTTCTCAGTGTGAAAGGGTGGATAAGCTTTTTGCTATCACAAGTAACAAAGTAAGACAGTAACCCAAACCAGAATAAGAAAATAAACCCTCCCAGCTGGCGGTAGCTGAGGTTGCGAAGGAGCAGTCAAAAAGTTATGAAACCGTTGAGGTGCTAAGAATTTGTATTTTTTTAACTGAGGAGACAGGCTATTGTGGGGGTGGTAGGTTCAGACTCTTAATGTCTGTCACTTGGGATGCTTTTAGAAAAAGAAAAGTTTCTTTTTATTCTACAAAAGTATTTTTATTTTAAAGAAACATCATATTTGGACACAATTGAGGATTCCCAGCTTGGTGAATCAATTTGAACACTGGTGGGTGATAATTTCTCTATGCTTTAAGAATTTCTTAGATGCCAGAACCTCAAAATAATTCAGGAAGGCCTTAGTAACATTACTGTTTTCAAAATATGTTGTAAATCATAGAGGAAAAAACAAACATAAATGGACAGCACCATTTGTAAATTATGAGTTGACTGAAATTAATTTTGTTTTACTTTACCAGGAAAACTGTCAGTTTGCTATATTAATTTTATAATCTTAATTTCCTTGTCTCCCTATAAAAGAAATTTAAGCATATATAGTCTGCAGCATATAATAATCTCCAGCCATAAAAATACAGGTTTTTATATATCTCAAATTATCTTCTCCACTTCCTTGTCTTTTTGTAAGGTTTTACTGTTTAGTTCAAATATAGCTCTGTTGTGTTTTCTCATCCCTCAAGGGTCACCAGTGTGAAGAATAGTATAAATTCTCCTAAATGAAAATGTTCTTGTTGCCATTTAAATGTTTACCTATTTGGCAACAGGCTTTCTGTAGAGGGCAGATATCCCTATTCCAAACACAGCAGCACTATGGTAATACAATTACGTGATGAACTGTGTGTGGCTTGCAGCTGGATGAGGAATGGTGGTTATTGACTGGAATGAAATCTGGAATTTCCATTCTAAGGAAAGGGCTTCTGTTTCATTCCATTTCATATCAAAGTGAAGATTTTCTTGGAACAGGTGCTTTTCTGTAGACATTTTCAATTTTAAATACACTGAAATACCTGACTGTGAGCAAGTCCACTTGTGTTGTCAGAGCACTTAATTTTACACTTGTTCTATGCATTGATGTAGATTAATGCCAAGAACTGTAACCTGGGAGACTCAAGTCTCTGGATCTCCTGAACTCTGCTCTTCTGAGCATGCTTCCATGGGTATTGTGGGATGTAAGGTCCCATAACATTGCACAGCCTGGTAGGAAACATCATACAGCACAACAGGCTGTCTTCCTGTGACCCCAAACCTCAGATCTGAAAAAACCAGTGGACTGACATGGGGGTGGGCTTTAATTTCCATGGTTCAAAACTAAATGGACCCTTTTTATCGTATGGAATTGCTCCATTTAAGTGTCAGTGTGGAAAATAAACATTTTTGGGGAGAGAGCGGTGGGCACTCATAAGTTTTGGCATTTCATCATCCTGCTTGTGTACATAGGGGTAGTGGAAAGGGAACAGGAACAAGTGATGGGGCCTTGGGTCTGTGATGATCATTTCCCACTCAGCACTGGCCTGAACAAAACTCCTCCTTTTCTCTCTCAGCTTTGTCTGTAGCTATTCAGGGTAACATTTTCCACACTACTTTTCTGGTTTCCCTTGGGATGAGTCAGTCAGAGGCCCTCTGGGAAAGATAGTATGCAAGTTCTAGGCTATGGTTCAGTTGAATACTGGACACCCAAAGTTTGGACACAAGGCTAACTTTGCATAGCAGCTTCAAGCTTGGCATTCCCTTACCTCCAAGTGCCTGCAAGGAACATTGATGTTCATTTAGTGTCATTTTCTTTATATCACTTTGTAATAAAATTGCTGAGTGCTAATGTTCCATAGCATGCTGAACCATTAGTTACTTCAGCATCCAGGTCCTATTGGTCAATGACTTACAATGTAATGCATAATTAAACCAGGAAGGCAAATGACATTAAAAGTCAAATAAAGCAGGGCTGGGCTTAATCCAAAAGGACAGGGGCCAAGTTCTCGTCAGTAGAAATTTTGCCACTGGTTTCACCAGAACCACTAAAAAGTCTCCTGGCTTTTGCATATGAGCAGAAGTTGGAAGTGAAGCTGAATTTCATAGAGGGACTCAGCTAAAACCCAATTAGTTAAATGGAAATTGACCATACAACATTTGACTTCTTAACTACAGAGCAGCTTTGCAAACAGGCAGGTGCTGCCAAACCTTGCCACTGCAGGGGGAGTTTAATGCCACCCTTTATGGAGGGTGACAGGGAGTGCAGGACAGCACCTGCTGGTGTGTGATCCCGTGACAACTTGGGGTTCTAATGACTTTGGAAATTCCCTGAGCTTTACTACTGCGGTTAAATGTGTTGTCAAAATCTCTTCCCTAGAATTACAGATGATAGGTTTGGTCATCTAGTCAAACCTCTACATCGAGCAGGACAGGCTAAACATAACATTAGACTTCAGAGTTACATGTGTAGCAGCATCCCTCCCTTTCCTCCTCTGCTCTTAGGGATAGGTTCTGTTTGGTAAACTATCTGTTTCTAAATTGAAAAGCTTGAAATGCAGAGCGAGGCATGTACAAACATTACAGAAAACACAGCATTTGTTATCGGCACATTTTGCTTGGCAAACAAATATTTTAGCATTCAGGATCAGATCACTGATCCGTGCAGTTTGCCGTCGTGCCTCCAGTCACGAGCAATTTCTTTTCCTAACAAAGTGGCTGGTGTATTGCAAAATATTACATCTGACAAATACCTCATTTTCTAATTGACAAAATTTCCTCTGTGCATATCATGCCTGACCTTTTAGCATTGGATTAAATTGGGCATGACTGTAGTTTATTTCTTACTGATTTTCATATTGTGAAGTATAATATTATTGTTACTGATGGAAGAGGAAAATTTAAAAAGAGAAGAAAAGCAAGCAAGCAAGAAGACTCTATAATTTATTATTTGGAGGATTGAAAAAGTGAATCTGGCATTGTTGTTCTAAGGTAGTCATTCTCTCAGGATTCCAACCAAGAGATTCCTACTGCCACTGGCTTCAGCTGTGCTTTTTTACCTGATATGTGCTTACATTCCAACCCTCCATTGTAGGTGCTATTAAAGAGGCTTTGCAAGTGTTTCATTTTAAAGGCAGAACCAAGTGGTTTGCAGAATATAGAAGTCATAGTGAAATGACTATTTCCAGTGCTGGGTCCTTTCACCCATCCCAGATCCACTTGGAGTGAACCTAGGAGACCACTTTTAGCCACAAGGGTCATTTGTTGCTGTCTATAATGCTCTCTCCACTGCAGGGGTTCAAACTCCAGTTTGTGTGAGAAGGATGATTCCTAAGACTGTGTCACTGAAATGGGCTTGAATTACTGAGGTGTCTTTTTGGTTTGCTCTCAGCCCAGACAGCTCCCTGGTGCCCTGGGAGAAGGCTCTGCTGTCTCTAGGTAGAAGCTCAACACACATGCACCAAACTTCTGTAGACTTTACAGCTTTATTCAGGTTGCTAAAATAATAATAAAAAAAAGTTTACTCATGGACCATGACTTATTTTTACCTGTTCACTCATTTCTTCACCAAAATGTGGAAACTCATTTTCTGTCTGATTCAGCCTCCAGTCAATCTTCTCCAGAAGAGATTTCCATTGTAATTCCCATCAGACATGGTCAGTGCAACCTTGCAGTTCCTGAGGGGAAAGGCACAGGAGGCAGAAGTGGTTTCTCTCTGCTGCTGAATTAAAGGGTTTTAGACAACAAAGGGAGAATGAGGAGCCCCTTCCTCACTTCTTTCCTTTGGCCCAGTTTCACGTCACACAGCTCCAGGCATTTGCTTGAGATGTGTGAGATAGGAACCTCGTCAGGCTGTACGCCTTGTATGGTCAAAGAACAGGGAGAAATGCTTCCAGAGGGTGATTTGGATCTTAATTTGACTGCACAATGGTCCCTGTCGCCTATCCTGGGAGTTTAGACTCCTTTAATACTCCCTTAATCCCTTAATAAAATAATCCCTTTGCCTCCCTTAATACCCACTTTCTCTTTGTTTTTGAAATTTTTCCATCTCTATGTGTAGAGTTTCTCAGGGGAGCATTTGGTCCTCTCGTAAAGTCATACCTGCTTGCCCTACACAGCAGACATGGAAACCTGATCCCTATTTAAAGTCCTACCAATTCTTAGTACTTAATCACCAGTAGCACCTGCAAAAGTTGTCTTAGCTGAGGGCTTTCAGACAGATAGTGGCAAAACCCAAAAATAAATGCTGCAACCACAGGCGTAGCTCCACCGCTGCTCTTTGGAAATTTAAGAAGTGGGAGTCCAAAATTACCACCAGATGGTGCACCTATTTAGCAAGTGACAGAGACATGTTCCACAAAAAAAATGGAAGCCACAGCCTCCAGCAACCCACCAAGTAGCTTCCCCTGCTCTTTATTCTCAGCTGTGATATAAATTGAATGTGTTTGAAACATGGACCTGCTGGCCATGCTATCCTGTTACATTTAATGTGGAGTGTGTTTTCAATCTTTGTGATGGAAGCCTTTCAACTCTCTGGCTAGGGACAGGAGGAAGTGGGAAAGAGTGAAGCAGACCTAGAAATGCTTGTGAAGGGAGAGGGAAAGAAAAAGGGATGGGCCAGAAGCAGGAAAAATCGGTGACGGTGAAGGGCAATGACTGGATCCAAGATCAGAAGTGGCCAGCACAGAGCACTGTGCATTGCTGTTTTAAGTTGAGGCAGTTCTGGCTACCAAGGGTTGGTACCTGGCAGTGCATTTCTGAAGCATAATCTTGACATCTATAGTTTGGAAACTTGTCAGTATCCCAGGCAGAATCAGACAGGGTATCTCATCAAGTGCATAGCAAAGGTGGTGGACCTTCCTGAACCGTCACGTGGGTTTTATTCCCTGACTGCTTCTCATTCCTAAGCATTTGGGTCCTCCATACTCAGAGAAGGATTAGCACAAAACAACAAGCATATATTTTCTGCCATATTTGTCAGAAGACAATTTGATCCTTTCAACCAGATTTTCTGGACATCAATTCATTATTATGTGTAGCACATGGTACAGGTGTCTATTTCCATTCTACTTTACTTGCTTTAAAGAAAACTCTAAAGTAATACCTAGGTTCCTGTCAATCCTACTTCATGAACATCACAAAACTTATGCAGAAGAAAATATTGTGTCTCATTCTTTTGCTTGGGTGTGTCTTTTACTGCTTTCCGTTGTTATGGTGTATTTAAAATTATGCCCTAAATAGAATTTAGTATATTGCTAAGAATGGTTAATTAGAAAGACTGTTCTTGTAGTTACAACTTCACCAGTGAAAATGAACTTAAAATTTCCTGAGTGAAAACACTTGACTATTCTTTAACTTGAGAAGTATTCATGCAGAATGGATAAAACAATTTTTCATTCTCTTTATCTAAGCTGAGAGGGAGGCATCACATTGAGAAGCTTGATACCATTCCCTTCCTATCCTTTTTCACATGCCTGTGTCTCCTAGTGCAATGCAAGAAAAATCATTTTATGGAAGTTTGAAAACCTTAGGTAATTGCCCACTCCAGTTTCACAAAGAGAAAATTCTGAACTGATGTTCAGTACTTACATGTGACATTAAAGGGAGAGAATAAAGCCCACAGCTGTCCCTCTTTCTGGTTATATATCGTATGTGTGCTGTGATTCTTTGTGTAAATCTTCCTGTCTTGAGTTCCCTCTTTTCCTAGCTGCTGTGGCATCCTGACACCAGAGATGGGGCATTAACACTCTGTCCCTCTTTCCCTTTCTCCTTGCTGTCTCCCATTTTGGTTCACTTCAGCAGTTCAGTAATGCTGAAACCAAGCTCCCTTCCCTTCCCTTCTGTTTGCTCTTCCCTTGTCCACTGATCAACCACGCTGATTATTGCCCTGCAGTATTAACTGTAGTATAAACAGAAGCTCTGAGCAGGAGATTCAGCTGGGTTTTCCCTGCCCTCTTATGCAACTGGAGGTTCTGCAGCAGCCCCTCCTTGTTTGTTTTCAGGAATTAGTGGCAATATTCCACATACTGCTGACATAATGAGGCATAAGCTTCACTCAGAGCAGGCAAGACACTGTTTTGTGAGAGACCCTGTGCTAGAAGGGATGGGCATGGAAAATTTGAAAGGTGGTAGCCTACCCTCAGAGCTGAGTGGCAGGAAGATTGCTGGTGGGGTTTTGCACATCATGAAAGCATTCCCAGGAATACTGTCCTCTTCTTGAAGCTGGATTCAAAGTGTCTGCATGGAATATCTTACACAGCAGCCATGTGCATGCTGCCAGCTTCTGTTAACCAGGAGGACATGACATCATGTGATAGACAAAGACACTACTGGGTACCATCTAGCCTGATCCAAAACTTTGCACGTGAAACATTTGTTTTGGTTTGGTTTGAAGACATTGGCCTTTCTGACTGGTCTGTTTTAATTAGAGCTCAACCTGAACCACAAACAATAGATTTGAACTTTCCCAGAGTTCAGCGGTGTTCAGATCTGGCTTTTGGTTTGGCCCATCACAAGGACAGGGGTCAGCTCCAAAGTTCAGAGCTGGAAATGAGCTGCTGGAGAAGTGGGGAGCTGGAAGGATTATTTAGTGAGACCCATACCTTGCTTTAATGGGGGATTTGCAGTAGAGACACTTGCTAGTGACTTTCAGAAGCAGTTGTACATAAGCAGCATCTCGAGGACTGGAGTTAATACCAATCTATCTGTTGAAATAGATCTCAAATTGAAATCAATCTATCTATTGAAATACTCATGTACAACAGAAAGGCCCTTGTTCCTCCTTTCCTGGTCATAAAGCCCGGATCATGGTCTGAAGCCGGAGTACCTTAAAAACCTAAAAAATTTTCTTCTTGTCTTTGTTTGCAAGTCATCATTCCTTTCTAGGCTATAGTGCTTAAAAACAATTGACTGTGGGCTAAAAATTTGACCTTTTTATTATAAGATTTAGGGGGTTTTTAGCAGGTAACTTGCAGGGTTGTTACGGCATCTGCCATTTGTCAATCCCTTACAGGTTTGGATCACCATTTTAGGGTGAACTCACTCATTCTGTGGCAAGACACAAACTTTACACAAATAATAAACAGCAACCACTTGTCTGCTAGGTCAGATAACCTGACCCAGTGGGGTTAGCTGGACAGGCTCAGATTAAACATTGATTCAGTATCTGTCATGAGTCCTGAGAGGATTCAGGTAACCCTTCCCTGTTTATGTGAATCTTGTCAATCCCCAACTCTTGTCAGGACTAGAAACCCCAGAGCAGGAAAAAAAAAAAAAAAAAAAGAAAAAAAAAAAAAGAAAAAAAAAAGACTTTGCTCTTGTGATGTTTCCAAAGTCATTTTGCAAACCAGAGAGGCTTGGATCAGAATCTAAACTTTGTGCATTTATGCAAACTTCTGAGCTCTTTACTCTTTTAAATCTCTTTCATATGTGTGATTTGTGCTGTGTCTTGCTCCCTGGGGTTACAAACATGACTACCAGAAAAGGACCCTTTAAACACCAAGAGGGGTGGGCATCATTACTTGACCCTGTTTCTCCTGCCAGCAAGATGTACAGGCAAGCCAGATGTACCTGAAAGGTGAACGCAGCCACACAAGCACCGTGAAAGAGCATTTGGAAAATATTTAATCAAATTCAAATGCAAATCTTAACCCAGCCCTTCCACCAGAACATTCTCATTTGCTCTCCACAACCTCTGAGCTTGGAGAGAGGACTGCAGTGGCTTGCAGGGTTACTGCCCAGCTCTCTGCTGCAGCCCAGGATTTGTGACCTCTGAGCAGAATCAGCAGAGCACAGATATGTGCCAGGGTCTGCCAGCCCAGCCCCTCTGCTGCAGCCACCAGGGAAGGGCTAAAGCCACATCTGCTGCCATGGGGGATATCCAGGGGGTGAGAGCATCCTAAAGAGCCACACAACACTGGCTGCTGTCACCCTCCCAAACTCTGCTATGCCAAGAATGCACCAAACACTGTGTGATGGCCCCCACACCCACAGGATGGGTCACCTGGGACAGTGCAGTTTGTGGGGTTTGACTTGCTGAGTTGGGCCCCTAAGGTATCCTGCCAGGCACTAGAAACCATGCCAGGCATTCATGTGAGCTGTAGGACAACCTTCAGACAGAATTGTCTTCCAGGAGACAATCCAACAGCAAATCCCAGCAAGTGCAGCAAGAACCTCTCTGCTGTGTTCCTGTGCAGAATTTTTACAGAAGAAAACAACATTCTGCTGTACTATTTGATGCAAATTATTATTAATTTTTTTTTTCTCAAAAAGATGTAAGTCTTTTGTCTATGTCTATGCACTTTTTAACAAGAAGGCCACCTTGGAGAGCAGTGTCACCAGACAAGAAAGCATCTCTGAGCCTGGAAGGTGCTGTCCTAGGAACACAGGAGCTGTTTCTCCATGACCAGTAGCCTGAAATGCTCTCCAGAGCTCCCAGTCATTTCTAAGTTTGGGCAGCATGTCCTCCATATTCACTGCCCTTACCATGAAATGTGGACAGCAAGATATTTCTAGAGGTCATTAATTCATTAATTATGTCAAATAGTTATTTGACATAATGCTCATCTTGTGTTGCTGTTGCAGTGAGAAAAGGTCAGTGGTTATTCCATTTCATGATATTTGTCTGGATTTATACTGGAAGTCTGAAAGATAATTTAAATAAATATATATTTATTTTTATTAGACCCTTCCTAGGTCACATAGATGCCTAGTGTATGTGACTCAGTTTAATAAAAGATACTGCTGCTCTTCATATATCTTACTTTAAAAAGCTCATGACTAAGTAGGATTAGTACTTTAAATAAACTCATCCTAATTCTGTACTTGATAGAACCAAGTTAAGTGATACTAAAAAGCCAAAACCCTGGAAAAATACACTAGAAGAAGTTATATTATGTTCAGAAGGATGTCTTTTTTTCTAATCAGTGATACCAACAAAGTCATCTCCTTGCTTTTCATGTGAAGAAATCTTTTTTTTCCCCAGTCAGAATATTTTAAGGGTGGGCTCTCCTTTTCTAAAACCACCATGTCCCCCCAGCGATTACACTGAGATGATTGCTGCCAGCATAGCTGGAAAGACTCACTGTGCAGGGAAATCTGGCTTAACTCTGATGGGATAAGTTTAGACTCTCCCTCTCTTTGCATTTTCTGCTGCCAGTTTTGGGGCTTCTCCATGCAGCTTGATACCTTCTGGGAGCCTCACTTTTTTGGTTTCTAATTCTCTCAGTGCTTGGTAAGGCTGGATTTTTGTGCCAGCCACATGAAAAATGCTATGTGCAAGAACACCTAAAAGACAGGCTTTTAGAGTAAACACCCTGCTGCAGATTTAGCTCTAGGTGATTGCCCTATAGATGTGCATTATTTTTAATCTCATACACGTTAGGACCTGTTCTGAAAGCAGTATCTCATACTTGCTAAATATATGTGTTTCCAAAAGGTTTCTAGATTTATATCTATCTATCTATCTATCTACCCATTTCTCTCAAACATTTGTGTAGGCTAACATTAAAAATGAGTACAAGAGAAAAGTCAACCCTGGCAAACAGAAGACCCAGCTTAAAGCTGCACATATCTCACTAGGAATCAAGAGATGCTGTCAGTTCCAAGTGGGGATGTGCAATCAACTCTCTGAAACAGAACAAATAGAACCTCAGCAATTCTTCTGGGAAGAACACATCAGTTATCTTTTAGTTGGTTATTTTTTCCCAAATTAAAAGCAAAGGAAGGATGTGGATCCATGCTGAGCAGGTATGGCATGTGAGGAGGTGTGTGGGTGGGAGTGTGAGGAGTGCACTCCAACATCCATGTCCTTCTCTGGCAGGCACTGGGATGGATGCTGAGCACTGCTGTGTCAGATCCCTCTGTGTCTCTGGCAGGATGTCCAGTTCAACACTGTATTGAACAGTGAGAGAGTAGAGCAGAGGATTCCCAGTCCCAGACTGCTGCTCCTCTCTGGAAGGGCTCCTGTCCCACCATGCAGCTCCATGGATATTCTCCCTGGCTTGAATTTGTATTTCAGTTCTTGCTTGAGAAGATTGCAACTGAATTACTCTGTTATCTCCTCACAAAAAGAATCCAAGAAGAGGACAGCTTGTCCTCTTGCAGGTCTTCCTGTCCTCTGGACACATACCTTAACCTCCTCGTGCCCCTGTGACAAAGTGGTGATTACATCTCTCTTCTCTTGCCCTCTCCAGCAGAAAGATGTGTCTCCTTAAGGCAAGGACTGTCTCTTGCAGAAACAGATTTGTGTCTAACACCAGTTTTGTCCAGGTGTTCTGTCCTCAGGTATTTGTAATTCAACCATTCAGGCAAAGTGGCCCTGGCCCATTCATAGGCTCTGCACACAGAACACTCAGGTCATATCCATGATTTACCTAAACCACCTCAGGAAGCAAGATCAGAAATTTCACCTGCAGAACACACAGAAACCCATCCACAGACACTGGCATGCCCAGGTATAGGAGCTTGGTGCCTACAACAACCCCACATTCAGTGGACCCTTTAGAAAGTGTCACTATTTAACATGCTCCTACAGCACAGGACAAGTATGCACAGTGATTTACAAAAGAATATGGACATGACCACTGCCCTTGGAGATTTGTTATCTGGGTTAGAAATGACAGAAGATAATGGAGGACAAAATGCAAATGGCAGTGCAGATTTGTTTTTATAGAGGTGCTCTTCATCACAGTGTAATTATGTCTGACCACTGAGATGATTTAAGTTAATTAAAATACTGACCCAGCAAAAAGTCCGCTGAGAAGGTCTGATTCTGCATGGTGGTGGATTTTTAATATTCATGGGTATAACAGAAGGAATGAGAGAGTGTTTATGAACTGGGGTCCACAGCAAAGTCAAACACAGTCACATAATCACAGCATAACTTGGATTGGTGGAATCCTACCTTGAGTGCATCCATTCTGAACTGATTCCCTCACGGAAGGCTCAAACCTCTAAAATCTATGCACATGAAAATCTCAGTGGTTATGGGAGCCACCTGCTCTGCTCTTGTATCTCATTAAACAGAGCATGAAGTTGGCTTGAAAGCAAATGTACTTTAAAAATGTGATTGGTAGTACTCTCCTCTGTTTTCATCTCAGGGTCAGAGTGGAGGTTTCTTTTCTGCTCATTTTTTCCTTCTGTTTTTTATTATGTGGCAAGCATCTTTTCTATTTCTTAAATCCAAGTGGACAGTGTTTCCCCTGCTGAGCACCCCACAGGTACCTCAGAAGCCTTTAACAGGCCATATTACAGTGCAAGAATACTACCAAAAGCAAACCTAAAAAGAAGATAAAAGTATGTGCCCACATAGTTATAGATTCCCTTCCCTTTTTCCTGCATATTGGACTTATTTTCCCTGTGAAATGCCCTTTAAAAGAGAGACTGTAATGCATGGTCAGATCCCACATGAGAACTGCTGTTAGCAGGTTGAGGCAGTTGAATTGTTAGATTAGAACAGAATGGGATGGGATGGGATGGGATGGGATGGGATGGGATGGAATGGAATAGAATAGAATAGAATAGAATAGAATAGAATAGAATGTATAACACATCTGGTTCCTCACAGACCCACTTAATTTAAGGGCATTTAGAGCACAGTTTCTCTGGAATGCCTTCAGGATTCCACGCTTTCTGGCAAGGGGTGCAAAGAACTTCTTTTAAACCTCAGTACACTGCAAGATGTCTCCAGCTGAGCTTTCACATACTGTAACATGTCAAACCCTTGTCACCATTGAAAAGAAAAGGCACCAAACATTCAGCAGGGGATCATTGAGTGCCACAGTGGGATACCAGCAGGTCCAGAAGAGAAGGAGACAATCTCTCTGCTCCAGCTCTTGCTTCCCACATGCTCCTTTGATAGCACGAGCAGCAGCATTGTGAGGACACAGCCGCCTGTGACACACACAGGCTCCTCTCCAAGGCACACAGTGCATCTGGGGAATGCCCCCTCGTGCTCCTCCAGCCATGCTCTCCTGCACTCTTTAAATGTGTGCTCAGCACCCACCATGCTCTGATTTAACTGACAAAAAAACAAGCAGTGGGACCGAAATTCAGTCTCGCCATTTTTCTGTAAGAATGGGATGCAGTTTGCTTCCCAGGGCTGAGCTGGTAAGAAATACTTGTAGTGGCAAATGTAGCTTTACAGTGGAGAGCCCAAAAATTTCATATTTCTCTGGGCACTGCTAAACAGCCTTTCAAAGACTATAGCAAACTCACTAACCTCACAGAAACTGTCCCAGAAAACTTCACCAAAGAACATGTTGCCAAAAGACAATCAAAAACACAACAGAATTATGCTGACTATTGTTTAAGGCTGCCAGGACTTAACTGAATAAATTATGGGGTAAATTAGAGTAAAAAATCCCTGAAAATCCTTGGAAGGCTCATTACAGAAATCACTGTGGAAAGTAACACCAAGCCTTTAGAAAATAACAGTGAAATTAAAAAAAAAAGTTTGAAAAAATGTGAAAAGGAGAGCAAGTATCTTTTTTAAATAGACATGGTTTCAAAAGTATATAAAGAGTGACAGCAAGAAGCTTCAGTAAGGCTAGTGTGAAATAATTCTGGCTCGTGTACAGCCCATTCTAAAAGAAGATTTGACAAACCCACATGAGCAAATAAAACCAATCCAGTTGACAGAGCAATCCCAAACTGACGGCCAAGATCCTGGCACCTCCAGCCATAAAAACTTAGTGGGAGCCTGGAGATGAAAAATGCTGAATAAGAGAAGAATCTGTAAATAAACCATTATGTCATATCACTACACATGCTCAGCTTTGAGATCTGCAATTTTCTCTGTCCTGGCCACGTGTAATTGAAAATAGACACCACAGACAGCCTAGGAAGAAGTTGCTGGAGTAAGCCCAGCTCTAGTTGAAAATGTATTGCCTTTGTCTAAAAAAAAAAAAAAAAAAAAAGAGAGAGAGAGAGAGAAAGTAAAAAAAAGGAGTTGTAGGACCAATCAGCTTAACTTCAGTAAATGAAAAAGTATGGGAGCAAACCCCCATTTGTTAGCTCATAACTAAGAACAAGGACAAGAGTAAGAGTCAACCAGGATCTGTCAAGAACAAATCACATTAAACCAATCTAATTTCCCTCTTTGGCCACCCAGGGCCTCAGAAACAGAGCAGAAGCAGTTTATATAGTATATCTTGGACTTAAAGGGAGCTTTTGACACTGCTTTGCATGACATTTCTCATAAGAAAAATAAGAACTCCCCACATGGGTACAGACCATCTGGAAATGGTACCTGGAGGGTGGTTACCAAAATGGAAAGGTGTGCTGAGTAGGTTTCTAGGGATCTGTGCTGGAGCTGGTTCCAGCCAGCATTACACTCTTGACTTGACCAAGAGAATGAGCTGTGCATGTGGTATTTGTGAATTATGTCGTGTTAGGAAGGACTGCAAGGAAGCTGGAGGAAGTTGGGCTCAAAAGTGAACATGATGATGGAGAAGTGATCCAGAAAAGAAGAAAAAAATGAGTTACAGCAAAGAATGAGGAGGCAAATCAGAAAGGCAAAGATCTGTAGGTGGGAATGCTCGTCTGCACAAATACAAGATGGGAAAGGTGGGGTGAGAGCAGCTGCACAGGAGAGGGCTGCAAATTGAGTGAGAGACAGAAGGGTGCAGCTGCTGTGAAATGAGGAATGCTGGCAGGAATAAACAGGGCTAGAGCTTACAGGGCATCTGCAGGGCTCCTTCTGCTCTGGCCTCAGCTGGAGCACCCTGCCACGTCTCCAGCACCCCAACACCAACCAGCTGGGACAGCAGGGGCAAGGGGCAGAGCTCTTGGGGGTGCTGGGCAACAACTGATGATGCCACACATCTGGGAAGAGGTGGAAATCTTCACATATCTCAAGGCTGCTGCTGGAAGGGAGGAATAACCCGCTCTTGGCAGCTCTAGGGCAAGAAGCAGTGGCTTTGCACTCAGAAAGACAGTTTCAGGTAAATATTAGTGAAATACATTCCAGCAGGGGTCCTGAGATACTGGACTAGACCCTGGGACCTTCTCTACTGAAGATCCTTAAGAACAGGAAGAATAAAAGCTGTTGTGAGTAACATCTGTCTCATTAGCCTATGTTGGGGTTGACAGAGTAGAGACCCTCCTGAGTTTCTTGCTCTTCTGCCTTACTTTTTCTGCCTGTGCAAAGTGGTTTCAGTGGCTTTTCGTTCTGGGTACATGTAGCACTGGGTACAGAAAGTTAGAGGGATAGAGAAATTAAATTAAATTAAATTAGTCCCTGCTTTTGTTAACCAAGAAACTCAACGTTAATTACACTAAAAATGCAAATAAAGGATCTGTTCCAGATCCTTTATTTGCATTTTCCTTTATCTGACTTGTATCGCCCTCAGTTCAAACCCAAAAAGAAGAGCCTGCATTATTTTCCTTGAGAATTGTTACTATGTGTGTTGAATAAAATACAAAATTACAAAGGAAATAAACTTGGCCGTGACAGGCTTCATCCAGCACTACTGAGGGTGCTGCTGTCTGAGTTTTAGTTTACTCATCTAGATGTCTTTTGCCATAAAAAATGACTCAGTCTGTCATCAGCTTACCAGACTTGTTGAAAAGGGTAGGTTTGTCAAAAAAAGATTTTAGTTCTGCTGTGGTTCATTTCTTTTTCCCATTGACCTATGTTGTATTGTGTCATACAATCAATCTGGTGTCTTGTGTGAGTGCACAAAGAATTTGTTTTGACAACAGTGTGCAGTATTTTTTTCTGTCATTGCTGGTGTAAGATCTAGGAAATTACTGGCCAAACACTGCATGTTCTGCAGTTTAATATTTCAAGTTAAATCACAGCTGACATTCAGTGGCAGCCTTATTCATCTAGCTGCTGACAGGAGTCATTTCAGGATGACTGTGCCATAGCAGAATTCTCATCTAGTTACTCTGACAAGTAGATATCTTGCAAATAGCTATGGAACAGTTAAATCTTTAACCCCGTGCTCACAGCTGAATTACTGAATATGCATTTAGCCTGTGTGATTCTCTCTGATGGTGGCTCCAGGCTGAAAATGCTCTGCTGAACCCGTGCAGAAACGGCAGCAATTGTGGAACTTGTGAGGATTTCCACATCAAACCATTCTGAGTTTAGTGCTCAGCTATAAGTCTAAAACTTAGTGAGAAATGACATCTAAATGAGGGGTAAATATAGGCTGTTCCATGACTCCGAGGCCAGCTGAAGGCTCCTCTCTGCCTATCTGCCAGCAGACACGCACTGAGGAATCTGTTGCCCAATATCTGTCTGTCTGTCTGAGCAGCAGCTGCCTGCTTTGCTGGCTACAAGAGCATTTTTAAAATACTCTGTTAGAATGCAAATCGACTCAAGAAAATGGCAGTAACACACACTGGCAAACCACAGACTCCTCTGATGGCCTGGCAGATTGTTAGAAGTGGCCTTGAGCACCTTCACCAAAGAAAAAAAGGCTGAATTTTAATTAATACTGGCAGTCATCTCCTTTTGGAGTTATTAGATGAGACAGTTATCAGATCAGATGGTTATTAGTTCATGTTACTCATGAAAACATCCCTTCTGTGTTTTGGGAATAAAGTCAGAACTGTCACCTTTGACACCAAAGCAGGCATTTCTAACAGAGAAATGGATGAATCCAAGGGTTGCAATAAAAGCCAAAGCAGTGTCTTTCCCACCAAAATAAGAATCTCAACAGGATTATTCTGGTCTATGTGACAGAAAACTTCTAAAATCAGAGAAGATTTTTTCTTCTGAGACTGAGAAACTGAGTGTATACAGTGCCAGATAAGTAGGTAATCAGGATATTCACTGGAAAAAGAAAAATCTGACCCAAATTTGGGCCAAATCCCAAATCTGCTGCTACTTATATTTTTATTTCATGAACATTTCTGGAAAGACTTGTGTCCTTTTTGTTGCAGACCAAGAATATTTTTGAAATCTCAAAAAATTCCGTAAAATGAGATTATTGTTCTCCATTAAGGTATCACAGCAATCATTACTTAAATATTTTTAGCTGCCTAACAAAGGCTTGCTTAGAACTGATTCCAAGTGATGACATGCTAATGGAAAGCTCTGTGTACAGCAGACATTATTTGAGCACAGAGATTCCCCTCCCTCCCTCATCAACAGTGTCTGATAGACTCCTCTGATCCTGGGACCTTGGCAAACTGCTCAGGAACACAAGAGTGAAGTTTTAGAACATCCTTGAGTTAAAAAAAAAAAACAAAACTAATCCCCCCAAACCTTAATTCTTAGTAGGACAACAACTTGTAAGTTTCTGAGACTTTATTTTAGAGCTGCATCAAGACAGGAGAGTAATCTCCTAAGAGAGTCAGTGGGACTTCCATTTGATATTATCCCATGGCTTGAGAAAATTCCATCACTGCTATAGCTCCCAACTGGATAAAGGAAAGATATTTTCCTTTATTGTTGATGGTGTCAGGGGTATAATGGGAATGAGGGAGAGAGAAAGGAAGACAAATACATGATTTTCTTTCATTTTAGAAGATTGATCAAGGGGAGCAATGTGTAAAAATTTACAAAGTCCCATAATGGCCATAATAAAATGTCTTACCTGGTACTCTGGAGACATGGGGAATAGATTGAGCTTAAACAGGAGAGATGAGCAACTGTCACTAAATCTCTCAGTAAATCTACTGAACTGTAGGTCACAGTTTGTAGGAGTGTGCTAGCGATGGCATGGACAGGGTTCTTTGGAGACAAGGCTGCTCTGGAACTCATGGTTTATTGTTAGAGCCGTGGGTGGAAGAAGCCCTGCTTTCAGCTGCCAGCTTCCAGCTGGAAGGGTGATGCGAAGAGAGTGATTTCCTGTTGTTTTACAGTTTTCTCTCTTTCTCTGTTGAACATTCTAATCTAGAGTAACCAACCGGCGGGAGATACAAATCCTACAGAATTTACATACAACCTATGAGAACTGCTACATTACCATATCACTCTATGTTCTAAACCTTAAAGGCTACTCCCTAATCCATCTTTTCCCTGATACCTTGGGGGGGCTCCACCCATGGGTGTCCCTTTGTTTGGTATTGCTCAATCCACCTTTAGCTAATCGCCTTCTTCCCGCTTGCCATGCTCACATCTCAAAGCTTGCCTTCATTTCTATTTCACACGTAGGCTTTATGCTTTCAGAATTTAAGCAAATCCTATCTCTAGGGTTTCCCTGTCTCACCATTCCCAACAGGTTCGCGCTGCCTTTCTGCCAACCCACCAGCTTTTGGCTTCTCTCCACAGGAAGCAGGGAGGCCGCGTTCACCTATGCCATTACTGCTGCCGGGGTTGCGCACGCTGTCACGGCCGCCTGCAGCCAGGGCAACCTCAGCAATTGCGGCTGTGACCGAGAGAAACAGGGCTACTACAACCAGGAGGAGGGCTGGAAGTGGGGAGGCTGCTCCGCGGATATCAGATACGGCATTGAGTTCTCCCGGAGGTTTGTTGATGCCCGAGAAATCAAAAAGAATGCCCGGAGGCTGATGAACTTGCACAACAATGAGGCTGGAAGAAAGGTATTCCAGAAAGGACGAGGGATGGGGATGTGTGTGCTGGAGGACGGGGGGAGGCTGGCTTGGTGGCAGGAGGCATTCCCTGAGAGCTTTTACCCTTCTCTCTGATGCTATCCTGCACTCAAACACACTTTTTTTTTCTTTTTTTTTTTTTTCTTTTTCTTCAGAGCTGGCCATGTATTATAGGCACTCCTGTAAAAATTTCTGCTTCCTAAGCCTTCTTTCCAGCTCCCCCTGCTAACAGGGAGGACCTTGCTGGATCTGTTTGGTGTAATGATAAATCACTTTATCACATAATGATAAATCACTGCTTTTTACCCAAATTGCAAAAAATCAACAACTGGGGACTTGTGATGGGACAGAACTGAGTTGTCTGCATTGCTCATTGTCCAGATATTGATTCCAGTGAAACCCAAATCACTCATTTGACCCCAGCTCTAATGCAATACACACAGTAGTACACAATGCACTTAGCAGATGCACAACTGTCTCTTTGTAACTACAAAGCTACAAAGAGCTACATGAGAAGAAACAGCTCCATGTCTACAACCGTGACTGAATTGCTTGCAAACAATAAATATCATGGTTTATGTTCACCAACAGTCCTCAGAGCTCTCAAAGCTTGTCCTTTAAAAAGTGTAACAAATCTTTCTGCATCATAGATACCTTCCTCAGGAGAGATTACAGCCTTCAAAGCTTTTCCCCCAGGAAGAGCCTTCCACTCCAGTGTTGGAAAAATCCAATATACCAATACAGCAATCCAATAAAATCCTCCTCCTCTAGTCCCCAAAGTAATACTGAATTTTCCTCCTCTAGTCCCCAAATAATACTGAATTTTCCTCCTCTAAAAACCTCTAAATGTTTGCTTTCAGTCCTGCACTGAGCACTGGACAGAGAGAATAGAATTGGTGGTGACAGAAAGAGTGCAATTATCTTTGCTGCCTGGATCTTGCTTATTAGCACAGCTGCACTGGCCCCATGCACTGAGACTGAAGGTTCTGCATGGGCAGGAGCTCACTGGGGTGGGAATGCTACAGAAATTCAGGGTGGTGAGAGAGGCATAATCTCAGGTGTAGAGACAGGATTGGTACTCCAGTGACAGCTCACACTGAGGTCTCCTGATGTGCATGAGAAAGCTGACTGAAGAGTCAAACAGAAAAACAGCCTTGAGGGGCACAGTCTGTCTTACTAAAAATTGCTGCCACGGGTATAAAAATAAAATATAAATTCAGTAGTTGATCATCACATTGGAAGACCAGCTCCAGGGCTGATGGCTTCACTCAGGCTGGGAATTTCAGCTCAGCATCATGAATTGTGTTTGGAGGCAAAAGAAGATGGAAGTCAGCACTTAATCTTGCCAGGGAGAGTTGATTACTGCTGGATGCATTTTCATCCCTGCTTAAACTGGCATCCTCTGTGTGGGTGCTGTGCCACCCCCTGGAGATCCTGATGCAGGTCCTGCTTGGAACATGTCACACTCCAGATGTGAACGAGGGACAAAAGAGCAAAAGCAGATTCTGAGAGGGAGAGCAGTGAAGTCCCAAGGACAGAAAGAGGTCATTGTGTGAACCAGGCACTGATCATGGGTCCCCCAGTTCTAAATACAGCCCAGTAACCACCAGACCACATTGCTGATTCTTATTAAGCACATTATGTTTTACTTTTCATCAGAATTTCATAAGCAGGGGGACATAGGCAAACCAAAGAAGTGCATGCTTTTACAGATACTTCTGGTAGCAGCATTCATGCAAATAAGTTTTCTTTAACAGTTCTAATTTTTTTTTGCTAGCATTCTTGCAAAAAACAAATTATAATACTTTAATATTTTAAGAAAGGAATAAAAAGGCTTGCAATACCCACAATATTTTTTCCCATTTTTAAAAATATAAATATTATTCTGGAATTTATTAACATTTTTGTTGCTGGCACTTTTCAGTATTTATTTATACCCATAGCTATTCATTAATTCATTGTATTGCTTTCAAAAGCTAAGGATGTCTGAAAGGATTTGATGTAGCTCTTTAAGTATAATCCATCAAATCCAAGGAATGTGCTAATATAAAAGATGGTTTTGGGGGTCACGTTTAGAAGTAATGTTGGTCTTATGACATATATTCCCATTAACTGAATATTCAGAGATGTACAGTGAATAGAATATTGAATATATAGAATATAGTGAATAATATTTAATGATTTTGGTTCTTCTGGAATAATCTGTTATTTGTATAAATTAGACATTTTGAATTCAAGGCTGACTGAAACTTAAGGTTAAAACAAAACTCTGGAACCTGGGATATGTTTTCTGCATTTCTGGGTTGGACCCTTACAAAAGCAGTCACAGTTTTCTGCAATTTCAGTGTCAAATCACAAGTTCCTTCTGAGAATCCAGGCAAACTTGAAATCTGACCTACATTCACCTGAAATCTGACACTTTTGGGGGTCCTTGGTAAACCTGACACAAAATCTGAAACCAGGAGATTTTGCTTCTGCGTGGGTGTCATTCTCATGTGCTCCACATGGTCCTTATCCACACTCAAGTCAGAAATCCCAGAATCCCAGAATGGGTAAGGTTGGAGGAGTCCAAGCCCTCTGCTCAAGCAGGATCCCCTGGACCATGTCACTCAGCATTGTGTCCAGATGGGTTTTTTGCATGTCAAGAGAAGGAGATTCCACAGCCTCTGTGGACAATCTGCTCAGGGTCAGTCCCTGCCCAGGGCAGAAGCTCTGCCTGAGCCCTCCCTGCTCCCAGGGACACCCAGGGCTGAGGGTCCCTCTCAGCTGGGGCTGCTCTGGAGGTTGAACAGCCCCAACTCCTGAGGTTGAACAGCCACAGCTCCCTTGCTCCACACAGGATGCTGAACTCCCTGACCTTGCAGTCACCACAGCCTGGGCTGCCCCCAACCTTCCCACCTCCAACAAGACCTTCCTTGTTTGTTAGAGCAAGGTCCAGCAGCACACCTTCCCTCCCTGGCTCCTCTGTTTGTCTGGGAACAATACTGAACCTCCATCTTTCCCCTTTTCCCCTCCCAAACCCTCACAACTAAATGGTTTTATTCAAGAAACAACTTGGGAAATGCTTGTACTGCTCTGAGAAAATCTGTCAGTGCCATCCCTCTGATCTCTGTGTGGCTTGTCTCAAAGTTTGGAAACACTTTGGGGCCAAGCTTCTGCTTCATGACTGCTACTATAAAGAACCGAAGTACGGATATTTTATCCGTGTTATGAACAGGAATAAAAGGTAAGGAGGAAAACACAGGCAACTCAGTTTATTTCTTTAAATTCCTTCATTGCTTTAGAAGTTCTCAAATATTTTCAAATGAGGTATTTCCAACCATTACCTAGAGTGGTAATGGACAGTAGAGACAGTAAAGGAAGTACATGCTTTTGTAGCTTCCTACAGAGATTTCATAGCACTTTCACTCTTTAAAAACCCCTGCATTCACATCTGTAGTGATAAGGCTTGCAGTTCTTTTTTTAGTCACACCAAACTGGCTTGTTGAGTTTGCTAAGAACAACTTTTAGCCAACAAATGTGCTACCTTCCTTTTAGTATTCTTTTTGAACCTCAGAGCTTTCCAAGACAGAAACATGAGGAATAAAGAACACAAAGAGCTCCCAACCCCACATACAACAGTTTCCAGCTTGCTCTGAGGTCAGTGGCAAGTCCTTGATGACCTCAGTAGCCATCTACCAGGTTCATTGCTAGGATCATTGTCAAGACTCTGGCCAGCAGTTTTTCCTCCCACAGCAATCATTTGAATGTTCTCTTACACCAGCACAAGGACTTTCCCACGGGCTCTCAGAAATCTTGCCCATTCTCAACCCCTCCCAGCGCTTGTCCTGCACATGCCTGGCTGTCAGAGGGGTTTGTAAGTACAGCACTATGGCTCTAATATTTTCCCTTTGTTGGGATGCTCTCAAAAGCTGCCCTGCTGGTATTTCACTGCTGCTAAAAGCAGAGCCCTGAGGAATTTCTCTTTGTGGAGCAAGCAGCGTGCTGTAAAAATAATTGCATGAACTTTGCAAACAGATGAGGGGAAAACAGTCTTGGGGGAGTCTTTTACTGGAGTCTAGGGCTGAGATGTTCAATACAACCCTCCAATAAATCATCTCCTTGGGGAAAAAAATGACATTGAGGCTTCTCAAGGAATTCCTGATGACTGTGAAACCCTAATTGCCCCACACTGCATCCCAAATGGCTCTACATTGAATTTCTAAGAATCCTTTCAGCTGATGGCAGGTTGGCAAAGTGTCTGATAAATTTGCAATAAATAGTGACAAAATCATAATCTGGCCATTGGTGCAATTTGGAATAAATAAATGCTATGGGGTTCCTGGTGACACAAGGCTCTCCTGAAGGAAGATTTATGCCTGGCTGCAAAGCAGCACCTCATGGTGTGAAAGGGCAGAGGAACAAACTTAAACTTCCCTGTCAGTTCCTAAACATCCACTGTGATTTGGGATGGAAAGGGCAACTGTGGTAAATGAAAACAAGCCCCCAGAGGAGGACTAGTACAAATCCAACACAAATGTTGCTGGAAGAACGTTTTGTTGCAAATCTGAAGGATTATAGAGAGATCTGTGGGCAAAACTTTGACAGAGTAATGAAAAATTAAATACCAACAAACCGAGTCAGCTTTGATGCTGTTTTATGAGACAGCTTTCTACCATGTATTTTTAGAAATAAGTATCTTTATTCTGGGATAAATGAACTTAGAGTAACATCTGGGAACACACATCATTAAGCTTTACTTTCTGTTGAAAGCCTCAAAACAATGACCATCTCTCACGGGGAATCTCATTTATAAAAACGGAGGTTTCTGTTTGTTTTTATGGGGCGAGTTAAAAGAACAAACTGACAAAGTGGTAGCAGATTGCAGCTTTTACCAAAAAGTAGAAATGTTTCTAGCAGTTCATCAATCAATTAGGCTCTTACAATAGACAGTGGCTGTGGTTATGTGGAGAAAAAAACTGGCCCTTCCAGAAACACACCCATCACACTGACTGCCAGCAACTCAGCCTGACACCATCCAATATTTCCTCCTCTGGAAGAGCACTGGGTTTTTCCTGCTGTTTTTTTGTTGTTGTTTTTGTTTTGTTTTTTTGAATGCCTGGAAGATGACAGCAGCTTATTTTACATAGGAAACAATAAGAGTGTGGGGAACAAACAAATAATTCAGGTGCTCTCCAGAAGAGATTTTTCAGTTACTTGAGACAATATTTCCACCTGAGCCACGGCTTTTTCTCAGTTTCTGGTCCAACAGGCCTGTGGTGCTGGGAACGGGTTTTTTGCTCACTTGCTTTGGCTTAGAACAGCTAATGAGGTGATTTGTTGATTGCCATTCATTACTTATATGGTAATGAATATTACAGATATAAAGATATTACAAATATAAAGATATTACAGTTATAAAGATATAAAGATATGATATTACTATTACATATATGGTAATGAATATTACAGATATAAAGATATTACAGATATTTATAAAGATATAAATATTATAAAGATATAATACAGATATTTTTTGCTCACTTGCTTTGGCTTAGAACAGCCAATGAGGTGATTTGTTGATTACCATTCATTACATATATGGTAATGAATATTACAGATATAAAGACATGGTGATATGATATGATTGATATGATATGATATGATATGATATGATATGATATGATATATACATACACAGACATAAATATATGTAGTGTGTGTGCATGAAATTGTGGATATTTATACATATTTATGTGTGTTGTCTGTGCATGTATTATGTCAGCCAGAGTCAGCTCCCTTCACCTCACATCAAGCCTTCTAATTAATCAGCTAATTCCTCCAAGATGCAGAGTGCCTAATGTGCTGCAGGCTGCCCACGCTGTCACCTGACAGGATGGAAAGATAAGAAGCAGTGCCCAGAAAAAGACTCTGAATGAAATGTTCTGAAGTCACAGTGGAGGCTGAATTCCACTTTCAAATGTGAAAGCCAGCTAATTTTATGCTCTTATAAGCCTAAAATATTCTTTAAAATGTCACTTTGTTTTCTGAGTCATTTCAGGGATGCAAAGAATGTTACTTTCCAGGTTTTACAGCCTCGAGCCCATCATTTGCTGAAAGTTTCTTTCTCTAAAAGTGACAAATTATTTCACTACACATCCCTTGTGAGACCACTCATGAAAGAAAAGCTTTCTATAGCTGTGCTTCAAGCCATACTTTCCATCTTCCCACTTAAAGTGATTTGCAGACAGTTGCATAAATCCAATTTCAAAAAATTTTGGTGTTACAGCTTGGGTGGGTTAGATGGATAGCTAAGGGCTTATCCATATATCCTGAATATGCAAGCTTTGGCCCAAAATCTCATGAGGGTAGATCTCCTGCTTCCAGTTGGGTTGGATTTGTTAGCTCATTTTTTTTCCTTCCAGAAACACACCCTTAACACAGACTGCCAGCAGCTACATCTGGTACTACCCTACTTTTTGAACAATTTGCTTTAAAATTAGAGGGGGGAATAGCCAAATATTTTAGGACTTGCTAAATGGTTTTATTCAAGAACTGTGCATGCCCATGCATACCATGTAATGCATGCAAGGCATGTATCAAACATCTAGTGAAATATCACTGCACGACCTCAGACCTGACACATCTGTTCTGCCTGACAGAATAAAACTGCCAGTGAAAGATTTTTAACTGTTTGAGGTGATATTTTACCTTTAAGGTTTACAACAAATTCCACAGAAAAGAGAGTGGAATACTGCAAGCACACTTGCTTTGGGGATGGTTGGGAGGATGCTTCTGAAGGAAATTGCTTTGCAATGTTTCACTGTAAAAATAATATTTGGAATGTTTTAACCAATTGCAGCAGTCCATTGCTCAAACAGCTATTTTCTCTTCTCCTAGAAAGCAGAGAGGAAACACTGATGGATTAGGCTATTGTTCATCCTGAGAACACATAACAATTTTGGGCTCTGTGATCTGCTATTAACAAAGAACAATTTCAGGACATTTGTATTACAACAGTAGCATTACACCCTGCTAATCTCAGTTACACCCCTGCCTATCCAAGATAACAAACAAACAAACAAACAAACAAATAAACTGGGCTTGTGTTCCCAGCTGGGTGCAGGAGATCAGCATTTTGAGACCAGGCTGCACTGAGGTTTGGGTTTGCCCACACGTCATCAGCGAGCCATCAGCTCAAGAAGTGGGGACATCCTGTGACCAGAATCCAGCTCCTTTGGTAGTTATTACCCAAAACCAAAAGTTGATCACTTGCGTATTTGACGAGGCAAAACCCTTCAAGCCTTTTATTTCTTTTTGATGCTTCAGTCAAAAATTTATGGCTATAATTACAGATTTATGGATTTTGTTACGTTCAACAATTTTGTTATGTTTTGTTACGTTCAACACTTGGTCCGACAATGTGCGTTTCCATCAAGGCAAACTAAAACCAGCAGGGGTAAGCCAAAACACACACACACACAAAATGTAACTATTGTTTTTAAATACTTTATCCAAATAGGGGTTTTACTACGTACAGAAACTGTATCTGATGTTATGCAATTGGGTCTAGATATGGAACTTGAAAAAATGAATTTAGTTTTGTGCATATAATTTTGTTTTGTTTCAGTCTTTGCAAGTCTTTTTCTACTTAACTGGCAGCAGACAGCCCTCAGATTGCATTTTAAATGTATGATTTATATAGGTATAAAAACATGTGGGATTAAGAAAGCTTTAATGTTATATTTCACAATTCATTCAACAAAGTAGCAGCAGTTAGAAAATTTTACTTGGCAAGACCCTACTGGGGTGGGAGTGGAAAAGGGACCTGAGGAATGTTCCTGTGATTAATCTGAGGCAGCACAGCCCAACGATGGGAATTTGCTCTGGGAGGTAGATCTTGCTGTAAACCATTCAAGATTAGATAGGAGGCACTGACATATGACAAATGAAACTGCTGGGAGAGTGGCTCATACGAGCTAATGATTTTCAATCTTTAATTAAGCACCTAGCTTGGCCCAGTGTCTCAGATTGGAGTAAATAAGTACCTTGGCGGTTCAGGGTCAGGACTTTGATGGGAATTTTGCTGAGGAAAACCGAGCTGGAGAGATTTTTAGGAAGCAAAATGCTGGTTGCTCTTCATTCAGAGGATTGAGCAAACTCAGTCAGATCTGGCCACCTTTGCCAGGTCCCATGGCAGCCACCTGGCAAGTAGGAAGCTGCTCAAGATACCACTCAGAGAGACATTCCTCTCTGCAGCATCTGGGTGGAAAGAGGGGAAAAATGTTGCTTAGAATCTGCTTAGTTTGGGCCCTGTATTCCCTAACCTCCAAGTTTTTGGGCACAATTTTGTACCCACAGCTGACTGTGGGCAAACAAATTATAGCATTCAGGAATTTAACTACCTGATGATTGGGCCTCTGCTCAGTGTTGTAACCCCAAGCATTCCACATTCATGAGAGAAGCCTCCAAAAAAATTAAAAAAACCTGCAAGATTGGCTTCAGGAGCATGAATTAATACTTTTTGAAACTTCTGCTCTTTTGAGCCTGCAAGGCTTGCATTTGCAAGTCCTCCCACCATCAAAAACAGTGGGAATCTGAAAAAACACAGCAGTGAAACCAGGTTTCTGCTCACTGAAATGAATCACAAAACTGGACCTTCAGAAAGACAAGGGCAACAAGAAAAAGAAATCAGGATAAAGTTGCTGAAGGTTGTACTATAGAGGCTGCCAGGCAGTGTTGGTAAATACTATATATATGTATAATGTACTTAATAATGTGCATAAACATCAGCATCTCAACCAAATACACACAGGCAAACAATTATTATACAGACAGAGGCATCCATATGTAAATATACCTTTATGACTCAGGGGTGACAGATCCCACTGGCAATGCTTTCCTGGAAATCCTTGGATCCCTGTGCTCTTTGGTGGAGGTGTAAAAGCTGCCTCCATCCACCTCCTGTCGTGGATTTTGCTGCAGTTCTTCCAGCTGCAACTGCATGTGGAGAAAGCTGTAGGAATGGGTTAGTTTTGACAAAACCAAACGTTTTTCAGCAGTATCAAGCACAGCTTCTAAGCATGCTTATATACATCTACAGACACATTAAATATCAACAGATTATTTGAACCCAGATTTGTGGAACAGAATTGAAATCTTATTTGGGGGTCTTTGGAAAAAAACCTTCTCCACAGGCCAGAAATGGATACAGAGGAAACTCTGGAGTCCCCTAAAAGACCCCAGAGCATGTCACAGTGCATCTGTCTCCTCACTGCCACTGAAACGCTGCTGCTGCTGCTGCAGAAGGTGTCAAGTTTTCTCTTCTATCAGTATGGAAGACAGGAAGGTGATACAGTACATTCCAGTGCCCACAAAAAACCCAGCTCATCACAGCCTCAGTGATTTTCTTCTTTTAGAGCCGTTGCAGCTATAGGAATTTCTTCCCCAGCTCAGTAAACCTTGCTGGGAAACACCTCTTCTGCCTCTGATAGAATAATTTGACCCTGACCTTGGTAAAGCCTGTGGTTCCAGAAGGTCTAAGGTATGGGCAGACTGAACTCAGACCTCAGCAGGGGCTGCAGAGGGGCAGTGGAGGGGAAACTCTGATCTCTGCTCTCTGTGAACAGGGACAGACCCAAGGGAATGGCTGGAGCTGTGTCAGGGGAGGGTTAGGCTGGATATCAAGGAAAGGTTCTTCCTCCAGAGGGTGTGGAGCACTGCCCAGGCTCCCCAGGGAATGGGCACAGCCCCAAGGCTACCACAGCTCCAGGAGAGTTTGGACAATGCCCTCAGGGATGCACAGGGTGGGATTTTGGAGTTGTTCTGAGCTGGATTCGAAGAGTCCCTTCCAACTCAGGATGTTTTATGATTCTTGCATAGGTTGCTCTGCTATCTTATACTTGCTACTGTATGCTGCTAAGGGAGAATCAAATCCAAATATTCTCTTTAATATTGAAACCCCAGAAATTTGGGAAAAAACAAACCATACAATTTAAGTGAAACTCCAACAACTCAGGAGGGTGCCCTCTATTTGCAGGGATAACCAGATCTGTACGGCTTTTATTTTAAGGCCAGTTTCTGAAGCAGTAAGCATTTTTTTACTCCCTCCTACTTCATTATGCTATTGTACTCAGATTTCGGCCCTTTTATCCTTTGCCCATTTCAGTCATGTTCTGGGATCTGCAGTGAAACCACTACAGGAGATGGTCTGCAGCATCAGTAATGCTTTCAGACAAGCTCGGTGGCTCAGATTTCTTTGTTAGCATCCCATTGCGAAGGGGAAAGATCAGCTCCCTTTGTTCTCAGGCCTTGATTTTCATAAGCCAGTGATGGCTGTGGGTGTAATTATGGTCAGGCTTAAGTGGTAGCACGAGGGCAGGAGAGCAGAGAGGCAGTTCTGTGGGGCTGGCTCCCCTCTGCTGCACACACCGAGCAGGAGGGCACTGCTTGCCTGCCCCCAGGCACAACCTGGCCCAGGGAAGGAGGGATGTGCCAGTCCTGGCATGGCTTGGCTGCAGCAGAAACAGCAGGATGGCACTGGAGCATGTGATGCCTTGGGAAGGCCAGCCTGGAACGGAGACTGGGCAGAGCTAGAGAATAAAGCAGGGATTTATTGAAAAGCCTCCAGGATCCACCTTGGGCAGTACAGGACCTGGGCAGGGCTACACCCAAGGTGGACTAAGAATGGTCACAAAATGGACCCGAAATGGTCACAAAATGGACCCCCGGTCACGAGATCCCACACTTTTATAAGTTTTGGTCCATTTGTATATTAGAGTTTAATTGTCCAGTTCCAGCTTCAGGTCGTGAGGTCCCATCCTTCTTGTTCCTCCCTTCAGCCACCCTTGGTTGGGCTTTTGGGCTGAAAGTTGTCCTTGGTCCTCTGCAGAAGAAGGATTTGTTTTGTCTCCCTACTCTGTGAAGAGAGCTGACTGATACTTAATATGAGGCTCAGAACTGCACCCCTGGACAGCACAGAATCTAAAAATCATGAAAGCTAAAACTTAAGGCATCACATGAGCCTGAGCACCCACCACTTTGTGTCCCTTCTGATTCTGAATTAAATCCCTCTGTCTGAACCTCCTCTACAACAGCAATGCATTTCTCTTTGGCTCGCTGTTGATTTTTTTTCCCTCTGATGTTGTGTCACCATTGCCCTGGTGGAAAAAAAAAAGTATTTGTGGCTTATTGTTCACTTAATAGTTGGACTACATACTGCAATGAGTGCTGCTTTTAAAGGGGATGGGGCATTCTGCGGGTAGAATAGTCCATAAGTTTACCACTGGTGTATAGGTATAGGTATATAGGCAAAATCTTTAATTATGCAGTGAATATAAAATCATAAAATGGTTTGAGTTGCAAGTGACCTTAGAGGTCATCTAATTCCAGCTCCCTGCATGTGGGCTTATTCAGTCACAGAGTATATACTGTTCTTTTTAAGCATTCTTTGATCATTACTTAAAGCAATTAAGGCTTTTGAATCTTATGCCACTTAACCCCCAAACCCTTTTTTTTTTTCTGTTTTCAAAACGAAAATGATTTGAAAAATTTAAACTCTCCTGTGGCTCTAAAGAAATGTCCTTTAAAATGTACGGAAATATCCTCCAATATTTGGGAAAAGAATGAGAATGTTTTACAAAAGAATTACAAAACACTGTATTTCCAACCAGGTGCCACTTGAAACAAAATGTGTTTCGAGCATTCTGCTGGGAGGTGAGGAGATTTATAAGAATGGAAGCTTATAAAGAGATTTATAAGAAGATCTATGAGCATGCATTGGAAAAATTTCAACCAGCAGCAATGACTATTCATATGAAGTAAACAGACTGAGGTTTGGGCAGGCTTGCAGTGTTGTTTTCCTGCAGTAACAATGTGCAAATGTCTGTACACACAGGTTCTCGAAGAGAGGATGAAACTGGAGTGCAAGTGTCACGGAGTTTCAGGTTCCTGCACCACTAAGACCTGCTGGACCACGCTTCCCAAATTCAGAGAGATCGGATATATTTTGAAGGAGAAATACAATGCCGCGGTGCAAGTGGAGGTGGTCCGAGCCAGCAGACTGAGACAGCCAACCTTCCTGAAGATCAAGCAGATCAAGAGCTACCAGAAACCCATGGAGACAGATTTAGTGTACATCGAAAAGTCACCCAACTACTGCGAGGAAGACGCTTCCACGGGGAGCGTCGGCACCCAGGGACGGCTCTGCAACCGCACCTCTCCCAACGCGGACGGGTGTGACATGATGTGCTGCGGGAGAGGCTACAACACACACCAGTACACCAAGGTGTGGCAGTGCAACTGCAAATTCCACTGGTGCTGCTTTGTCAAGTGCAACACGTGCAGCGAGCGGACAGAGGTGTTCACCTGCAAATAGCGGCGCCGCGCGCCAACAGACGGAGCAGAGCCCGCCGCCGGCGAGGAACGTGGAGTACAACAAACAACGACAGCGTCATTTTGCACATCTGATCCTCTTGGGGACAAGAACCCCAGCCAACACCACCACAACCACTCCCTCCCCACTGCTACTCACACTGCTAAGGATGGTGCATTTTGGCTGGCTGGCTGTTGTAACTGCTTTGGAAGCAAGGGCAACAGGATTAAGGTGATGTTGACAACCACATGAAACTTTCTCTCTGTCTCTCTCTTTTTTTTTTTTTTTTTAAACTACAATCTGGGTGTTGTAGAGTTCTCTTAGTGTTTTAAATTATACATATCAGAGAAGCTGATTGCATTGCAGCTCCCATGACATTTAAAAGAAAAAGACACTTTCTCTTATTTTACAGCAACAAAACTGTCTGGCCCTGTGCAAATGAGAACTTTTTTAAGGAAATGAAATCTTCACTGACTAGAACACAGCATTCTCACTGCAAAAACCAAAATTTATAAGAAAGCAGGTAGAGAGAAAACAACTGGTAGGGAGCAAAATCTATGGCAGAAATACTCCACTATCAGTTTGGAAAAAAACCCCAACAAACATTCACAAAATTGCTTCAGCTGCCAGTGACACTGGAAGTCTTTGAATGAACATTAAAAATAATTATTTATGTTTTTATTAGTATCAAAAAAGTCTAAGCACTAACGGGTAGCAATGTCTTAATTCTGTACTAAATGTAAACTTATTGGAACTCTGACTTTATGACTTTTGTATTTGGTTCTCCCTAAGTTCTTCAATGCTACTGATCTGTTGTCACTCCACTATTAGAGAGTTCAATTACTGTAGGCCTTAAGCAATTGCCAGAACTGAGCGAAAACATCACATGAAACTTTGGTCACCAATATTTGATATTGACTTTTCCCACTTGCCTCTTGAATAGGAATGACATTTTTTGACTCAGGCCTGAGGTGTGGAGCACCTGCTCACAGCTCCTCATAGGGAGTTTTGGGACACAAAGACGTGCTTCAACAACTATCCAAGGTTTTGCTTTGACATTGAATGCACTGGCAGGATCTTCCAGGCATCGTGTTTTCCCTTTAATGGTTGAAAGTTAATATTTCCAGGACTTTTAAAAAACTTATGCTCAGAAGTCAATAAAAGTCTGGCAGCTGAGCTCCAGGTTGCTGCAACCTCTGAGCTGTCATGGCTTCACGAGCATAAGAAAGCCAAAATTTGGGTTAGTCTGTGCCGCCATTATTTTAAAGGTCGGCAATAACGTACCCCCTGGTAAGCACATGAATGTTAAAAGAAAGAAGCTCACTTCTTAATAGCACTCAATCCTAATTCCCACACCTTTTCCCTATGAGAGATTTTAAAAACAGCCTCAGATATTTTACTGCTGTAAAACCTAGTGTTTTAACCCCAAGAGCCCAGATATGCCCACTTAGAACACAGCCCACTTAACCACGTCATTGTTTGCTTGTCCCAAGGGTCCCTGCCTGATTTTCTGAAAACTTGGAATTAAAAATTTCCTTACACCTGCATATCTGCATTTTTAGCTTTTGTTTCATTTCATTATTTACACTGAGGGGCTGCAGAGCCATGAGCTCTCCCCACCTGACATGGAAGTCTTTGTCCATCCATGTGGTGCTCTTGGGGCAAGGGGCTGGTGGACCTAGAGCTCCACCAGCTCCCGTGCTGGATACGTGAATGAGCCAGAATTACCTCTGTAATTTGTGGACCTGTGTTATCAAAAGTAACTAATGATTTGGGGACCTTCATTTGAACACTTATGAGGACTTGCCTTTCTGACCCCAAGTCCCTGCCCTCTGAAAATCAGACCCATTTGATGACTCCCTCACAGAGCAATGCAAAATTGCCTTTTTTTTTTTTTTTTTTTTTTTTTTAATGTTGCTGTTGATTTCTAAATACCAGCCTTGGCATGAATGAGTGCAACTTCACAGAAGTCAACAGGGGCCCCCAAAATACTGTATTCACTCCATGTAATTTAAAGTCCCTCGGATTCATGGGTATTGTTGTTGAATAATAGTGATAATACTGTACTTTCACTACATTCTTGACAGGAAGCAAATAAAGCTCCCAGACACAGTAATGCACAGTCTCATGGTACTAGATACTGTAAATATATTAGAATAGTATTTGTTAAGTACGATTGAGGAATCCAATTAAGTTATATTATTGTATATCGTTTAAATGTCTATAGAGTATTTTAAATTATTGCGAACTACACTGAGTTAAGAAAAAGAGAAAAAGGAAAAACGGTTATATGTTATAACACCAACCACTCCGAAAAGTGGACCAAAGTGACACCTTCTCTCTCCTACACCCCTGTTTGAGATAGCTCTGTCTGCTACTGTAAAACCACTGTAACAGTCCCATGACTGGGTGAGCAGTCTAGAATGTAAATGTTTCAGAGCATCCTACAGAAGCTTTGCTCACTGGAGGTGCAGCATTCAAAAAGGTGCTGTATGGCACAAAGCAGGGGCTGCCAGTGGGAATGCCTGGACTTTGAAATACGTCCCATGGAAAAGTAGTTTTGGTCAGAAAATATTGTTAGCACTAATATACTGAAACACTCCCCAAAATCACGACTTTTAACCAAGCTGTCTGTGAATAGAAGTGGGTTACACACAACTTTTATTTTTAAAAATGTAGATTGATGTCAAAGGCCTGTGACAAGAGAGGCTGGAACACGACCAGCAACATGTGGTTTAACCATACCCTAGCCATGCCAAAACTCAAAATACTTTCTGTTATTAAGGAACTTAAGAGCAAAGATCAATTTGTTTACTATGTTAATGTTTTATGGCAAGCAGAAAACAAAAGACTAAATGTGTTTCCATTAAAACTTATTTTTTCCCCCCTCCAGTTCCTTTTCCTTTTATTTGTTCTTCGTTTAGGAAGAAAAAAAAAAACAAAAGCACAACAAGGTCTTACAAAAAGACCATTTGTGTACAAGCTTCTCCACATGAGAAATGATCAGCAAATTCCAAGTCCTAAGCAGTTTTTTTGTTTCAGGAAAAATAGTAATGAACATGACTGTGTGTGGTATCAGTCCCAAGCCATCTACCTCCACCAGTGCTGCAGAGAAATCAGCACCAACATTGCTGCTACCAGAGACTTTAGCTGGCTACAGTGAAAAGATGAACCTTTTGGTGGAAGAAAATAAAAGAAAAGTTTTGTGATAGAAATTTGGCATCCAGCTCAAAAATGGTGCTTGACCATGAACCTCACATAATGGATTAGCAAACAGAGAGGAACAAGAGCTGTAGAGGAGAGGGTTGTAGGCCCTGACTGAGGGCACCTTCTCCAGCTTATCCAAGTCAGCTATGGACACATCTGAAAACCCCACCTGAATATGAACCTGAAGGATTTCACAGCATTTACCTTGGCTAGAATAGCTACAACCTCTTTGATACTGAGAATAGTGTCTTCCTATACAAATCTAAAGAAACTGTATGACTTTTGCTGTATTTACCCCTCAGGGAAGATATCCAGATATAGATAGAGCTACAGTGAAAATCTACATGAACTGAGTCCAAAATAACTTCATTAAAATGAAATAAGTTGGCCTGGGTTTACAGCAGCATAAGTATGCACAGCATTTTACCCAGAGATGCCAAAGAAAACACTGCACCTTCTTTCTAATTACATCATGGGAAACTTGTTAATAGAGCTGCAGGAAGTTTTTATAGCACAGGGTAATATTACATTTGTTTCTACGATGACATCTGGAAACTAGATGAAACTCACCAAAAGCTTTGCAAATCTTCTAACAAATCTCCAGCATGTTGTAAGCAGGTCACCTAAAGTTTTAAACATATTTCCATGGGTTTCTTTCTTAGCTGAAGATTAAAACCCCAAAGTTGATGCTGAAGGTAACAAATCGAGACCTTCCCTTTTATTTGTGGCTTTCCCATGCAAATAACTCGGTGTGGCTTTCCCTATTGAAGGTAAAGTTGGCATTCAGCACAAACTGCTTTCTATGAAGCTGATTTGCATTCATAGCAATTTTCATAACTGCACAGAATGACTGCACGTTTCCTTTCCAGCCCTCCAGAGCTTTTGTTGCAGTGACAGTTCCCACAGCGAAGGGGATGCAGTCAATGGCGCAGTAAAGACCCGACATTCTTCTCTCTGAGTGATGGCCACAACAAGATGTGGGATACACACAACAAAAACTATGCCTTAAGGAAAAAAAAAAAAATCGAAGTTGGGAAGCCAGGGGAAGTTGTAAGCAATTTCAGTTTGTGTTGCTGATATTGTAAGAAACCTCCTGTGTGCTAAACAAACCGCATTGTAGGCTGAACTTCACCCACAAACTCATTTCCCCTCAAATCCAAAGTCCCTGTCTGCATGTCTACACATTCAGGCTGGAGCAAGCCTATCCAGAGGTTGGCAAGTGATTCTTTTTCCGTATTTTATCTGCAATTAGGAAATGGTAGGGGATCGTTTTCTGGCAGGGAACGTATATTTGCACATTTAAAATTTGCATCTCATTTTTAAAATGAGGATTTAGGGCTTTCCCCCCAGCCTGCACATTCCTACAGAACAGATATGTTTGCTTTAAAAGATTTGTTCAGTGAAGAAGGGCAGTTCATGTGGTAATTGTTTGCAATGTGTTCCATAGAGCAAAAAGACAGGGAATACCACTACTGTAAACTCACAATCTTTTTACTAAAAGCAATGTACTAATTATTAGCTGTTTGGAGACTCCAGTGTGAATCTATTTTGATCATCCTTTTCAAAAGTTAGTGCTGTGAAAGATCAAAAAAATTGAAATATCAAAGTTTGCTTTGTTTCCAGCAAATCTCTTATTCTTGATGCAAACAGATCCTCAGAGCAATAAAAAACCCCAGCTTAATGAGACTTAAACTTGCATAGGTAATAAAAAGGATTAAGATATTTGTTTCACAGGCGATCCCAAACAACTGGCAACCACACCAGACACTGGAAATGTTTGCATGGAAAGCCAGCTGTATGATTAGCCTCTGCCTTCATTTGCCCAGCAATTTAGGGAAAACCCTGCATTTTAGATCCCATACAACTAAAAGGAATTCCCAAGGAGATTACAAGATTTTGATCTTATTGTTTAATTCCTGTGGCCGAGAATGAAAAGGAGCATTCCCTCAATCTTTGGGTAAAGGGAAACCCAAAGGCATTTTGAAGGCTATTCACACCACTCAACTTAAAAGACTGAAAGATGGGCTAAGGGAAGTGCCAGCCTCTCTGGAGTCCCTCTACAATAGGGAGAGCAATCGTGCTCCAGGGGGGCCTTAGTTCAGCTCTGACAGACCTTCTCCCTCTCATCTGGAGAAAAACTCTAAGAAGACAACGCTGGGTAATTTATCTGCTGAAATTAAACACCAGAAATTGTATCACAGGAATGGATTTCCATTTCCCCTCTACCATTTCCCTTAGTTGCTCTCTTTGGGCACCAAGTCTATTTTCCTTAGGTTTTTTTCTTAAGTGCAAGCTTTGTAATTTTATATGTTATGGAATAGATACTCTACTATATCAGTGAAATTTGCTTTGCTTTTGCTTTTTACTGCCACCTTCTCTTCTCTGCCAACCAATCTCCAACTCCTGATTTAATGCACGGACTATTTCCCTGCAGAAATTATTTCCAAGAGAATTGTTATAGCCAGACTACTATCCAGTGGTTTGATTGAAGTAGCTTCCTACAAAGCATCTTAGTTATGATTTTGAATTCCTCTAAATGTATAAGCTGTGCAGACAACCCTTATTCAAAGGGTGAACATTTAATAGAGCCATGATAGTGATTGTGGACAATCCTAATGGATGCTCAGGGCAATCCTCTCCTGGTTCTTTCACCAGAGTGGATCCAGGCTGCACTGAGAGGCTGCCACAGCAGCTGCATCCCAATTACCTGCAAGGATTCCACCCTGCTGAGTTCAGCTTCCAGGTTAAGCTTGTTCAAAGGGCAGTGAAATTTAACAATCGTGTATTTTCAGTAGTGCTAGACACAACACAGGATTTTCCACAGTGCTAAACATCATCTCAGCACTTTGCTGAGGTATCACATTCTTTTAAGGCACAGAAATATGCACGTAGCAGGAGGTTTGGGTTGGAGATCAGGGCAAGGTTCTTCCCCCAGAGGGTGTGGGGCAGTGCCCAGGCTCCCCAGGGAATGGGCACGGCCCCAAGGCTGCCACAGCTCCAGGAGAGTTTGGACAACGCTCTCAGGGATGCACAGGGTGGGACTGAGGGGTGTCTGTGCAGGAACAGGGGTTGGACTGGATGATCCTGGTGGGTCCCTCCCAACTCAGGATATTCCGTGACTCTATACTTGAAGGAATTAGCACACCCAGAGAGAGGGAGAAAAGGTAGTCCTCAAATTGCATTTTATATCCCGAATAAAAAGCTTGAAATGCGTGCACATTATCCATGCATTTCCACACACACGTACAGACACAATGTATATACATAAAAAAACATATCTGTGTGCACATCTGAAAAATACTCACTGCAGATATCCAGAACAATTTTTATCAGCTCCTTCCTCAATTTTACCTTTTCAAGGGGAAAGGATTTTGTGGCCTCCTACTGAAATGTAGGGATACAAATTTTCTACATTGTCCTCCGTATGTCTGTGTCATCAGCACCCAATAACTTCTGATAAGAACTCCTTCTTTTATTTGTAGGTATTTTTTTTATTAGTAGGTGTCAATGCAAAGCAGAAGGGGAATTGGATCTAGAGGAATTTTATGAGCCTTTTCTAACCAAAACTGTTCTGTGACTCTATGATTTTGCAGTTGCTAAAAGGGGATGTGTGTGAAACCTCTCTCCCTCCACCCAGTCAGGAACAGAAGATAGCTTGATTTAGCTCTAAATCCCTTGCCAAAGGCCAAGAGCAAGGGCAGAATTCAGATGTCCTGGTTTTCAGTGCTCTTACCAGCCCCACCTGCAGCACACAGGAGCAACAGAGGTGATGAATCTACGTTTATTGGCAAGCACCACACAACCCTTCCTCCTTATCTCCCTCTTTAAAAGATAAGCTACTTCATATTTGCCCCTGGCTGATACCAACAAATGTGTCATGATTTGCACTCGATCTGCACCCGTGCTCACCTTTTGAGCAGATGCAGGCACTCTCAGTCAGAAAACCATCGCTGGTATGCTCCGTGAGTACATTTACAGTCGTGAGTCAGAGAAATGCTTTCTGTTTTTAAAAGGCCAGAAGCAATGCAGCAGGACAGGTTTGTCCAGCCCACTGCGTTTTGTTCCAGCAGTTCTGGCACCGAGCTGCATCTGGGATCAAATAGTCTGAGGAAGCCAACACGCCAAGCCTGAAGAGTAGGGCAGTGTAAATATATAATGGCGTGGGAAAAAGCCTTTTGTTTGTTAATATGAGGTGATATAGAATGTCTGCTGTGCAGCACAAGGAACCAGAGAGTTGTTGGACTGTGTCTTTCTTCCAGTGCCTAAATTGCTTTACTCTCTATGCATGTGCACACATGCACAGGCACTTGGGGAAAGATTTACTGAGTCAAAGCATTAATAAACTTCACTTTTTTTTTGTGGAAGAAATAAAAGGAGAAGGGGTTAGGGAGAATCTAAGCAAGAAGTACCTGGAGATGGGTCTCAGCAGCACCCCAGGTAAGAAAATACGTGCTTTGGAAATTTCAGCTGGCTGCATAATCCAAACCACTCCTGGAGGAAGGAGAAGGAATGAGGAAGTCAGTCTGTGGTTACCAGCTTCTCTGGCTGTGATAGCCAGAACAGAATTATTACAGGGCTACACCGAGGCCAGCTTTTGACAAATGAACTACCAAGAGCTTTCTCTGCATGTTTTCTCTTCAAGTGTGTTTAGTCATAAATACCTGGTTCTAATGGCATTTTCTTAGTCAAACAGAGCCACTCCTAAGCATTAATGTTCCTGGTATAAGCCTCTCTTCTTTTATTCAAGTTGAAGGTTTTTTTACAGAAGTTGAATATCCTGGACTTTTTTCAGCCACACTAATTTTGGCTAATTACACCCCTAGCACTCTGCATCTCCAAACCCTTTGCAACAGTTCATATGGTCTCTGCTGAAATTTTTCCATGAAATAGAAATAATTCCTGAGATACTCAGTAGAGTTATTAATTAGAGTTAATTTTAGAAAAGGAAAAGCATACAGCAAAAAGGTCACAGACATCAGGTCAGAACACCAAATTTCTTTGTTCCCAAGCACCTTATTCAAATTCAGCTTCTCTTGTCTTCAGGATCATAAACCAGAAACTCTTGGGTTTGTAATGCTCCCATTAACCTCTCCAGAGGTATCCCCATTTTAGAGGTATCTGTAAATACCAACTTTCACTCCCAAAGACCTGGAAGAGGAAGCAATGAGCCATTAACAATCCCTGGTGATTGTTGAATCCCTGGTGAATCCCTGATCCCACTTTATGCTTTGTCTGTATTTGCAAATTTAACACTAAAATGAAAAGGTGCATGTGGAAAATGTTAATTTTTAATCAGCACATATTTTTTCAAATCACTTTTAAAAGTGAGAGCTAGAACTCTTTTTGACTCTCTGCAATTTTACAAGCAGACAATAAGAGGTCATACACCCCTTTGGGGATGTTTTCCTGAAGTGGAACTCAAGATTTAGTGAATTGAATGCCCTCTGCTAATATTTGAACCATTTTTGTAGTTTTTCATTCTGCATTAGGAAGTCATGTATGCATAAAACACATTTAGTGAAAGTACCAGCACTGTCAATTTTTGTTTTAGGTAATTCCTGAAACTCTCTCCCCATCCCTAACTACCCACCAGCAAAGAGAATAAACAGAAATCAAATTTTTTAAGACCCAGCTAAATGAATGCTTTCCCAAGGACCTGCATTTGCTTTCCTGTAAAAACAGCACCCTCAATTTTCTGTCTAAAGCCTTTTGCACTTGAGAGCTCCCTCTTTTTCCTAGGTGGGCTCTTTTTCCACTTGAGCTCCTTAGTGGGCTACACTCCCTCACAACCTGATACCTGTCCAAATGTCTCTGCTCAAGCTGAGACAGATCCAAAAGGTGCTTGCAGAGGGTGTTGGCCACGATGCTGAAAGCCTTTCTGCTGGCCCTTCAAACAGTGAAGTGTTTGAACCAGGAGGGAGCTGAGCTGAGCCTCCCACTGTGGGTACCTGCAAGGGAAGGACAGAGCAGCCTGAGGAGCAATCAACCCAACCAAGCCCTGCCCAAGCTCCTGGAACCTGCCCCAGGTGATGGCTTTCACCAAACTCAGCTCTGCCTCTACACCAAGAAAAGCCAGACTGGGGGATGCTGTAAATTAAACAAGTTTTCTAAGTCTGGTGCGTCTCTTAAACTCTGCAAAAAATATTATTTGATTAATTAAGACCAAAATAGAGTTGTGATGCATCTCTCAGATTCAATATAAAACCAGAAGACTAGAAAGTGAGGACAGTTTTTAAGGGCAGGCTTCCTCAGTGCCCAAATTTTTGCATTACTTTAATTATATATTTTAATATATTTAGTCTAAAATCTTGGGGTGAAAAAAAGCAGGAACGAGGTACAGAAAGATTTCACAAATATCAAACTGAAATTAGCTGGCTGGCCCAAACCAGACCCTATCTTAAATCAAGGGAACTATAAATTTTTGTTCTTCCTTGGAAAGAGAACAATTTTCAGGATTCTTTTGTTTGTGTGTGTGTATTTATGATGTCATTGTACTCCAAGTTAAGGAACATATCAGCTTTCTGAACATTTCTGTTCCAAAGCAGTAGATAATCTTTATCTCCTCCTACTTTTCTAAAAACCCTGACTGGGTGACAATGTGGAGTTTTGTTTTTCACTTGCAAAAGAAAACAGTCCTGTATTTTTCCCTTTCTCTAAGCTTTCTCAGATACATTCTGTGATTGTTATTCTTCCAAATTCAGACATGCACATCAAACAAAACTGGAGTATTCCACCACCTTCATCTTAGAGAAATACATGAAGCCATTCAGCAAACCCTGGTAGAGCTCACTCCTGGGGTCAGGTGTAGCAGAGGACACATCAGGGACATCAAACCTAACATGGAAATGAGGGAGCACACGGCAGGAACAGCAAGGCACAGCTTTAGCAGGGTTTTATCACCTCCCCACAGCCCTTTGTGGAGCACAGGAATGCTCATACCAACAGCCACACCACAGCTAATCCATGGCTGGAACTATTTTCAGTCATTTTCAGTATTTCCAGGTGGAAGAGGTTTGGCTTTTCTGCACTCCTTGGTTAATGACTGCTTCTGCATCCTCTGGGGGAGGAGAGGGCAGAAGGCAGGACTTTGAGAGCCACAGGCAAACTGCTGGGAAATCTGGGATGGTTGTCTGTGCTCCTCGTGGCTCCAGCTCAGGAGAACACTTGGAGGCCAGTGATGGAGAAGTTATTTAGCACAGGGAGGGGCAGGATGCAGCCAGTGCCCGACAGAGGCTCTCCAGTGACACTGCAGCCCTGTGACAGTGCTAACAGCCCTTGACTCAACCCCACACTATCCAGCCTTGTTATTTGGCTCATATTTGTTTCCTTGGTGCTTTCCCAAAAGCCAAGTGACATTCTTTTCCAGACCAGCAACCAAAGAGTGCAAAATAAACACGTTGCTACACATCCTCAGCACAGGTTGAGGAGCCACTCTGAGCGGGGATGAGGCAAACAAACAACTCTAGCCCAGATGACAATGCATGATTTCCATTCATGTCAGAAAATCCAAGGTACAGGGCACTCCATCTGCTCAGGGGAATGGGCTGGGATTGCTGCCCTGCCACCAGCAGAGAGCCACGGTGTAGAAACAGGAGCCAGAGAGGTGAAACCTCAGCCTGCAGCACATCCTGATGCTCTGCCTGCATCTCACACTGAGCAGATTTAATTTGGATACTCAGGTGAAACCTCAGCCTGCAGCACACCCTGATGCTCTGCCTGCATCTCACACTGAAGGGATTCAGTTTGGATATTGAGGTGTAACCTCAGCCTTTAGCACACCCTGATGTTTTGCCTGCATCTCACACTGAGGAGATTTAATTTGGATATTGAGGTGTAACCTCAGCCTTTAGCACATCCTGATGTTTTGCCTGCATCTCACACTGAAGGGATTCACTTTGGATACTCAGGGCACGAATAAAGCAAATTTTTCCGAGCTATTTTCATGTAAATAAGGGGGAATCCAGAGCTAACCAGCATGGCCGTTCATCTGCCAAGGGACAGATTTAATGCAATGCATTTCATTTACTCCTTAACAATGGGTAAATGGCCAAATCTGAAACAGAGAAAATATTTTGCTGTTAAGTAATAAAAGCTGGGAAAAAACAAAGCAGTTTTAAAACATCAAACAAAGATATTTTATCGCTTTACAAGCTTTTTAAAAAGAAGCATGCACAGAAGCATTTTGCTGAATTGCAACTAATTTTTTTTTTACCTTTTGGGACAAGACCCCTAGTACAGTAATAATGATGGGTAGCAAAACCAATCTGCTAATTCTGTAAGTTTTTCTTTCCAGGATTTTTTTTTCCCCCCATCATTCAGTGTATACATTATGAAGGGAAATAGATTCAGCTCCTGCAGTTTTTCCTTTGGAAACAGATATGGGAAAAAATAATAATCCCATGGCTCAGTGCAGTGCTCACCAAACTTTCAGCTTTCTGTTTGCTCTTCTATTGCTGTGAAACAACCAGAAGTGCATCCCATACATTAGCATACAAATAGTGTGTATAATTCAGTGTAAGCCGAATTGTTTATAAACATCCAGCATTATTTACAGCGCTCACACACGTCACCATGGAAACAAAGTAATTGCTGTACCATTAGGACCCAATTTCTCCATGCAGCCACAGAGAATGGCAATTTATCTGCATCTGGGTGGTTTCACATTGCTGCTTGTGGGCACAGATCTCCCCTCCAAAGCATCTCCAGGGTGTGGAACTGCTCTGGATTAAAGAAGAAAAGATCAGATCAGTATAACAGTGAGATGAAACAAAGAGCACGTGTGAAAACACTGCAATTCTTGCATAGGAGTGATATGAACTATTCAGGGATGGGATTTCAAAGGCAAGCTGAGGAATTTCAAGCCCAGCCAAAGGTCACTGTAGGCCAGTGTTTCCCATCTCCCCATTGCCAATTGCTGCTCAGCATCCTCGATGGAGCAGCAGTATTGATTGAGGATCCAAAAGGTAAAAAATTAGCAAGAAGAGACACCCGTGTTTATAATCCTTCCAGTAAGGTCAAGGGTTGAAGGGACCAGAGAAATGTTTTTTCCTCTTTAAAAGAGAATGGAGCATGTGCTTTGTCAATATTTAAAGGTAAACAGAGCTTTATCAGACAGCTATAGGGGCAGAGTTTGTAAAGGATATAGAAAGAGGGACATCAACTGGGATTTTTTTTTTTATATGAGTAAGAATATAAGGCATGAAGAGCACTGCTTTCCTTGCACTTGAAATGGAGGCTAGGATAGAGAGAAACCTGTTCTGGGACATAACAGTGTTAATGGCAAGGTCTTTTCTGCCCTTTGAGAGAGTTAAGAGAAAGCAGATGGCAATTCATCACAGCATCCTACCAGGCTGCATCAAACCATGGCTGGAGCTGATCATGCATGCTTTAACATAAGAAAATACAATGAAATTCTCAGCTGAGATTATCATTCCCTTCAGCCAAGGTTTATAAAGGTGAGCAGACAGGATCCCAGTACTTTGGATGGAAGGTTTGTGCTGAGGCTGATTTTGCAATATAAAATTAAAAAACTGCAGGCAGAGCTCATAGAGATGGTCAGTCTGGATCACAAGGTTACTCCAAAAACACTGCACGTGAAAAGTCCCATTACTCCATGACCTGAGCTTATTCCCCAGTGAGATTTCCTGTGAAGTGTCCTGCACTTTGTCTCATCCTACATTCAGAATGGAAGATTCCTTTGTGTAACCTGTGCTAATAAAACCAGAATGGCTTCTATATTTCTGAGAGAAATTTTTCTCTAAGAGGGGAAAAAAGGTCTCCTTCCTTGCAGAACTAAATGCTGCAAAGTACTTCAGGAGGCTTTAGGATAAAAAAAAAAAATAAATGGCTGGAGTAAACACAGGGTATAATTATCATCATCTGTCTTCTCTGTGAATCCATACATTTTATATTCCATTTAAAGCAGAAAAAATCCCCTCCACGGGATGTCTTCCAGTGAACCAATTTAGCTAATGAGAGTGAATATCAATGACTGCTGCTAATCAGAATGGTATTAGCATAAATTTTACTTAATGAGGACATATTTGCCTGGTGCCAGGAGCGAAATACTACTGAGATAGATTGTAAAATGCAATGGATGGTACGGTAAGCCTCATCTGGAAAGAAAACCCAGCAGATCAAGTAAACAGAACTCTAGATGTGGTTCCTGCTAAACTAGATTTTCTTTTTCTTTTTTTTTTTGGCAACACAGGATTTTAACCCCACTTGAGGCTTTTCAGACGTCTCCATTATAATAGAATGCTATCAAGTCTTTAAATGTGATGAATTAAACACCCTGGGGAACAGCCTGACAAGAGATTCCATTGAACTCTTTTAACCTCGTGTGGGTAGGTAGATCACTGAGGGAACTTGCTTTTTTTTTTTCAATTTAAAGCATGCAATACATGCATTCTGCTGCACAACAAAAGTGTATTTTCCCTTTGTGCATTGTGCAAGGCTCTTTTCTGAAAAAAATCCTTACTTCTTCTCTCAGCTTCAAAAGCAGCACATTGTACATTGCCCTCTGTCTGCCTGTGAGTGATCTTGGGTGGAAAATTCCCTTGGGCCACTATTGTCCTGCAGGAGTTAAACCCCAGCAGCATCTTGGAGCTGTTCAGCACACTGCATTTCTTCCTCTTTATGCAGAACCCCTATCAGACACTCTGAGGAGGCTCCACGAACAATATGAAAGATTTTTGTCTACAGTAACAGAGAGGGGTTAGAGTTCAATGCTCTCACAAAATATTTAATCTTGTGAAATGCTATTTGTAGTGTCACTCTTGTATATACCTGCTTTGAAATTCCTAACCTCAGATTCTTCTATGTAAAGGAATATAGGGCACAAGTGTTCTTACCTTTGATATGCTATAGGAGCTGACAATATTTAACTGGTGAAGTCATTTTTGTTTCCAAACCTGTGTCTCAAAAATGCTTGGGAACGTGGAAACTCACAATGCCCTTATTCAGGACATCAAAATCAGTTCCATGGTAACACACTGTGATGACAAAATACACAGATTGCAAGGTCACAAGTCACACGTAAGAACAGGCAGGGGAGAAATTGTTAGTTTAATGAATAACATTAGCCAGTTCCAAAAGGAATAAAAATAAAGAAGAAAATAAAGTGCCTAAAGTAAACACCCTTAAATGCACTTCAGAACCATTTCATCTTAAGTACTTCTTCAAAGGCAGAAGGCTTCCCCAGCTTTCACCTCTGCAGCAGAGAGAAGATGAGAATATTGAGAAGAAAAGAGGTGCTGTACATTAAGGATGGTCCTATCAGTGCTTTCACAAGCACAGGGAGAATCAGCAACTGCAGGGAAGAAATGCTGGAAGCAAAGGAGTCATGATAATTCCAGGATAAATCCCTGACAGCAACCAACCATTCTTATGCCCAGCAAGGGCTGGGTTTTTGCACCCAGTGAGAAGCTGCTTCTGAAACTCGCATGTCCTTGCTCTACAGACAGGAATTTGGAATATTTCTGTCACAGAACACGGCAATGACAACTGCAGCACGACTCCTCCTGCTGAATTTGAAGTGATTCCTTCGTTGCATCCCAAGAAAGCAATCCAGGTTGATGTGGTTTTAATGCCCAGAGGCCACCTCTGACATTTAATCCCTCTTGCTGCAAGGACCCCACTCTCTGTAGCTCCGAGAAATTCCTACAACCAGCTCACTGCCTGAGTGGATGAAGGCTGCAAAAGAGAGAAAGGAAAAATATAAAAGAGGAAATGACCAGCCCAGGTTCTCAACAAATGCTGGGCACCTCTCAGTCTTTGACACCACCATCAGATTAGCTTCTGATTTCCCAGGCAATGGCAGGAAAAATTTGGAGCTCTTCAAGCAAATGAACCAGAAAAATCTGCGGTTAAGGGAATGTTCTTGCATGTGGCCTGCCTTAGTCGTTAGGTGGTTGGTCCATGAAGTCACTGCACAAAAAGTAACAAGAACACATTTGAATGGGTTTTCCCTCCTGACTCTCACATCCCAAACCTGCTTTGAAATCACAGCTCAAATATGTCACAGGCAATCTATTTGACGTGACTGTGTCACAAAATTGGCACTGTGTGCTCTGTGCTTACCACAGCCTGAAAGGTCAACAGAGAGGATAGATTTCCTTTAGCCTCTTGTTTAAACAGCATCTCGTTTTTATTAGGAAAGATGGTTTTGTTTTTTTTACTGTATCATGGCAGACAGCCCTATCCCAATACATCCTTACATAAACAGCCACTGAAGAGCCAAAAAACAAATTGCAACTCCAACTCTACAAGGAGAACCACCTCAGATTAGCCTTCTTTCCATACATCAGAGCAAAGGATTTGAAAGGTAGCAGCATTTCAAAATAGATCAGGGATCAGCTTTGATTTTATTGAAATTATGTAAAATCACTGGGTTATTCCAAAACAATGAAGCATGCCTTGGTAAGGCATTAACATTTTAAACATATTCTTGTACTCTGGCAGTGAAGGGAATGATAAAATTCCCTCAATATTAGGAAAAAATGGTTTGACAGTTGCACACACCCTTAACCACAGGTGGGGGGCTCTTCTTAATTTGGTGTCTATCATGTGATGCTTCATAAGCAGAGAATAGCAGGCCAGGCTGCTTTATTCAGTTGGGTTATGCTTTTACTCTTTCTTCCTGCGTGTGAAAAGCATAACAGAGAGCTAGCAGAGCAGAAGTAAGATGTGTTTTGTTAGTTGTCTGAAGCCCTGGGGCCCGGAACCGGATAAGTCCTGATATTATACCCTGGATTGAGCAGAATAAATCCATTTTGTTTCCTCCGAACATTTAGCCATTAAAAAAAAAATATGAGATAGAAAAACAGACTTTGCTGTCTGCATGCCTTCTTGTAAAGCTTGTATTGTGGAAATGTCAGAATCATTAGGTCATTGGCATATATTTTGCAAGCTAATGCTTCTACTTTAATTCTCACTGGGGACTGCATGTCTGCTTTTCAAATAAAACCCAGACTGAAGAAGGTGAAGAGAGCTTAAAACGATGCTGGTAATGCTCCATGATGGCTGATAACACGTCAGGATATGAATAATTAGGAAACATCAGCCAAGGCTGATACAACTACGGCTATTAAAGCACCAAACCCCACGAAAGGAATTGGGAAGTGTTAAAATTGCCTCACAAATATTTGTGGCTCCTTTTAAATGCACAGAGACTGGATAAAGTTTTGAAATAAACACAGCAGAATAAATAAATTTAATATGTGAAATCATGCAGATAATGGGAGCACAGCGGGTTATCCTTCAGAGGAGACAAGGGGATGAATTTGCTCCTGGATCACCCAGGACAGATGCAGAACAAGTGGTCACAGAATCCCCATGCCAAAAAGAGCTGTTTATCTCTCAAAACACACATTCCTGATAAAATCTGGTGGGAGCTGAAGAAAGAGGTTAATAACTACAGACACATTAACACAAGTGGAAACACTCTCAGCTCACCACTGCATAAAAGCCTTGAACTTGCTGCAGTTGCTCTTCTGCCTGAGTGCTCAGAGCAGCTTTTCAGCCCTTTGCAGACACAAACTCACAATTTATTCTGTGGCTGAGCACCTCTGCTGGGAGAGAAAGGACAGATTGCTCCCTCTGTGCAGAAGCAGACCCAGCTCCTCTGAGCACTGCCAAAGGCTCATGGCAGGCAGTGGGGCAGGTTTGGCACACCCAGGTTTATCCATCTGGAGCTTGGGGCTCTGCTGGGCTCAAAACCCAGCCAAAAACCACTGGGTGTTACCTGGATTTTATGGCATGGCAGGTTTGAAACTGTTCAAACCCCCAGGTTTAGTGAGATTTGGATGCCAGGTTATAAATCAGCCCAGATTTATCTGAAAGGAGAATTCAGAATCAGTGGACAAGTCAGTGGACTCGAACAGAACTCCAGACAGACGCAGTTTTTATTCTGAATCTCCACACATATCCTCAAACTGAAGAAATCTCCTGGAGTTTCTGTTGTCATTGAGGATGTCTTGCATAGTTACAGATCTCTGTGTCCATTTTTATGTTTCTGATCCATATTTTGTGGTTGCATGCTCCATAACAGTCCTCCAGGATATATCCTGACTGACTTTTGCAGGAATTTCATGTACTGGGACATCCTGGCTTAGAGTCACATTGCTCCAAAACAGGAAAATCAGCTGTGAATGCTGGAAAGTGCTATTTCACCTGGTATTCTGTTTTTCGAGGTATTCATTTCACTTATGAGTATTTTAATAACCCAAAACTTTACAGTAAACTTCTTTAGAGTGGAAAGGCAAGATCCAAAGAGATTATGAGCATAAATCCACAGCCATCAGAACACATATACATTGGAAAACCTGAATCCTGCTCTGAATTTTACTGATCTCCTTCTTCAGCCTGCTCTCCTTTGTATTTATTTGGCTTAAAACCAAAGGCTAACAAGCTATGCAAAACCCATTTTGTGTCATTCCTCTGAAGCTGGATGGCATTTGAATTGTCCTGTACAAGTAAAAGATGAGTTTACAGGCTCTCAGCTTTCACCTGAAGCCTCCCCTTTTCTCCACTGCAGAAATGGTTGAGATGAACAGCAAACAATTTTTTAGAAATGCTAAATTGAGTTTTACTCAATTCTTTTTGTGATTAATTCTTGTCCTTTAACAAAGTGTATTGTGAAAAGAATTCCCAAAAGCTTGAATGCTGGAATAAAATAATTTTCAGAAGTTATGCCCCCAAAAAACATTAAAAATGTAATCTATGCACTGTAAATAATCCTGTTAAAGCAGTGGTATCTGACAAAGAGCAGAATGTCATCTCAAGGATTACAACCTTCAGTGAATGTTTGTAGATTTTTCAGAGAGGAAGACAGCTCACACAAAAATGTAGAGAATTAACAGTTTCTTTGAAAAAATTGTGGAAGGAAAGTTAGTTTGAAAAAGGTGGGTTTTAAAAAAAATGAATACATATTTTTAGAAATGGTTTTGGATACAAATTTGGAGGCAGCCTCTAGAACCTGAGGAGAAGATAAAGGGATGATAAGGAAGATAAAGAAAATAAAGAAGATAAAGAAGATAAAGACGTGCAGGGCTCATGTCAACCAACACACTCCACAAACATCTGTTAACAAAACTGAAAAAGCAACATTTTCCACTTTATGAAGACACTGAGTGGGGAGAAGGCAAAAGGGGCAATTATTACACAGAACTAGGTCAGAAACACAAGATTTATTGAGGGGAAGAGCAAACTAGTTGCCATTCTAAATTACAGAAATCACAACACTGCAGTTTTGGGGACAGAAATTTCCTAGGAGAGATAAAAAGATGGACAGAGCTCTGACGTATCTAATCAATTTTTTTGACTGATTAAAGCTGTAATCTGTAATTTTGATTTAGCTCTGTGGATCACAGAACCAGAACTTTGGCCATAGCCTTAGCCAAATGCCAAGACAAAGAGATTGTGCGTGACAACACTGTGAGAAATAAAAAGAGAATAAATATATACAGCTACAATACATAATTCATATATTAAT